>JAOQGH010000001.1:137581471-137593275 GCA_025769975.1 Gallinago jamesoni
ATAAATGTGTGAGTGTATCGTAATAAAGTTGAAGCTTGCTGATTGCTCATATTGAGTGTCCCTGTCTTCCCTCCGTCACGACACCAAGCCATAGCCTAGACTGAGATCACTGTCACTTTTCCTGTCTTTTTGATATGTCCCCATCTTAAATAAAGTTGTCAAGTATGTCTGTCTGTCAGTGCTTGTCTAAAATAACTTTACTTTTGCAGCAAATGAAATCATACATATAAATAAAGTAGAGATTGGCCTATCTCATTCAAATACATAAGGTTTGTCAAAAATGAGCTCCATAGTATTTCAGGACTAGATTTAGACTGGATTAATGAAACTGAAATAAGACATTCACACTGTCTTGAGAGTTATTTACTTCAGCGGTGCTTAAATAACTCATAGGTTAAATAAGGAAAGAGGAATCACCATTAAGTTAAAAGATGATACACACACACACACACTACTTAAACCAGAATAAATTTGTGTGTATAAATAGAGACTTAATAATTTAGATTTCTGACACATTTTAACATTTTACACCAGGAAAAGCCTCTGTTATGCTAATCACCTTTATTGCATTTTTAGTTAGTGAACGTGTAGAGTTAATGCTGGGGTCTGTATCTGTAAAGGCTCTTTCCCTTCTGGCAAGAAAGCTGTGACAGAAACAGAATTTATCCCCATTTTTCACGTGTGTGTTTTGACACTACCTAAGCACCTTGTGAAGAAAAGCATTATTTCAAATTGATGTTTGCTCTGCTATATTTATTGAGAGCCACGTCATCTCAATCCCCTGTTAATCCCCACACCCTGTTTATGCCTGCATAGGCGGTCAGCCTTTCACAGTGCCCCAAAGGAATACACCTCTTTGGCTTTTAAATGGATGAAATCAACCAAAAAACTTGCCTTTCTCACTTAAAAAAAAAAAAAAAAAAACAAACCCAAAACATCACGAGCAGAGCACAATGAGAACTTCATGCTGTGTGGAATATAATTACAACTGTCAGGAGCCTCCTGCCGTGTTCATGGGATTTGAATGTTCATTATATAACATCGCTACTTAAAAACCAAGGGACTGGCTGTGCCAGTGCAGCGATGAGTGGAAATGTGTCACGTGGCATGTACATTTGGAGGAAACGTACACGCATTTATAGCAAGAAAAGCAAATTAAGATGAAAGGAAGGTAGAGGGAGCAGGAGTCCAGCAAGTAAGTCATAAAGCCAGATGGTTTGGTGGGACAGCTCGTACTAGCCACAACTGCCCCTTCATTTCCCTGTGGAAGCCTGGACACTGGTGGGCAAGGGATGAGAGCAGCCGTGAATGTCCCTTAAAGAAGGACCAGAAGGGTTTTTGTCAGGAGATACCAAGCTCTACATGACCTGGCAGTTTTAGGCCACCCGCCTTCCTCAAGCAAGATACTTTGGTGCACCTGAGATCTGTCCCAGGGGCTGCCAGAACAAGAATAGCATTATATGAACAGGGCCTGCTCATCTCATAAAAGAATGAGAGCTGGCACAGGGGCAGGGTTACAGCTGGGGCTCCTTGTTGGCTGCACTTAAACTACAAAATTCATTTGCTCTCAGAAATGATTTTCACCTCCCAGCCAAGTGGCGTGGAGCAACTCAGAGAAGAGTTCCTTGGAGTCCCCTCCAGAGAAGAGCAGAAGAATCCACGCTGTAAAGCACAGGGTTACTCTTCGGCTGCGTGGGGTATCTTTTAGCCAACTGGTACAAGTAGTTTTTTATGTGCAGTTCATTGCACATAAAATTGCACATTTCTGAAATGACGTGGGCTGTGTTTCAACCCATCAGGATGGTGTTTTTATGGCATGAAATACTGGATACGCAATGTATGTCCCAGGGCATGGTATGAGGGCAGGTGGGTATTTGGTGGTGCAAAAAATGCTATGATAGCATTGAAGTAAGTTGGGCAGAGGGACCCAAGCCTGGGACTGATTCTTCCATGCTGCTTACTGGAAGTAGTCCCCGGGTCAGATATCCCTCAGGAGCAAACCGAGGTTTTTGTTTTCATTTGTTTTTATTAATGGGAACACATCAACTCATTCCAAAAGAGAGTTCCCACAAGCAAATTAACATTTCTGTAGTTCCCCTAAGCGAATTAACATTTCTGGAGAGGGACTCTTTATGAGGAAGTGTAGCAACAGGACAAGGGGCAATGGCTTTAAATTGGAAGAGGGGAGATTTAGATTAGATACCAGAAAGAAATTCTTTACAGTGAGGGTGGTGAGACACAGGAACAGGTTGCCCAGGGAGGTCGTGGATGCCCCATGCCTGGAGGTGTTCAAGGCCAGGCTGGATGGGGCTCTGAGCAACCTGGTGTAGTGGGAGATGTCCCTGCCCATGGCAGGGGGGTTGAAACTTGATGATCTTTAAGGTCCCTTTCCAACCCAAATGACTCTATCATTCTATGATTCTATGATTCTATGAGCAATTATGGGATCAGTTCACCCAGGGGTGAACTGGGGAACCAAATTATTAGTCAGAGGTACCAGCGATTCTGATCTGGCTCCAATAATATATTTACTATATCTTTCAATTACATTTGGAAATATTAAAACATTCTCAGTTAACTGTTTCTTGTCCAGTAATATTGCTGACGCAAACCAAGAATTTTCCCTTAAATATGTAGAGCCTTCTTCAGAGAAGGACAATAAGAAAAGGCCCTTGTAAAATCAGACAGTGACCAGCTCTGCCCTCCCTGTCTGGGCTTTCTGGTTGTCCAGACCAGAACAAAACATAGATCTCATCTAGCTCACAGCAAAAGCTCTCTGGTTCATTGTTTAATTGAGATCCTTTAATAAGGAATAAGGACAGAGCAGGTGACAGAATTGATACTGGGGGAGGAGGAGGGCTCTGATGCCATAACAAGGGCATTTTCTACCAGAGGGAAATTCTTGAAACAGTTTCCCATTAATCAAGCAATGCAATCACTCCTATGGTATAATATGTGTAATGTAAGAATATTTTTCCTCTTTAGTATGTTTTTGGCAGAAGTAGTCTTTACTAGTACCTGTTTTTCTAAGCCCAAATATTCATTATTCTGAAACTAGGAAATGTTGGGTCAATTTATGAAGCAGAGGAGCATTACTCCTTTCTCCTCTGCTGTTAAATATCATGCTCTGTTTGGTTCACCCTACTAATCTCTTGAATTGCATACAAATTATTGTGTTGTTGAATAAAAATATGATTAGGCTTGCCAAGTTCTGAGGTCAAGTCAGTTAGTAAAAACAGAATAAAGACAAAAAAAGTTAATAAACTAGTTAATAAAAAGACATAAAATAACTTCATAAAGAAAAAAACTTCCTAATGCATCTATCTAAAAAAGGTAAAAAGTTGTTCTGTGATACGTAGGCTGAGATGTGCCAGCCATTTGATGGTTTCCAGGCTGCTCTACCTGTGTTATACACTTTGCTAAAAAGGCTGCACTGAAAGTGAGGGAAGAATAATATAAGAAAGAAGAGGGTGTTTAGGAGCCTACCTGTCCCCTGAAGGAATCTATGCATAATGATTGCTGCATGGCAGTCTCCTGAGAAATCTTCAAAGACCCCCCACACAAAGCTCTACTGCTTCTCTGTGGCACAGGCAACATCTTCAGCTGAATAATTAGAGGGCAACATGCTGGCAAAAAGTCTGTGTAATCTATATAAGAATAACATTAAGAAAAAAAGTCAACATTCTGGGGACTATGCCAGTGATCAGGGCACTATAATTGCTATAATTAAAAGCAAGGCAAATATTGCAGGGAAAGTAGGTCAGGCTTCAGGCTGGTGTATCCCTGATGCAAATGAAAACAAGACAAAGAAGATTGTGTAATGTGATCTAAAGCAGACAAAAACTCTGTTGTTCTGAGGCTGCTAGAGACCCTTCATTAAATGCCTTTGCTTTTCACATGCTCTCCTAGCAGGTGACATTTTTGTAAACAGAGTGAAGTTGTTGCAGTCTAATGCAAGGACTATCGAAGGAGTCTGTTGTAAAATCCAGTGGAGTATAATTAAGACCTGCATTTTTACAAGGATGATTTTAATGAGGCTACGATACTGCGTTTTTCAGAGCCGGTGAACCTCAGTGTTGGTATTTTTCTGACAGTAGCTTCAGCCAATGAATTTTAACACACGTGGGTCTGCACTTTCAGACAAATTGAGGTTCCATCCAGTATTTAACATCTGTATGAGCTACCTGAGAGCTGGTTTCTGAGGAAAGGATGAAGCACTGCAACAAGAAAACAGAAGGACATTTCCTTGCAGCATCTTCAACACCACCCCAGTGGCATGGTGGTGATGTCCCTGTCTCACCTGCAATTGCTGCCTCCCTTCTTTGCTCATCTTCCTCTCATTAGCTTCTCCCTTTGTGTGGAACTTGCCCAACTTTTTAAAAAAATACTCAATGAAAGGAGTGGTTTATTCACATGAAGAGAAATCTGATTGCTGTCACCCACTGCTCAGCCCATGTAATTTCCGTCTTCTCTCACCCTCTCTGTCTTCCCCCAAAACTATCATCTCACCACCTGATTTCTCCCCCATGTAAATTTACTTTTTGTCTGATCCCTACAGGCAAGTAATTTCGCACCATGTGCCAACTCAGAAGTGTATAAAAGCTTTTGGATCCAGACATTATCACTGTGAAGCCCCTTGCACCATAAGCCGCACCTCTCCTTCCAGGTTTTCGGGTGCCCCACCCTTTCCTCTCTTACGCACTGTCTTATCCTGGGCTCAGGGTCACACACCATACCCCGATGACAGACTTTACCAAACAGTGTGTGGGAGGTGTCTTCATGCATTTAAATGCAAAAAATAATAATAATAAATAAATAAAAATTTAAGAGTTTGTAAAGACATTTGAAATATTTGTTTTAACTTTTCAGTGAAAAGATCTCAACATTTCAACGATCCTAGATTTGCTTGCTTTCCCATGCCACTGAAAAATTAATTCTGCACTGAATTCTGGGTTACAAGAATTTTTCAGTCAGAGGAGGGTATATTTAAGTCTAAATTGAATTCACTTGAGGGAGTTAGATGATGGGGCTCTGTTCCTCTTAATTGTAAAGAGTCATGGGTGTCTTTGGATTCTTTCTCTCCGTATCTATCTTTATTTTAAATATTTTTTACATTTATAGTTTACATATCAAAGTGATAAGAGTCACAAACAAATGTCAAAGTGTATAGATGTTTTACCTTCATGGAACAGCAAAGTAATTACTCTGGGTCAGTGTGAACCAATGGGCTTGATTTAGTTAGTAACCTGTAATGAAACTATTTAGATAATCAATTCAAATTAGGGTATGGAGCTTCTTTGGTAAACTACTGAGTTATTAACCTTAACAAAGTCAGTGCTGGGGTTTTTCTTCTTCCTGTTATCAAACTCAACTTATTAGTGTCTAGGGTACAAGTCACAAGTGCGTTTCATACTGAGGAATGCATTAATGTTTGTAATTACACATAGCAACCATGTAGCACAATGTGGGGGAATTGGGAAGATGGCTAAAACTTAGAGATACTTTGCAAGGACAAATTGGTCCTACTAAGGTTTTTCCTAAAAGTTTTTTTGCTGCAATTGGCTTGTCATAGTGAACTGACAGGATCATGTAAAGGTATGGAATGAATTGATAATTGTGATCATTTTGACTACACCTGTGGAAATTGTATACATTGCCATGCCCTAGGTTAAAAGGCATCCATAGGCAGAACTTGAAAGGGCTATCTAAATGTGTTGGGTTAACCTTGGCTGACTGACGGTCACCCATCCGGCCGCTCTCTCAATCCCCTCCTTCAACAGGACAGGGTTGAGATAAAGGGCACATCCACCTGCTGCAGCTTGGTTTCCTCTGTGGTCTTCAGTGTGGACATCTGCTCCAGTGCGATCATCTGTGGGCTGCAGAGGAATCTCTGTGCTGGTGCCTGGAGCCCCTCCTCCCCTCCTTCTTCTCTCACCTTGGTGTCTGCAGTGCTGGTTTTTTTTTTCTGTCCTATTTTCCAGCTAGCTACAGTGCAATGGCTTGCATGCACATCCATGTTTCCTCTGGCAGTCATATACCACCTGCTTGTCTTCTGCTTATGACTTAGAAGAAATCTAAAATACATCATTTTCTGCTGTTTTTCATAATCATTCCTGACTCTATTGAGCATTTAGGACAAACTGGTTTCACTGTGGGAATAGCTATCCTCATAAATCATCTTCCCCATTAAAACTCATAAATCTTGGAGTGAAATGGATACTGATAGAATGATATTCTCTGCAAGAATGAATATCCAAAACTGTTATTACTCCAGACTTGAAAATGTAGTTATTTTCACTGCTTACAGTTGTATAGACTGACTAAAGCCAGGAAGAAATTAAGATCAATATGCTAAAAAAAGATCATGGAACAGGACAGTTGCAGGACACCAAAACTGACATCCTTCTTTGCTCTGCCAACAGAATCTCGTCGGTCCCATAGAGAGCCTGAGAACTCGTGCTGCAACTAGAAAGTATCCCCAAAAGACTAATATATCTATAACCCTTGGCAAATCATTTCATAGTAATTGTACCCCACCTCTCTAATCACATCCATATGAATTCCACGAGCTGCAACAAGTCTTGGTTTCTCAGAATGCCTTTTCCATTAATGCATTATGTTCCAATGCAGGCATTTACAGCAGCTGATTAAGTTACCTCATAGTGTTCTTCTTAGTGTCTAACTGCACATCATTTGTCCATATTTTTATTCATTCTTGTAACTTACCTCTGAATGTTATACTATTTTTCAGTGTCTTTGTTAACTTAGAGACATAAAGAATGACAAGACAAAATTAATTGGTTTACAGAGTTTCAGTTGATAGTCACGACAACAGAATTTTGGGGGCCCAGTCATTATCAACTATGTCTCTGAGTACCTGCAAAACTGAAATTCAGAGCACAACAGTGAATAACTGGAGAATTTTTTCTAAGGCAGTTTATGTAGGATAATTTTAGCACCAGACCAACTTACCTCCGAATTGAAGAATGAGGTCTTGCAGAAAGTTTGAGAATGTCCTTATGATACGAGGTGGTAGATGGGCATATTGGTGTTCCTTCCAAATTCAGGTGCAACAGATTAACCTCCTGGTGAAGGCTCAGGTTGGTTGAGTGGCTTCTAAAGATTACCAGTTGATTTTATGCAACATAAATTTGGCATCATATAAATGAATTTGCTGCTTGAGGAGACAGCAGGGAGTGCAATTTAGGAGAAAGAACTCACAAGGGAAAGTAAATGAGGAATCACTGAGAAGGGATGAGATACCCGAGGCCTCGGGACAAAGCTGTAAGGACTGATCTATTTGCTAAAACAGAAAGGTAAGGGCTGTATTAAGTGCACATATCCCACATTACAGAAAGCATTTAGCAGGTCAGGACAGCCTAGGAATGGCAGGTCTGTCTGGAAGATAAATATGAACACGCATTAGTCAAGGTTCATGCTTTTCCCAGGCTGATGCTCACAAACTTTAAAGTTGCAGACCAGAGGAAGCCTGTGAGATATAAAATTCTACTCACTCAACTAGTCCAACAGGAACAACAGTACATTTGGATAAATGGATTTGTGTTTCTGAATAATAATTGCCAAAGTGTGGCTTCTGTTTAATGTGCTTTCCATGTCATATTAGTCCATTATCAGCAGTCAAGACTAACAGGGGAGATCCCAGTTGACTGGAATTTAGCAAATATCATTTCCATCTACAAGAAGGGCCAGAAGGAGGATCCAGGGAAATACAGGTCTGTCAGTCTGACCTCAGTGCCAAGGAAGGTTGTAGAGCAGATCATCTTGAGTGCCATCACACATCCAGGACAACCAGGCAATCAGGGTTGATGAAAGGCAGGTCCTGCTTGACTAACCTGATTTCCTTCTATGACAAAGTGACCTGTTTAGTGGACAAGGGAAAGGCTGTGGATCTTATCTACCTAGACTTTAGTAAAGCCTTTGACAGCATTTCCCACCACATTCTCCTGGAGAAACTGGCAACATGTGGCTTGGATGGGCATATGCTTTGCTGGATGAAAAACTGGCTAGATGGCTGGACTCAAAGAGTTGAGGTGAATAAAGTTAAATCCAGTTGGTGGCTAGTTACAACTGGTGTTCCTCAGGGAATTGGGGCCGGTTCTCTTTAAAATCTTCATCAATGATCTGGACAAGAGGATTGAGTGCACTCTCAGAATTTTGCAGATCACACCAATTTGGTTGGGAGCGTTGATCTTCTTGAGGGTAGAAAGACATTGCAGAGACAGGCTGGATCGATGAGCCAAGGCCAATGGTATAAGGTTCAATAAGACCAAGTGCTGGGTCTTGCACCTGGGTCGCAACATCCCCATGCAGTGCTACACACTTGGGGAAGAGTGGCTGACAGAAATGGACTTGGGGCTGTTGGTCAACAGCCAGTTGAATATGAGCCAGCAGTGGGCCCAGGTGGCCAAGGAGGCCAATCCTGGTCTGTATCATAAATAGTGTGGTCAGCAGGGCTAGGGAAACGATCATCCCCCTGTACTCAGCCCTGGTGAGGTCCCACCTTGAGTACTGTGTTCAGTTTTAGGCCCCTCACTACAAGAAAGACATTGAGGTGTTGGAGCACTTGGTCCAGAGAAGGGCAATGAAGCTGTGAAGGGTCTAGAGTACAAGTCTTATGAGGAGCAGCTGAGGGAACTGGGGTTGTTTAGCCTGGAGTAAAGAAGGCTGAGAGGAGGCCTTATCACTTTTTACCACTACCTGAAAGGAGGTTGTAGCAAGTTGTGGGTTGCTCTCTTCTTCCAAGTAACAAGTGATAGGACAAGAGGAAACAGCCTCAAGTTGTACAAGGGGAGGTTTAGGATGAATATTAGGAAAAATTTCTTCAGTGTTTTTTTTCCAGGATAGTCAAGCATTGGAACAGGCTGTGCTGAGAAGCAATGGAAGTGCTAAAAGGATGTGTAGATTTAGTGCTGAGGGACATGGTTTAGTGGCAACTTGGCAGTGTTAGGCTAACAGTTGGACTCAGTGTTCTTAAAGGTTCTCTTCCAACCTACATGATTCTATGATTTATGGGCATCTTGTTCTGGAGCGAACCTTGGGAGAGGAGATGAGTTCCTGAATGATTGTATGGAGCCATACGTATAATCATTGCATTTGAGAAATGGGCTTGAACGTTTTCAGTGTATGTCAAATAATTTTCATATCCTAAGGTTAAATGAGAACACTTTTTTCTCTAATGATGTTCTCTAAAAGTCAGTCCTTGGAACAAAGTATGCTATTTTTGCATGAATAAGTCTTCTAACATTCTGTTCTGGTGATAACCAATACCACCTACAAAAAGATAACAGAAAAAACAGCATCAGTAGACACACTGCATATTGCAATATGTTGTTGCAACATGTTCCATGTTCCTTGATGATCCTTACCTCTAGGCTTAACCTCAAGCCTGCCTCATTGCCATAACTTGTTTGAGGACCTGACTGTTATTAGTGTTGCCAGACCTGCTCTGCTCCCCCTGCTTGTGATCGAGGCCATGGTCCATCTCCTGCCTCCCCTTCTCTTGAGGAGCAGCTGCCTGTCTTTGCTGCTCCCTGGCTTTGAACAATCTATGTCTATCTACTTTATTTTCTGTTGAGAAATACTTTAACAGTAAGGTATCCAGTTTCCATAAGCATTCTTAAAGAATATGACAGATCAAATGGAAAGAGTCTAGAAAGAAATTACAAAATGATCACAGGTCAAGATAACCACACCAGCAGAAAGAACTGGAAAAAAACAGAGTTGTTGAGCCTAAGAATAAGAAGAGTCAGAGGAGCAGTCTAAGAGTATTCAAAGGGTTGCACAAACAGGAGGAGAGTATTCTGTATATATCTGTGATGGACAGGATAAAAAGTAAGAGACTTTAGCAGCAGTAAGAAAAATATGACTTATATCTGCTATAAAGCCATCTAATGATAATGAGAGCAATGGAGTAGAAAAAGTGGCCTCAGGACACAGTAGAGTTTCCATTTTTGTAGGTTAGACAAATATTCATCAGAAAAAATGTACACATATTTGGTCCTGCCTTGGAATGGGGATGGATTATGTCATCCTCTAAGGTTCATTCTAGGATGTAAAAAGCTTCAGTTCTATCATCGAAGACTGCTGTTCTGAATCTGGGTCAGTTTCTGTAGTCCACAGCTCTGTGCTCCTCTTCTCCAAGATCCCACCTCTCAACAAGGTTTCTTTTACATGGTTCTGCTCCTTACTGTTTGTTCCTTACTGAAACCCTGACTATCTGAAAAACCTTGTGTACAAGTGATATTTTTCTCTCTCAGTTACTCCTGACCAAACCTGCTGAGCTAGATTACTCTATCTTTCTTAAGATAGAGGAAAATCAAGGTGAAAATGAGGGGAAGAATACTGTACAATTTAGTAAGAATTACACTGCTTCTCAACTGAAAAGTAACATGCTAGATTAAATAGGTCTGGGAACTTCTGTATTCTTGAAGGCACAGTCCCCGCATCTCCCATTTTCTGACAGCTCCATATACAGTAGTAGCTGCATCTATCACAATATTTTCAGTGCATACTGTGATGTGTGACAAACTGCTTAATAGTATATACAAGCTGTTATGGCTGTCAATGACTGAGACATAATCAGGGTTGTCTTATGGCCTCTTTTAGCTGATTATCTTGGTGGAAGCAGCCATAGCAAAGGCAAAAATCCTCCTCAGTGAGCAGCCTTCTGTCTTCCCAGCAGAAAATGCTTCTCTTCACCACCATACTCCAGCACACCCCTTAGAGAATCATAGAATCACATGGGGTTGGAAGGTACCTCTGGAGATCATCTAGTCCACCCCCCCCCCCCACCAGAGTGGGCCTACCTAGAGCACATTGCACAGGAACTTGTCCAGGTGGGTTTTGAATGTCTCCAGAGAAGGAGACTCCACCACCTCCCTGGGCAGCCTGTTCCAGTGCTCTACCACTCTCACAGTAAAGAAGTTCCTCCTCATGTTTCGCTGGAACTTCTTATACTCGTTTGTTCCCATTTCCTTTTTTTCCTGTTCCTGGGCATCACTGAGAAAAGACCATCCCCATCCTCCTGACACCCTCCCTTTAAGTATTTGTAAGCATTGATCAGATCCCCCGTAAGTCTTCTCCAGACTAAAAAGACCCAAGTCCCTCAGCCTTTCCTCATAGGAGAGATGCTCCAGGCCCTTAATCCTCTTTGTGGCCCTTTGCTGTACCCTCTCCAGCAGTTCCCTGTCCTTCTTGAACTGGGGAGCCCAGAACTGGACACAGCACTCCAGATGGGGCCTCACCAGCACAGAGTAGATGGGCAGGATGACCTCCCTCGACCTGCTGGCCATGCTCTTCTTGATGCACCTCAGGATGCCATTGGCCTTCTTGGCCACAAGGGCACATTGCTGGCTCATGGTCATCCTGCTGTCCACAAGAACTCCAAGGCCTTTTTCCTCAGAGTTGCTCTCCAGCAGCTCATCCCTCAACCTTTACTGATGCAGGGGCTTATTTCTCATCAGGTGCAGCACCCTGCACTTGCCCTTGTTAAATTTCATCAGGTTTCTCTCAGCCCAACTCTCCAGCCTGTCCAGGTCTCACTGTATGGTGGCAGAGACTTCTGTTGTGTCAGTCACCCTGCCTAGTTTTGTGTCATCAGCAAACTTGCTGAGGGTACATTCCATCTCTTCGTCCAGGTTATTGACGAATATATTGAAGAGGACTGGACCCAGTACTGACCCCTGGGAACACCACTTATTACAGACTTTCAGCTGGATTCTGTGCCCCTAATCACAACCCTCTGGGTTCTGTCTTTTAGCCAGTTTTCAATCCACTTAACTGTC
>JAOQGH010000001.1:137602977-137638681 GCA_025769975.1 Gallinago jamesoni
GGTGCTCCATCCCTCTGATCATCTTCGTGGCCCTCCACTGGACCTGTTCCAACAGATCCATGTCCTTCCTGTGTTGAAGACTCCAGAGCCAGACAAAGTACTCCACGTGGCGATCTCATGAGGGGTAGAATCACCTCCTGAGACCTTCTGGCCACACTTCTCTTGATGCAGCCCAGGACATGGTTGGCTTTCTTGGCTGCCAGTGCGCACTTGCTGGCTCATGTTGAGCTTCTCATCCATGAGCACTCCCAAGTCCTTCTCCTCAGGGCCGCTTTCCAGTCATTCGCCACCCAACCTGTATTTGTGCCTGGGATTGCAGTGTCCCAGGTGCAGGACCCTGTACTTGGCTTGGTTGAACTTCATGCAATTTGCATAAGCCCACCCCTCGAGCCTGTCCAGGTCCCTCTGGATGGCATCCCTTCCCTCCAGCGTGTCAACCGCACCACCAAGATTAGTGTTGTTGACAAACTTGCTGAGGGTTCACTCTATCCCACTGTCCATGTCTTGGACAAAGATGTTAAATAGCACTGGTACCAGCACCGACGCCTTAGGAACCCACTTGTCACTGGCTGCCAATTGGACAATAAGCTGTTGACCACAACCCTTTGAGTGTAGTCATCCAGCCAGTTCCTTAGCCACCGAGTGGTCCCTCCATCGAATCCATGAGTTTCCAATTTTGAGACCAGTAAGTCGTGTGAGATAGTGTCAAATGCTTTGCATAAATCCATGTAGATGATGTCTGTTGCTCTGCCCTTGTCCACCAAGTCTGTGACAGTATTGTAAAAGACCACCAAATTTCTCAGGCACGATTTGCCCTTGGTGAAGCCATGTTGTCTGTCTCCAATCACCTCATTTTCCTTATGCTTTAGCGGATATTCCAGGAGGAATCAAGCAAATCCAACTTCATGATTTCTAAACTCAGAAGGCTGGGCAGGATAAAATTACAGACCTTAAAGTTCAGCCCAGCACAGAGCAGAGAGAAGATCATCAGGAAGCATTGTAAGTGTTATATTTCTAAGCAAGGATGTTGAAAAAAACAAGTAAAGGAACTCACAGAAACTTGCCCCTCCACCCCTTACAAGCCTGTTTCATAATATAGAATGCTTCAGATGTTAAAAATGTGGTTTTCCTCTTGTCACTGTGATAACATTAGCTTTAGGTTGATTCCTGGTGCTGCGTGACAGCTGGTGCAGAAATCAGTTGGAATGCATAGAACGTAAGTTTGTCATATAAGTTTAAGCTAACCAATCACTCACATTGCTATAAAATCTAACCCGGTCGCCTCCTGTGTGATATCTGGCCACTGGAATGTTAAAGTCACTACAGCAGCATCTTGGCTAATTGCACCAATCAATAAAAATATATTCTGCATAAAAAGGCATCAATTAAAACCATGAAACTACAAGAAAGCAGTCAGTTTTAATGCATCATTTATCACAACAATCTAGTGTTCTTTTCTTCCACAATTTTTAGAACTCCTGTTGCCATAACAACCGAATGCAGCCTTTACACAGTGTGGGCCAAATTCTGCCCTTAGTGACACAGATGCAAATGCAGTATAACTTTACCAAAATGCTTCGAATAAGTGTGATGCAAATACAGCTCAACAGAAGCAGAATGGGACCCACTATCTGCTTTGTGTAATCATTTTCGTCTCCTTTCTTGTCAGGAAGACAAGATGTTTTTCTTTTCTACTCTGAGTAAGCTTATAATGTAGTGGAATAATCAGACATAATGACAGGTTAAACCACAAAGGAGTGTTACATCCTAAATACCATATTAACTTAAATTTTAAATTTGTATATTAACAGTTATTCAAAATGCCCAAGGAAAGAGCAAGTCTGAAATAGGGATACATTCTCTCCATTCAGAGGCTACATCTAAATCATATAATATAATGAACATCTTGCCTAATAAGAAGACATAACGAAGCGTAAATTTAGACTTGTTTGGCTAAGCAGACTATATACTCTCACAGAAAGAAATGCATAGGATAGTCCTGGATCTCATTACCTTGAGCAGGGCACAATGCAGATAAACCCTGTCTGTTTTCATGGAACATATTTCAAAGGCATCATCATAAAATGTTCTTAGACTTGCCACTGTTCCCAAGGAAATCAGCAGAAATTCGCTGCTATGTGAAGGTCTATGTATGGATCACTACACCCAAAAAAGCAGAGTCCGGGAAGAAAGTGTGGATCTATTCTGTCTGAATTGATCTCTATTTATTTCCAGACTGCCAAACAAATAACATTTTAATTAATTATAATAGCAATCAGATACCGAGCTGAACAATTGCTTTGGAACTTGGTAAAGCTAAATCTGGTAGATTCATACTTTAATGACAGTTTTAACCTCCATTGCTGTTACAAAACCAAATGAAGCTACCAGGAAAATTCTGTAGGTAAGTTGGAGAGAAGGATATGCAGAATTTGAAAGGCAGTGAATTCTTTACATGCAGTCCACACACCTAACCAGCCTGCAAAATTCTGTACAGTAGAGATACATTTCCCCTATTAAATTCAAAAAGTGCAGAGCTGCCATCCTTGACAATAGCTTTTCAAATTTTTAGACTTTCTCTGGATGAAAGGATAGCCAAAGATCTACAAAACCTAGCAGCAAGAAGGGAAGTGACTTGCTACATTCAGAGCAATCTTAGAATAATGTCATTTTAGAAATGAATTTTGCAAGCAAGCCTAATAGAAGACATTACTAAAGCTCAGATGTGACTGTGAAGATTGATGCATCAACATTGCAATGAAGCAGCATAAGAGCCTCAGAAAAACAGATTAGCAAGGTCTGTTACCCAATGAAAATGCAAGATTATAAAGTAAAAAAAATGCTGCTGGCCAGGACATCAAAGGCAAGATCATCTGTAACTACATAATTCCAGATAGCTTTTTATTGAGCTTCCATTTAAAGACCTTCAACAAAAGAGGCTTCACAATTTCCAGCCACTCAATTTTGATGGCTCTTTATCATTAGAAGGCTCTATGGTGCATTTGATGGTGTGATTCCAGCATGGAGAGGTATTACTACATTATCTTTACTGCAAGCTCAGGCATTAAAGAGCAGTGAAACCATATCACACAGACTGCATTGGCCAAGCTTTAATGGGATGACCACTAGTAGTAACAGAAGCATAATAAAGTTCTACTGGTATTTATTAAAACCAACTGATCTGCTGTGAGTATTTTGCTCCCACTACCTCTCTCCAGTATAGGTTTGATTTTATCTTCTTTGAGGCCACGATGTTTCACAGTTTTCTCTTTCAACTGCTGTGGCAAATGGTCAACACCAGGGTTTCGAAGCACTTCTCCAGATTTTTTAACACTGATATGGAATCAACTTGCAGGTGACTGACTGGTCCTGTACTCCACAATGTTCATACCAGTAGGAAGTAGACAAAATAATAAGATTAAATAGTTATCTCACAGTTCATGGCAGACTAATTTCTGTGAATCTGTATAAAATTACTTTCACTGCATTCACTGCATTCCCACAAGAGGGAAAATGGGTCATTTTAGAAAAAGTGAGCCTAGATTTGGAGCCCTCCATCAAAACATTAGAGGAGGAATGTTAAAAGGAAAGTTCTGAACACAGAATCAAATTTGGTAGAGGTCCTGGACTAGATGGGAACTGTCTCTTATAGTGAGCCCAGTCCTTCAAAGCAAACTCTGAATATCAACACAATAGTGGAACACCAACACAGCTAACTTTGTTGGTGTTCCAACATGGCACTAACATGGGAATAAGGCCCCATTTGCAGTAAAATCTCTTCTTAGCATCTTACACATGCATGGTGGTAGAATGTTCATGCCCCTGACTGCTGGTTAATTTTACCAGGCTCAAAAAGCATGAGCAAAGAATGAATGTAGATAGTTACTGCAGAAGCATCTGTTGGTAGGGTCTTTGTGACAGACATGGTAAAAACAAGGTCTGCTCTTGACATTGCTAATAAAAGATTGAGAACAGAAACACCACCTGTGGAGAAAGAAGCCATAGAACCTGTTGAAGAAATGGAGAAAACATCTTACAGAGGAAATTTAAAGATTAAGTCTATCTAAAGACCTAACACTAGGTTAAAATTCCTAGGTAAAGGTTTTTAACATCTGAATTCCCCTACAACACTCAGCAGGGAATCACCTCTGCAAGGAATCACCTCTGCAAGGCAACACAGACCTCATAAGCCTCAAACCATCACCTGAAGGTGCCCCTCCCCCAGCCCCTTTCCTTTCATCTAGAGAAGTAAGGAACATCTCAACATAGACTTCTCAGTTCCAGTGGGATATGCTCAGGGAACAGAGTCAAACTTGCATCACTGACCAAAAGCACCGATTTTATTACAGTGTAAGTACTTTCAGAGGAAGAAAATAGGAAGTGCAACAGAGTTCTCCAAATGAAGCAGAAAGACATTGCATAGACTATGTGGCATGAGGGTGATTCACTGCTGAAGCAAACTAACAAAGGCTTTTTAGTCCAAAAGCCTCAGAGGCGCTCATCCTTTAATGCATGTCGAGTATAACACTTAGTGCAGTGGCACCATACTTTGTTGGTCATTAGGCATTGCTGTAATAAATGTGATGAAGGGAATCTTTATTTTATGACACTTTTAAAACTAAACCACAAGCCAAATAGGAGTAATTATATTCTGTACAGCAGTAGTGAGTAAAATGATGTGACCTATAGATTAGAGGAAATCATCAGTTTGGTGTGGGGGGAAATCATAGAAAAGATGTCTGGAAGAGATTTCATGAAAACCTCTTCTATGCCTTCCCTTCTCAAGTCAGGATCTGCACCTTCTTTTGACGTTGCTGAAAAATGTTTATTTAACTCCTGATCTTAAAGACTGATACTAATAAAGAGTTCACAACTTCTGGAGACAAACTATTTCCCAATTTAACTTGAAGTTCCCCTGCAGCAATTTAAAATCTTGCCCAAAGATCTACAAAGATCTACACACACTTGCCTCCTTTTACTCCTCTTATTTTGAGCCCAGCTCTCTATTCCAAGGAACACAAATCTGTATTAGTAATACGCTAATTTATACTCTTCACAGCCCTACTGAAATCAGTTGCTTCCAACAGTGCAAAACTCAGCATGTAATTAAACCTGTAAGATTCTATTGTAATACCACAATAAAGGTATAACTTCATACAGACCTGTTCTTTATGCTAATCTTGATACCCGTTATGTAATTCTATTACAATTTGTCCACCATAATTTCATAATGTCAAATGATTTATCACCTTCTATCTCTGAAATCTAAGCCTTCAGTAATTTTCTATTACAACAGAATTGCTCTTAGATATTTAACTTAATTTTTTAAACACAAGATGACTTTCAGCTGAACTTCTTTATATGGCCATCTGCGTAATTACTATGACTCTTACTGAACCAGCAGCTTGCAGATTATTAACTGGCTTCTGTTCCTCCTGTTATCATTGGGAGCTCTGCCATTGACTTCAATGGAAAGAGGACAAGACCCCTAAAAGAGCTTTATTATTGGATAACTCAAAGCTTTGGTGAGAATTGACATCGGTATATTGACAACAGCTTGTTTCTTTTTTTAATTTACAATCTCTTAATTGGCTTAACCAGCCACTTTGTTTTGTGTGATGATTCTGTATCTCTGAACGCAATTTTCTATGATTAAATAGGAAATGTTTCCTTCCTCAATTGCCATACAACAAGAATGGTAAACAGCTTTCAAGCGAAAGGACAAATTCCAACTTGCATGCTGCAAAAGCATCTTTTCATGCACCAGGGTGAAGACGGAAATGTGGTAGGTTGAGGGAGCGGATAAAGGAAAATGTGTGGAAGAGAGAATTCAGTCTGGGAACCGGGAGTTCAAGAAGAATTAGCCCAATCTATTCCTCTTCCAGGTTTGTGAATCAGGTGGAAATAAAAAGGATTTAAAATGCTGCATCTACATTCCGTGCTCTGGACAGATACCAGCTTCATAGGTGTGTACTCTTGAAGCCTGTAAATCAATGTAATACTGTTGGTTTACACCAGCCAGGGATGGACAAACAAAGGCTGGTGAGTAGAAGACATTTGTTACCTAAGCTGAAGTTCAGGTCCTTCATAGGCAGTAGGTCAGGAGCTCCCACTCACAGTTTGTTGGGATAGCCCTTGGCTCAAATCCCACTTGTCTTGAACTGCTCTAGCTGATGTCCTAATTGGATTAATCAGAATTAGGTCCTCTGCCCTAAAAAAGCCAGACTTCATCTCTCTCACCAGAATGGAGGAGCAGACAGGAGAGTGACATTGCCCTGACGTAGCTGCAGTTTCTTGAGAAGATGGAATGTTATAGCCCTCTTGGAGAGAGGGGATCCAAGAGGGCTTCACAGGAGGAGTCAATGCAAGGTGCTAATGTTCAATTTGTCTATCAAAATCCAACTGGCTTGGATTTTTGGACTTTTCTTTGGACTGGGTTCAGGTTTCCTCCTGTGATTGGTGTTGAACTACTTTAACAAGGAAAATTATGTTTGTTGGTCTAAAGGCTCTAGAGTGCCTAGGCAACTTTTTTTTTTAACATTACCTTATTTTTGACTTGATTACCTTATTTTTGACTTGATTTGTACCAGGGAAAAAACATGCTTCAGGGCAATGCCAGATTCAGTTTGCATTGTTTTCAGCCAGCCACATACTGGCTAAATAATTTTTAAATTATCCCTATTCTGTGTCACTTTTTATCCATAATTTAATCTGAATGGATTCAGGAAAACTTGCCTGGTCATTTCCTAGGTAGTGATCTGGCAAGTGATTCAAAAGTGTTCATGTTCATCATTTGTTCAGATAACAATCAGAGAAGCAATTTAACAATTGATCAGATTTGGGAATCCTCCAGACTAGCTTGCTTGGTTTTTTGCTCTTACTTTGTTCTTCTTTCAAATAGACCCAATCTGGTGTCTGTGGCAGAGCAAAATAATTGTCCCACCAGTGTTACAACACATAAAAAAACTGGAATTCTACATCCCCCTGCTGAAAAGATATTTTGAGTTTCCATAATGCATTATACCACCACCCGATCCTTGCTAACCTTGCATTTTGGAAAGCAAAACAGACTGATACGTATTGAATTTCTCCACCTTCTCAGCTCAGTTACTGGGGAGTCCACCTATGGGAATCCCTTTTAAAGAAGCAGATCATTTTTACTTAAAAAGTAGACTTGACATGCAACAGAGCACAGGATTGCTGCTGATTCTGTTTGGTAGAATTTGAAAAATTAATGCCTTTACAGGGTTAAAAAAAAAAGAAAAATTAAAAATCAGAGCTATCAAATTAGAGTGATAAAATTGCCTTCAAAATCTTTATAATTAAAGAAAAATCTTAAGTGAAACCTGTATATTTAAATAAGCTTAATTTTACAAAGATTTTTTTTTAAATGGCTGTCTGTTAAAAGAATAAGGAAACTGGGTGGTTGTGGGTTGTTTTTTTTTTTCCCACAAAGATACTGCTGCTATAAGGTATTGTGTTATTGGCTGTGTTAAGCAAGTTGTGACATCCATCAAGATGACTGTGTTTATGCGCATACCTGGTGACATAGTCTGCAGTGCTATATTGTAAGTATAAAATCCTAATCAGACTTACCTACAGTAAGTCTTTGTGCAGTAATTGTATTATTTTGTTCCTTACTAAAATTGGAACTGCTGCCTGGAAGCATGCAAGCATTTAATTTTGTCACATAATTCCCTCAATTTCAGGCCATGGTAAGTAACACTTTCGGTACATGTCAGCTTTCAATTTCCATTAGAGCATCTAGTTATTACATGATTTAGTCGTAGCTGCCTGACGATTAATGCTGTATGTTGTGAATTCATCCCTCCAAAGATGGCAGAAGAAATTGAATAGTAAGGATTCTGTATGAATTAACTCAACCCGCAAAATTATTTTTCTGAAAGCTTTATCACTGTGCTTGCTTTTGCTGGCGAGGAGCACAGAGCACCCTCTCTAGGCAAATGCTTTGGAGGAGCAGAGATAAATATCCTCTGACCAAGTGAAGAGAGACCTCTACAGGTGTTTGTTTCTTTCAGTCCAAAGACCTTTGGAAGTTGTTCCCTGAAACTTAAGAAAAAGATGTGCCCAGTGTCCAGCTGCCAAGTCAGAGGAGGTGGAAGAACCCCTTGACCATGCTCCCAAGGAGCTCTGTGCTGCCCTCCTTGGTACCACCTTTGGTGCAGTCCCCCCTTGGGCTGCCACAGTGCTGCCCTGGGGAGATCAGACATGTCAGCAAGACATCTGTGTGGGGGGATGATAAAGCAAGTTGCCCCCAGACCAGCAGCCAGAGGGGTGGGAAACTGTGATCTTCAAACATCAACAGGTATGTGTCTTCCTGGGGCAGGGTGTGCTTGGCTCTGTGACAGAACTAATTAAAGTCTAAACTAATTGAGCTTTTAAACAACCAGCTTCATTACGCTTCTCTGTGAGGCGTACTGGGACTCAAGTTACTTATTATTATAACTGTATTTTGGAGTATGAACAAAGGCCCCAGAGACAGCAAAAATAGAAGGAAGCACTCATTCCTACAGCTTTGCAGCACATAATTTCTGCTTTTTCTGAGGAGCTCAACCCATTTCCAGAGGTAGCAGCCCCTACTGACAATACACCTTGCTGATTGAACAGCACAGTAGGGTGTCACCTTGATGCAGCTCGTCTTAGATGTTTAGTAAAGCGTGCTATCTTCCTCCATAACTGACATTTATTGACAGAATTAAAAGCAGCCTAATGGAAAGCATAAATGCAAAAACGCAAGAAGCATAAAAGCAAAAACATTTACAACTGTAGTTGCTGCACCAGTCTTCAAATTGTTATTCTTTCACAGGTATCAACAAGATTCGCGTGACTAAAAATGCTGGCAAATAAATGAAACACATAAGAGAAGAGAAATCCTAAATAGCATTTCTCTGACAAGAATACCAAAGACATCACTGGAAAGAGGAGCTAAAAGCTGGTGACCCTTTACAGTGCTTCTGCAGTCTGGGTATAAAAATAAAGCCTGTAAGTATCTCATCAGCCTCCTTTCTAAATTTCCCCAAGATCACTAGGTTTTAATATCAAGATGCCAACATTTTAGCAGAGGTGTAACTGGGCACAGATGCTACAAAAAGCTAAGGCCAAATTAGGAGAACTATTTACTTTTCATAATAACTACTTGTGCCCTGAAAGATCAGTATTCTGAAGTTTCTCTTGCACAAACAGGATCGATGGGTTGGTCTTGAACAATTTTCAGTCATCGAGAGTAAAAACATTTATTGATGGAACTGCATGCTGGAGACTATTGAAAACTACGTGTTCTGTTGCACAGAGAAAAGATGAAAAGACAGTACTCCAGGGAAAACACAAACTGAGAAAAAAAAAAAAAAAGAAAACAAATAAACCCTGACTTACAAAAATGACGAACACAAAAAGCAAAGGGTTTTCTTTTTTCTAAATCTGGTATCTCCACAGGCTCTGTAGTGCTATTCCTGTGCACGCACACTGCCCTGGATGATATTTGGAAATACTGTATACATGTGTACACTATTGTCAGCTGTCTAGCATGTGGATACATTAGAGAGGAATTCACCAGGCCTCTCTTACAACAACTCACAACCATAGCACTGATGTCTGGCATCAAGTAAGCTGCCCAATCAGTCCTCCGCTCACCTGTAAAATAGAAGGAACTGTTCTGGGGAGCACCTCTGAGGAGAAAGACCTAGGAGTCCTGATGGACAATAGGATGACCATGGGCCAGCAATGTGCCCTTGTGGCCAAGAAGGCCAATGGCATCCTGGGGTGCATCAAGAAGAGCGTGGCAGGCATGTCAAGAGAGGTTATCCTGCCCCTCTACTCTGCGCTGGTGAGGCCCCATCTGGAGTACTATGTCCAGTTCTGGGCTCCCCAGTTCAAGAAGGACAGGGAACTGCTGGAGAGGGTACAGCAAAGGGCTACAAAGATGATTAGGGGGCTAGAACATTTCTCTTATGAGGAAAGACTGAAGGATTTGGGTCTTTTTAGTCTGGAGAAGAGAGGACTTAAGGGGGATCTGATCAATGTCTATAAATACTTAAAGGGTGGTTGTCAAGAAGATGGGGCCAGTCTTTTTTCAGTGGTGCCCAGTGACAGGACAAGAGGAAATGGGCACAAAATTGAATGTAAGAAGTTCCACCTAAACATGAGGAGGAACTTCTTTACTGTGAGGGTGGCAGAGCACTGGAATAGGCTGCCCAGAGAGGTGGTGGAGTCTCCTTCTCTGGAGACATTCAAAACCCGCCTGGACAAGTTCCTGTGCAACGTGCTCTAGGTAGGCCCACTCTGGTGGGGGGGGTGGACTAGATGATCTCCAGGGGTCCCTTCCAACCCCATGTCATTCTATGATTCTGCCCTGGCAAGGGCTCTCTTTTCTTTCTTTTGTCATCTGAAGCTTTTAGGAAGGGTATTATGAGCACTTAGATAAAGATCCTTGTAAGTGTCACACAAATTTAAACACCAATCAGTAAACAAGAGAAAAAATATTACCATAATGAGAAAACTACATTAATATACTCCCTGGTCATGGTACATATTCGCAGACATGCTATACTATGTAGTAGCTTGCTGTCACAGATTGTTTTATTTTTTTTAATGAGTTTGACTAAGTAAATCACTCTGCCACACCACCATTAACCACCAAATGAGCTGGAGAAAGCCAGATCTGTTACTGTGTGGAGTCAGGTCTAGAAAGAAGATGGGAGATCATGCATGTGAACCCAAATGGCCTACCTTGGGGACATGCAGGCACAGGTGTTCCCTGGAGCACTCCCAATTACAGTGCTAGGACTGATATGCCACAGAGAAGTACCCTATGGAGTTCGTAATTATGTGCCTTATGCCACTGGAAAAGGTGTCATAAGATCTTTTTATTCAATATCATTCAGAAATGCCAGTCAATTTAGGCTTGCTGCTTCTTTGTTGTGCTGCATCTGGATTTCCTACCTCTCTCTCTCAGGACTTAATTCAAGCGAGAGCATGCACTAAGCCAGCGTCAGTGCGAAGTGCATAGATCTGCTCTTTCCCTACTCATGAAATTTGCATGGCTGTTGCACCGCCAGGCGTTGCCTGTGTTTTCAGGGCTGGGAAAGCTAAATCAAAACAGCCCTAGCAGCACAGCGTGCTAAGCGTGGATATTGCCCATTTCATGGTAAGAGTTAACATGGCTGCCTTCCTTCGAAAGAGGGCTGAAATTGTCATTTTTAGCAAGCAACTGCTGATTGGGGTCTGCTAGTCCCACCTTAGTGCTAACAAACATCTGTGCTGGCCCGCAGTGCTGCCTCAGAGACACCTGGGGATAGGCATCATGATGAGGGTAGGTGCTGTGAGGAGGCAGAGAAGGAGCAGGGCGCCAAGGTAATGCTGCGCCTTTTACAGCACAGTGTAGGTGAAGTCCAGGTGTCTCTCAAGCTTTTGTTTCCACCAGCCTAATGATAGGCTGCTAGAGGGTTTGAAACTCCTCCATCATGGCAAAGAAAACTGTATTCTGTGTCCCTATCTATCTATGCATGATGTCCCTTCAAGCAGCAGTGTTTTGATCTGCTTGCATATTTCATCATGCAGCAACCCTTCTCCAAGCCAAAGCAATGGCCAGAGGGTATTTATAATGATATAATTATTCATCATTCAGATAGCTCAGTACTTAATTGTACACTTCTTGAAATTCTATTACTTGATAATCATGCAAGTCCACTCATCAAAGCCCGCCCTTTCCATTCATTTCAACGAAATGCTTGAATTCATACTCCATGCCTTTATATTCTTTTACTTAGTTGCTAGAACATCAGCAGCAAAGTTTTTAGTCTTAATAGCGATCTCAATATATAGGCCCCTACATTTAAGAGCAGCATTCACCAAAAACCTCCTCAAGTGCTTAGGTACTTGAAAGACCAGGGGCATCAAAGTTTTCCATGGCTTGAGACATTGCTGTTGTAGTTGTGCTGACATCAAGACTTGCATGACAATGAGGTCTACATGAGATAGAAGCCCTGTCCTCCTAGGGCATGTCTCCTGAGAGTCCCACTGCAACAAGCACATAGAATATGTCCAGCCATTCTGATAGTGTGATACTCAGACACTTATATTAACCAATGAGCACCCCAGCTAACAAGCCAGTAGTTAATGTGAATCTGTTTATTTATAATTCAAAGATATCATCAGTCAGCTATCAGCTAGCTGACTGATTATTTAAACAAATTATACTGTGATATCCTAATATTTATGCACTTACCTAAAATCTTCTCCTTCAGAGGAGTTCAGCAGTGATATGAATACTGTCATAATCAAGCAAGGGAGTTAACAGCTAGTAACACATCACAGCATACCCCGGCCCAGAAAGCCATTTGACCAAAACTACAAAAATCCGGTGCAAACTACTCAGTGGCCATTGTTGCTGTTTCCTGTAGGGATTTAGTCATGAGCTGCATTTGTAGATAGCCCTTATATGGTTGTATAAGATTATAATTTGCAAAATCTATGCTTTTCAAAGGTTTTACAGTTTAAACCTCTCTTACAAATTTTCATGGAAAAAGTCATCTAGAGCCGCTAACTGATTTGTTTAGAATCCAATTAAATATCAGCCTGGCCACACTGTCTTGTCCAAACCTCAATGAGGAGCAGAATTAATGCTCAAACAGATACTATACTATTATGTAGAGGATCAGAGGTCTGTACCTATTAAAGTCCACAACTATAAAAGTGTCTGTAGTAGTTAAAAGTGTTGTGCATTTCTAACATTCTAACTAAACACCTAAAACTACTTCAACTGTGGCATGGTTGACCTTTGTTATACTATTACACAAAGTGTATGGGAATCTTGAGCCATCCAAATAACCCATGCTCATATCTGTCATCCTTTAGATTTACTGTCATAGAGTCATGACTATAACAAGAAAAATGCTATAAATCCTGTACATTTCATATCTCATGACAAAGTGGATCAATCTGTCTGTCTGTCTATGTATTGATTGTTGTATCTATCTGTCATGTTTTAAGGATCCAGTAAATGAACAGAACAGCCTGATAGATAAAATAAGGTTTCAGATACTTAAATTTTACAGTAGAAATGTCAGTCAGAGGTGCAGCCCAAAGAAAAGGAAAGAACTTGAAATCAGGATTATACCTGGTCATAAGAAATGACCAAAAAAACATCCAAGGGAATGGATATTATTGGCTGATGACTCAGCCCCGGCCAGAAGCAGGGAAGACCCAGCTCTGTGAGCTGCCCAGCACATGCCTAGCCCAGGGCAGATTGCAGAGGCTGGTTAGGGCTGATCTTGAAAGCCATAGAAACGTTGGAACAGCACAGGAATTTTCCTAATATTAAGCATAAACTCAGTAACTTCGCTATATTTTTGTAGCTTTATTCCATGGCAAATTTGCGTCCTTTTATCTCTTAGTGCTAAATCTGACCATGACTAGTATAACACTGGCTAGGCAAGACACTGTGTCCTAGTTGTTGAAATAATTATTCTGGAGTAGAGTAGGGTGTCTCTGGCCCACTAAACCATGAGATACTCAAAAATGTTATCAACCTCTGAAATGCAAATATTAGCAAATTTTGAAAAAGTGTCTTTCCTGGCAGGAGTCAGGTTGAGTCTCTTAAGAAAGCAGCAATATAATGAAAGAATGAGATATGTGAGTCACTGTAACATGATCTTGTGAATGTCTGGACCTTCACAACTTTTACTTTACTAGCTATGGATTTTTGATAAAACTCATAGAAACATGTCTACATTTGAGCAATAGATTTATCCCTCAAATGAAGGAAATGTGCATGGACACACAGATCTGCATAACTTTTATTTCCTGGGCAAACCAAGATGTAAAACAGCGGGGGGGGGAGGGGGGGGGGGAGAAAAAATAGGCAAAGTAATGTCTTCTTTTGCACAAACAGGTAGCCATTTCTGAAATCTAATGGAAGATAGGCATGCTCAACACCTCCATCAGCAAAGAGGGAGTTGGATCCATTCAATTCACCAGCCTTCAGAGAAGACAAACTCTCTGCTCCTCCTTCTCCCTTGAAACTTAACCAAGACTGAGAAGCTCACTCACAGAGCACATAAAAGAAAAGCAGATTATTAATTAAATTCTTTCTTGGGGCATTAGTTTTTTACCTGATTTCCCAAGGTAATTAGATGTATTTGATCACTGCCTGAATGCCTGTGTTTCCCTTGCCTCCCAAATGGTGTCTGAACCTTTTGGTCAATTTCAAACATATCAAACCTGACTAAAAATTCCCAAAAGCTCTATGGAAGCAAGTGGCCAAGGGGACCCCCAATATCCTTCCTGAAGAATAACAGCAGGTGGCAGAGTAGGGGATGAGCCACCTTATGCTCCACTTCAGGGGATTCCTTCGTGGGAGCACCTTGATTACACCTGCTGCACTTCACACCTTCTCAGGCATCTCCTTGTCCAGCCAGGGGATAGAGGACTGCAGAGAAGCAGATTTTGGTTATGCTACTTATGACTCTTTCCTATCTTTGTGTTTTGTATTTCGTTATTACCATAATCTTTTTCCTGGTCTATGTTTATCTCTAGCTGTAAACATTTCTTTCCAATCCCCTGGTTCTTTAAATAAGGCTAAATGTATTACTGCCATTTTTGCTGTTATTACCTCATTTAAGTTTATTTGTGTGCATAATATAAGTTTCAGGTGTAGCTCTAGCCACTATATGACTGCTTAACTTGAAGTAAAATTGTACTAAAAACAGTGTATCTTTTCTCTTTTGGGGCTTATGAGTCCGTTCTAAATTACAAATGCTTCCAGCCTGTTTTTCAATTAAGATGCAATTCACTGTCTGAATAACCTATCAATTTTCTGTCAGTTAGGTCACATGAGAGTTCTAAAATCTTGCAAAGAGTTTATCCAAAGCTTAGTTTACCAAGCTGTTTTGGCTATCCTTATGCAAAGGTCAATGGTCAATGAAAAGTTTGTTGTTTGTTGTTTGTTGGCTCCTACATTCAGACAGCATTACATGCTTTTGGGCAAGGAGAATTTTTTTACCCCAAATGATATGTCATGTATAAATCGTGTTTTGAATAGGCTTGGAAACTCATACGATTTTCCTTTAGGAACATGAAAGTGTTTCTGCAGGGGAAGTAGGTTTAGACTGAACGTTAGGAAAGAATTTTTCACAAAAAGAGTGGTCGGGCATTGGAATAGGCTGCCCAAGGAGGTGGTTGAGTCACCATCCCTGGACATGTTTAGAAGTCGTTTAGATGTGGTGTTGGGAGATATGGTGTAGGGAAGAACTTTGTAGAGTAGGGTTGATGGTTGGACTCGGTGATCCCAAGGGTCTTTTCCAATCGAAATGATTCTATGATTCTAAGTTTCAGGCAAGAGAATCCACAACATTTCAAACACAGATTTCTAGAGAGAAAAATTGGCAGAGGGGCCCCAGGTATGGGTGTGTTATTGTCTCTCCAATGTAAAGAGAAAATAAAAGATTTAGGAATGTAATAAATTCAAGAAGTATCCCCAAGAGGGAGGACTAATGCAACCATTTCAATGCAGGGCAAGGGACAGTCGTCCCTGTGCATGCAGGCACGTATCTCACACTGGATGCTACTGAGAAGAAATGTCGCGTCTGAATGAAGCCAAAGCTGAATTTTCCTCACAAATGTGCTTCTCCTAAATCTCCTGTGCTTACCCTAACTTCATAGTAAAATGCAGTAGTAAAGGAGAATAATTTAATTTATATGTCTTACTTCGTAGTCAAATGCACAATTCATTATTCAAATATCCCCTGCTCAAGATGAGGTATAACTAGGAAGGAAGAAATGCTGACTAAATGGCTCCAGATTTGCATCTGTTTCTTGTGAGCAGCTGGTGGCAATGAACTGTTATTAATTTTATTATGTATTTTGTAGTTGCCAGAAGCAAGTTGGATGCAAAGCTCTAAATAACAAGGTATATAGAGTAGAAATGGCTTCCCTGTTGTTGGCTGCATCTTGTCAGTAAAGGTTCTTTTTTTCCTCTCCACTTTTAATCTGTGTTAACAGCCAGTGAACATTCCTGTCATTCTCAGCATGCCAAAACTGTTCTGACTCTGGAATCCTCTCCCATGGTCCCACGTGGCTGGGCCACCAAGACCAAACAAGAAGTGTTACAGGAGAGGCAACCTATGCCTCCTCCATTCCATTCTTGCTTTCCTCACTTAAAATCCTCAGTCTTTCCCATGCTCTTTTTTATCGTCAGGAGCAAGAAGTAAATACTGCAGAGACAATCTCTACAGTACTAAAGTCTTCTGTGTAAAGCCTTCAGTGGTTTCATCCCTGTGATGGATGGCCTTTTAATGCATTACTGGCTCTTCAGAGATATTTAGGATACCCCATTGGCCCCTGAAGAGAAAAGGTGACAATAAATGTCCATTTTTTTCTGGTTTTATTTCATACTCAATGGACTATGAACTGGATTAGAGTCAATGAAGCATGCTGGAGTATTGTACAAATCAAGCTGTCTATGCAAAAATAGGACATGTACGACTGCCTTTTCCTAACAAATTTATAAGCTAAAAACTTTTGGGTTTGTAATGTGTTTGTGTGGACCAAATGACCCATTGAAATGAAAAGGAGGAAGATAGCCAATTCATTCAATACTAGTTTGGAAGCACAGGTTAGTACTTGGATTTGAAAGCTGGTGGATTAGTCCAGAGCCACAGAACTGAAGGCATTAACAAGTTTCCAGTATGATACCAAACTCCTACAAAGAACAAAGGATTGAATCTATTATTTTCTCTATTTTTCTCATGATTGTAAATGGTTAGACACACAAAGACACTTGGCTAATCACATTTCTTTATTCTCTTGTGCATGAAACTCTTTGTGAGTGAACATACACAAGAAAAGGAGTCTGAGCCAATGTTTTGGCAGTTTCATCATTGTTTCAATGGAATGAAGCTGCTGGAGTGAAATAATCATGGCACTCTCATCAAATTTTGAAAACAGCTATCTTCCTTTTAAGTTTTGAGCAGGAAAACATGTTGTTAAGACAAGATCCCATAATCAACATCACAATTTCACCATTTTTTTTTGAAACAACAAGGAACAAGAGACAGAATAATAGTAGAGTCCAACAGTGTGTCTCACAATGGACCTTGGATTAACTCATTTCATCCTCCACCTCAGCAAGAAGTTTGGAGTTATGACAAGCCACATGGAAGAGATGAAAACCACAAGTGCAGTAGTCATTTTAGGCTGGCAACAGTGAAGGCTATTAACCCAGCTTCAGAAAGCACAACAATTCTGCAGATGGACTACTGGGGGTGGTGGCAGAAGAGTGAGGGTAAAGCAACATTCTGCCCCATTCCTGGAAAGCTGCTTGCATTAGGGACAAGAAGGTTTAAGAGCAGACAGTTCATCTTTGTACAATGCTTCATGATTAAGACTGAAAAAGTAATTTTGTGATGAATAGTGCACTTGATTAGTTTAGCTCTTTCTCCTGTGCACAGAATTTCCAGAAACAGCTCACAATTACCTCTGATTTATTCATTGTTGGAATTTATATGGCACATCTTGTTGCAAATCTTTTCAGATCTCTTTGGACTAATTCAATACATAATTGAAACCACTCTGGTTAGCTGAGACTAGTCCCAAATCATAGCAGGATTGGTGTTGTCCCCTCAGTGGATTAGCATGACTCGTAATCAAGAGAAGGGTTTACAGAAAATCTTGGAGGAGTTCAAGCTCTCAAAGAGCTGTGTAACAACACTGCGTCCTAAGCTGCCTTCTGATCCCTCATGCTGTTTGCCCAAAGGGGCACTGCCTACTGCATGCTGAAGAGATATCTCTTTGTAGCCAGCATCCAGCAGGATCGGTCCCAAAAGGATCATTGTTCCTCAGTGGAAAACACCTCTTTTTCAAGAAGACCCCAGTTTCTTCTACACAGCAGACACCGTGTAAGTATGCTTGTGCACTTGCACAGCAATTTTCCATTCTCTGATTGCAATGGCTATGCCCTAACTAGAGCACTCAGAGTGTTTCCAAACTCCTTGGTGCAGGCTAGCCAGCCAAAGGGAAGTGGTGTGAAATGAAGCACTCCTTGATTGGGATGAATGGAAGATAGAGTTTGGGAGGGACAGTGGTGTATGCACCTGCAGCTAAGTCTAAGTGTGCTCCGTAGGACTTCCTCATTACGAATCACTGTTTAAGGACTGGATATTAAACTTAATTTAGCCTGCCAAGGTGTAGAAATTCCACGGAAAAATCAAAATAAAGTTATGAAAGAAAAATACATCTAATGCATTTAAAGGTCATGTTTGATTATCAAGATCCTTCTGAGCGTGCAGTTTAAATTTAAATACTATGTGAGATGAGAAAATGAATTGGAGTGATAGTCCTGTGGTAGGAGGTATTGTCAAGAACATGAATGGCTCATCTAATTGTCTACTTGCATCCATCATGGCCGCAAAATCTGACACATAATTAGAGCATAATTTTGAGACCTGTATCTCTTAGTATTTTATAGATATCAGCCAACCTGGATTCTATCACCTTTATTTGTGTTTATCCAGAAATTCCAATTTCTCTCTATTTGAAATGTGATTAGTTTCAGCCTCTTGCCATTGATTCAGTGGATGAATGATCTCCACAGCACCAGCAATCTTTTCTTCATGGAGATACCACTCTATTAAATCATCTCTCAAATTACTCTTTTAAAAAAAGAAATTAATTGAACTTCCTAAATGCCTTTCTGTGAGAAGCAGGCTTTCTAGATTTCTGGATTATTTTCAGTACTGTTTCCTAAACCCTCTCTAAACTCCTCCCTTCTTCTTTGCCAAAAGGTAAGCACCAAACTTGATTATAATAAAAATAATGAGACCATTTTTTCCTCAGTACCGTAGATAGACATAATAACATTTTTTTCAGTCAGAAGGAATTTAGTTGAATCAAATTTTCCTCCTGTTTGAAAACCCATAGATTAGAAGTCATCAGTGCATTGAGTTTTAAATGCTGAAAAACCTGAGAAATCAATTAAAAAAATAGAAGGTTGCTATAATTCTAAAACTGGGCTTTGAATTTACTAAAAGAAGGAAATGAAAAAGTAGGAAATATTGTGAGCTGATACCGATCCCAGCTTTTTAGACAGATTTAGGCAGCAAAATACTGGTATTTCTCATCTCACTCGACAAGTAAGCCTGCTTCCTCCAGAGGGACTCCTTTCTGTCCTAAGAAAAACTGTGTCAGTTCCCAGATGTTTTCCAAATGTTTGACACAAAATGGTAAATTAAGGACAGAGATCTTGCTGTAAATTACTTTTTTCTTTCTTTAGTGGATTTAAATGAGATGTTTATTATCGCCTTAACATTCTTGTAGTGGTTTAGTTCTGTATAATAGCAAAGCCACTAGTAAGTTAATTAAAAGAGCTATAAAGTCTGAAGGAAGTCAGCAGGTTCCTATGAGTTTCTGATCAAAGGGAAAGTCGTTCTTTTTTAATGGTGTTTTTTCTTGTCCTTTTAGATACAGTATGTCTCTGTAATCATCTACAATGTTTGCAATGGTGACAAAATTGGATAAAACCAAACATTTGAAATAAAATAAAGTTGGAAACAGAATTCACACACACCAAAAAAAAAAAAAAGAAGAAAAAAGAAAGGGAAAAAAAGGCAAACTATCAACTTAAGAAAATCAGACCAGTAATTTATAAAAGCCACCACAGGTCAACCTAGAACCATAATATTCTGTAATCATGCCACTTCAATGACCTAGGTTAAGAATGAGTAATGAAGGACAGAAATGATGTGGATCAGTAATGTTCTTTCACTTGATTGCTAGTGATGTATTCATGTAATAATACTGTTCGAGTCAGTGAGATGAAGCTCTGGCTATATAGTACTTGAAACACAGGGAGTTGTGTGCCAATTATATCCCCTGTTCAGTTGTCAAGCTTATGTGCACATAGATATTTTAATGTCCAGATCAGTGAACTATTTGACTCTGACCATACACTTACTTTACTTTCACATAATTGCTTTCTGTTTGTGTCTTTAAAGAATGGAAGCATTCGTTATGATCTATATTCTGAACGAAAATGAAGCCATTTTTTTTATTTTTCTCCACAATGCCTTAGCAAACTTTTTAAAAAATATGTATACTTTGGAAATATCTTTATACTGTGAAAGTTTCAGTTCCCCTAACTGGTTTTCTCCTATGCTTTAAATTATACTTCCTGTTCAAATGTGAATGGATTTCTAAAGTAGGGGGAATTTTTGTTGGGTGAGTGTAAAGAGGAGGTTGTAATTTGTCGTGCATATTAGCAATGGACACAAAGAAGGGGGAGATATGGCTAACACAAAGACAAAAGAGAGATTTTCTTAGCTCCCTGTAATCTTCCCTGTGAAGAAATTCATTGTATTATAAAAATACCATTAATATGTATCCCAAGGTAAAGTATAGAAAGAAAACCACAGACTTCTGTTCTCATTTTCATCTTTTAAACATAGTGTGCTGGTTTTGATTGGGGTAGAGTTTGTTTTCTTCACAGTAGCTAGTATGGGGTTATGTTTTGGATGCATGCTGGAAACAAGTGTTGATAACACAGGGATGTTTTAGTTATTGCTGGGCAGGGCTTACACAGAGTCGATGCTTTTTCTGCTTCTCACATACCCCACCAGTGAGCAGGCTGGGGGTGCACAAGAATTTGGGAGGAGACACAGCCAGGACAGCTGACCCCAAAATGGCCAAAAGGATATTCCATACCATATGACATCATGCTTAGTATATAAAGCTGGGGAAACAAGAAAGAATGGGGGAACATTCAGAGTGATGGCATTGGTCTTCCCAAGTAACTGTTACGTGTGTGAAGGAGCCCTGCTTTCCTGAGGATGGCTGAACACCTGCCTGCCCATGGGCAGCAGGGAATGAACTCCTTGGTTTGCTTTGCTTGTGTGTGTGGCTTTTGCTTTACCCATTATACTGTTTTTATTTCAGCCCCTGAGTTTACTCCCTTTTACTCTTCCAATTCTCTTCCCCGTCACACCGTGGAGGGAGTGAGCGAGACACTGTTGGTGCTTAGTTGCCAGCTGGGGTTAAACCATGACAGACAGGTACATCATTGTATCTGTCTCGCCTACAAATTATAGGATACTATCCCTTGTACACAGGTATTTCAGTAAACACCTAGGACATTTCTGACAAAGAGCTCTTTGCTGTTTCAGGTAAACTAAAACTTTCATAGAGAGACCTTACTTTGAAATTTACTTTGAATTTTTTTCAGTGGGAAGATTCTGACGTCAAATTGGGCACAAAAACAGAGAAAAGAAAACATTTTTTTAAATCTGACTTCTTTGATCTGAAAAAAAAGGCATTTCATGTTTGAAAACACTCCAGATGTTTACTGGGTTTCTGACAAGAAATGAAGACAAATATGAAAGTCTGAAAGGTCAGAGCAAGAAAGAATTATCAGCCTCCATGCACTTTTCATTTTGGAGTCACTAGTAATTATAAAATGTTTTGCTGCTAAAACCCCTTATTGATAAGTGTCTTTGATGTGCCATACTGATTGGGCAGAAGAGTCAAAAGGTGATAAATTTAACACAAATATTACATGAGTCTTTTGTATTTTCTGTAAAGAATCTGAGACAATTTAGTTTCCAGCACAGTACATTTTGAAATGTAAACCTATTTTAAGTCAGAGTGTGGGGAACAGAAATTAAGCAGTAAGAAATTTTGTCAACAACTTTTCCCAGTAAATGTAGCCCTATTTTTCAGTGATAGAATCTGGCAAATTAGGCTGATTTTTGCTGATCAACTCCATTTCTACAAATATTCACCAATTTTTTATGTTAAAACAATCAGTACATGATGTCTTTGCACACTGTTCACTTTATTCATTACTCACACACTGAGATGGGCACTACAGGATATAAATGCCTCATTGACTCTACACTGGGATATCTCTTAAAAAGCTAAAATAAGTATGATTAACAATGAAAAATAATAACAAATTATGACTAGGGAATATATTCCCTTCCCTGCATCATTATCCTTGATTGCAAGACAAAATGGGTTTCATATCAAAAGCAAACAAAACACCTGTGCTGAATTCTAGAAAGCACTTGCAAATTACAAATATTTAATCTGGAGGAAAGAAGAAGATCTTAAGAACTCATAATGTTTCTTAAGGTTGGTACCGGTGTCTTTAATGAGTTTAGATCAGTTAATATATTTTAGACTTTGAGCTCATTAGGAACACTGACTGAAATAATACCTTGTGGCTAGAGCACACTGGTTGAATAATAAGGCAGGCTCCTGCCATGAATGACACAGTCTTGAGTCTTGAGTATATCTTAAAGCTTTTGGCTGCATCACACAGAAAAACAAATACAGAAATGGAGCTATTCTGGAGTAATTAATGAATACCGTATTTTGATCGACATAAAAGAGTATTCACTGCAAGAGTACAAGAGTGCTGTCAGGAGAATCAGACAGTGAGATAAAGCAAATGGCTACAAATAAGGCATAACTCCAGCAAATTTTTGTGAGCTTTAAAATCACTGACTTTAAAACTTTCACTTCCTTAACAGACACAGCCTACAGTAACAGTTTGTCCAGAAAAATCAAATTTTGTGAATTCACTGCAAGGGAAGGAGCTCTACTATGGTCAGTAAAGGGTCTCAGGTAAATGAAATTGTTCAGAGAAACTGGGTGAAGAAAGATACCTGCTTATGCTTCAGAAAATTAGCTGATACTTAAAATCTCTGGATTTTTATCGGTTCTCTAGAATCATATACCTAGATTCATATACCTAATAATCAGATAAAGTCCTTCTCTTTCTAGTTGCTTACCTTCTGGGTGTGCAAGGCTAAATGTATGCACACCTCTGTGGCTCAGAGTAAAGTCATGTGAGCATCCCAGGTATAATAAAGACATATTGCCTGGTCTTGAGTGCCTCAGAAGAGACAGAAAAGCAGTTATTCTGGGTCACGGATACTAGACTATCAAGACGAATGAGGTATTTCTGTGAAATGGTAAAATTTCTGCTTAGGAACTAAGAAGTGTTTTGAAAAATGTTATGTGTTCTTGAGATTAGAAATGAGCCTTACAACTTCATTTATTTGAAGAATTGCAAAGCCATTAAAAGTGGCATTATTGAAAAAAAGGATAAGGAACTTTCCATCCAAAGCTGTTGAATTCTTTTCCTCTGCATTCAAGAAACTAACTCACCTCTATAGATAAGATAGGTGGCATTTTGTTATCATACCTTATGCTAGTAGTGGGAATATATCCAGCAGCAGCATGGAAAATAGTTGCCAAATTTAAAGTCCTCGATAGCTAACAATAAATTAGTGCTCCGTATATTATACCAATGTACTTTCTGGAAAATGTCGCACTCTTTCAGTAAAAGTGCATTCAAAGATCCATGCGACATATATAATAGAATTTGATGTGAAATCTGTAAGGAAAATCCCTTCTCTGAGTTTGTACATGGAGCTTTCTTTAAGAGTAGTAAGTACTTCTGTCATTGTAGAGGCCTTATTATACCCACAGTTTCCAGCAATGACTGGAATAAGAAATTCTTTTTAGACCGTCCTGATTAGAGTCAGAGAAACAGTACGTGATTAATATCCCACAAGAGCCAGTAGCAGCATGGCAGGGAGAGATTGTGGAAGCCAGGTCACCCAGAGGTCTTGGAGACAGAGAGGTGAAACAGACCTAAAATCTTCATCATATGCTGCTGCAGTCCAATTACTGTGCATTTTCTACTAAGCCCAAAACAAAAATTGCAGGCTGTGACAGGAGAACACGGCTAGAAAAAAATCCCTCAGGATATGTAAACCTTGCAAAGTGTACTGAGAAAAGTAAAGAGAGCATGCCCTGGCACCCAGTATAATAAATAGAAAGATGCAACCACACAAGAAAATACATACTGAAGCCTTTTCCAACCAGTTACCTGGAATCTGAAACATCACCTGGTTATGACAGTGCTGAGCACAGCTGCACTTACAGATTCATGTTACTTTATGGAGACTTAATGGGACTGCTCATATGTGGAACCAAAATTAAAGCATTAGATTGCCTAAGAGCAATTACTGGATCAGAAGCAAAGATATTTGCAGGTTCACATCCAATTTGTAGACCAAGCGATACATGCTTCTAAAAAGAGCAGAATTTTTTCTTTCCTACAGAAAGAAGATGTAGATTTTCTGCAAATTAAGGAAGTTAAATGCCTCTTACAGCAGCTTTTGATCTGCTTTCAGAAGCAATTGATTTTCCAACAAGGTGTGTTGAGAATTCCGATCCTTCTGTACTTCTCCAAACCCTTTTTCATGTTAAGGTTTCTGCATGAGTAATTAATTGTGCTGTATGCTGTCACATTAGCATCTATAGGACATTTGGAAGCAGCCTTTGGGAGGAAGCAGATTTTGTGGTGAATCACTACACTTAGAATCATACAATCATAGAACCATTTTGGTTGGAAAAGACCTTTAAGATCATTAAGTCCAACCATTAACCTTGCACTGCCAAGTTACCACTAAACAATGTCACACATCTTTTAAGTACCTCCAGGGATGGCAACTCAGTCATTTCCCTGGGAAGCCTGTTCTAGTGCTTGATAACCCTTCCAGTGAGGAAATTTTTACTAATATCCAATCTAACCTTCCCTGGTGCAACTTGAGGCTGTTTCTTCTTCTCCCATCACCTGTTACCTGGGAGAAGAGACCGACCCCCACCTCGCTACAACTTCCTCTCAGGTAGTTTTAAAGAGCTATAAGGTCTCCCCTCAGCCTCCCTTTCTCCAGACTGAACAATCCCAGTTCCTTCAGCTGCTCCTCATAATACTTGTGTTCTAGACCCCTCACCAGCTTTGTTGTCCTTCTCTGAACGCACTCCAGAACCTCAATGTTCATACAATTGGCCTCCAGCCTGTCCAGATCCATCTGCAAAGCCTTCCTACCCTTGAGCAGATCAACATTCCCACCCGAGTTGGTGTTATCTGCAAACTTCCTGATGGTGCCCTCAATCCTCTTGCCCAGATCATTGATAAAGATATTAAAGAGAAGCTAAAGATATTAAAGTTACATGCATAAGCTCTAATTTATGTTAGAGTACATACTGTCTATCATTAATTTGAATATTGTAATAGGCAAAACTCGAAAGCAGGCAGATGAGTATTGCAGTGCTCTGGGATATAATGTAGATAGCCTCAGCACTATATGCAGGAACTACTGGCCTTTGGGTTAGATGAGAAACCTTGTCTTCCACTTTCATGCATTTTTAGACGTTTCTGAGTTGCTACTCAAGTAAGTAGTGGCACCTATTGCTGTCTTGAATCTCCTAGAAGACATGAGCGTAATTTTAGTGCCCACCACAAACACTTTTATACCCAGAGCAACCTGTCTGCATTCGAAGGAGCAGAGAGGACTGTAGAGGTGGATGGATAAAGAATCTAAAAATAAACCCTTTCTCTATACATAGGAGAGAGTGTCGTAGCTCCCCTGCCCTCCCTTTCACCAGCATTTGCTGCTGAAATGCTGCATTTGTGTCACTGAGATTCAGTGCCAACCTGAGCATTTGCCACCTATATAGGAGCTTAAAATAGCACAGAGGCTGACAGAAATACCTTGAAGGCTAACAGAAGGGTGGTTTTCTGATATATTATACTCTGTTGTGGGAAGTTTTTATTTATTTAGAATGATATAAGCACCCTGGGGAGGGATAGGGTTTAGATTTACTCTGGTCTAACCCAACCACAGTGTGTCTGAAATGCAAAGTAGCACTGAGCTCTCCCCAAGGGCCTGGAAATGGTGCGACTCTATTGAATGATAGATTTTTAGCAGTTCTCCTGCACGGATCCCACTTGGTTGATGTAATGCTGATTAAAGCAAGCACATTTCCTCTACAGCACTCTCATTCATCCCTCCATACCCACTTATTGCAGAGACCATGCAGGCTTGTAATTATTTTACTAAACAGAGAACATTTTTTCTTGGAAGTGCATCATGAAATTTTAACGACCTCACTTTAATTCAAACAGAAAGACCACAAATAGCAGCAGAGCCCATGTGAAATTCCACATAGGTTTTAGCTTTTCTTCCACAGCACCAATAAGATGAGAGCCCCAGAGTTTTATGCAGCGCTGTTATTTTCCCAAGGCTTTGCTTTTCATACAAGGACACAAAGCCTATTTTCTGGTGCTGCCATTGCCATGGGTCGCCCATCACACTGTGCTCAGCTCAAGGCCAGCTAGAAAAGAAACATGCCTGTAAAAGGAGGTAGCTATATCTTGAGCTTGTAATCAAGTGTGAAGATCTTACCTGTTCATGCCCTGACAACACACTAACCCTCCTCCCAATACAAAAACCATTGTGAAGGGCAATTATTGATTTTTTTGCCACATAGAGAAATGTCAGACACTGTGCTCCAAAGTGTGCTGGTGAATTACATTGTACCCAGCATAGGACATCAAAGGTCATAATTTATGTTCTCATTGTGAAAGTGTCACTGAAAGGCAGGTGCTTATAGAGTCCACTGGGCAGTCATGGTCTGCAAATAGATTTTGCAGTCTACCCTATCATACTTTGCAATGGACCTTACCTATAAGAAAAGTTCTAAATATTTAGATTTTTAACTCTTATACAGATAATTCGCTGTCTAACAGCGGGTAAGATATGACTGTATTTAATTGTCACAGAAACATACCAGTCACGTTCTGCACCTCCTCTATAGAATACATAAAAAAAATCTTACAATTTATTTCAGTTCTCTCTACTTTCTGAAATTTTTCTGCAGCCTTGAACCTTCTTTCCTTTTCTTCTTTCTCTTCCCAACATTTTCCTTCCCCTTATGCTCTCTGGAACAGGCTGTGCCAAACTAATGACCTATTCCAGCTCTGAAACTTGTTGCACTTTAGTGCATGACTGAGAAGCAGCTTGCACAGAATCATAGAGTTGTCTAGGTTGGAAATGACCTTTCAAATCATAGAGTCCAACCATGAATCTAACACTGCCAAAACCACCACTAAGCCAAGTCCCTCAGTGCCACATCTACACATCTTTTAAATACCTCCAGGGATGCCAATTCCACCACTTCCCTGGGCAGCCTATTCCAATGTTTGATAACCCTTTTGGTGAAGAAATTTTTCCTAATATCCAATCTAAAGTTCCTCTGGCACAACCTGAGGCTGTTTCCTCTTGTTACTTGGGAGAACAGACCAGACACCACCTTGCCACAACCTCCTTTCAGGTAGTTGCTCAGAAACTATCATAGTACAAGACTAGAAGTACAAAAAGGGGAAGGAAGGAAGGAAGAAAGAAGGAAGCAAGCAAGCAAGCAAGCAAGCAAGCAAGGAAGGGCAACTTCCAATATTTGCAGGGTAACTTCTCTGATAAGGTACCGTTGGGCATTTTTTCCATGCTCGGTGACTTGGAAAAAAGACGTCCCTTTCCTTCTCAGTCTGATAATTTTCAGTTAAACTCTTTGAGAAGAGGAAGAAGGGAGAAAAGGAAGGAAATGGTCCTTTTTTTACAACCAAAAAAAAAAAAAGACGCTCATTCTGTATTGGGATTTCATTCTAGGAGGTAAATTATTTCTCCAGTAAAAGACAGCTATTTGGAAAAAGACCAGGTCCCATCACTTTTCTTTATTAATGCAAAAGATTCCCTGGGTAAATTCATCTCAAAGCTGGAATCGTTTTCTGTCAGTAGATTGTGCTTCAATAAATCAAGAAATCACCAAACTCAGAAAGGTTTTCACAAAGATGACCCAGCATATTAAGTTTCTGCAGTGTTTAGTGGGAAGGATGCACTTGTGAAGATGCAATAAATGAAGTGAATTAGCTACCAACTGAAGTGAATTATAGAGACCTTGATAGAAATTCAAGAATAAAAAACAAGGTGAAAAACAGAAATCTGAGAATTCACACTGCTGTATTAAGCAATGAAAATTAAGTTGTCCTTGCATCATTCCTAGGCAGCTTAATCCTTTAATACTAATAAATGATCTTTCATAAAACATTTTGAGGTGGACAGAGATAACACTTTAATTATTTTGATGGAAAGTAAAGATTTTTCATTTTCAAAGAACTAAAATATCAGCATATATCACTAATAACAAACCTTGCTAATCATTAGCATCCTTCAAATATAATGGGAGTAGCACTTTTCCTAAGAGCTTGCAAAAGAATTGAGAAAAAAGCAGGTGGGTTTTTTTAGGTTAGACCTTTTATAACTAACTTTATTCATATTTTAATGAGTAATGTATGAATAAGTAGATTTTTAAGTTAACAAATGAATATTTAAAGAAAAGAGAACAGAATAAATTTGTCAATCAAAAGTCCTCCAAACCCAGGTACATGCTCCAGGCGTGATCTTGAAAACATTTATGCACATGAGTAACTCGTGACTCATGAATCATCCCAGTAAAGTCAAGGATACTAAATTAACCTTTTTTGAGGAATGCATGTTAGGTGACACCTTTTATCTCACCCAAGGCAGTGGAAAAGATAAACAGCTGCAATGTAGGGGCCAAATATATGGTCATCATCTAGGCTTTTTCTCCAGAAAAAGATGGAGGGGCTGGGGAACAGCTCTGTGGGAAAGGCCCTGGGATGTTGACAGGTAGCAAGCTGAAGGCCCATAGCGTGCCCTGGCAGCAAAGGCAGCCAACAGCACCTGTGTGTATGAATAGAGACATGGCAAATAGACCAAGAAAAAGGATCACCCATCTCTATATGGCACTCATCAAGCCACATCTAGATACAACATCTAGTTTTGGGCCCTGAAATGTAGGAAAGACATGGACAAACTAGAGGGAGCTTGTGGAGGGCCCCCAAGGCAGTGGAGGCAGAAGCGTTTGGGGTGTGAGGAGAGACGGGGGAAGCTGGGCTGGTTCAGCCTGAAGAAGAGATGGCTTCAGGGGCACCAAACTTCCCCTCAGTGCCATTGACATCAGGGTCATTGAGGAGACGGAGCTGGGCTCCTCACAGTGCTGCAGAGTGGGAGAATAAGATACAAATATGCATAACTGAAATAAAAGTGTTTCAGACTGATTATAAGGAAAAGATTTTCCCCCATGACAGTGGAGTAGGTTGTCCAGAGAGCTTGTGCAGCCTCCCTGCAGGTTTTCAAGACCCAAGAGAATAAATCCTTGAGCAGCCTGGTCTGATCCCATAGCTTACCCTCTTTTGAGCAGGAGGCTGAACCAGGTCACCTTCCCTAGCTTATTTTCAACCTGATCCTACAATCCCATGAATTACCCACTGCTACCGAAATCATGTTGTTTGGACGTTACTAGTGAAGAAATGGTTCCTTTTTTCCTGTCTTTCCCTGTAAATTGTTGTGGTTTATCCTCCTAATGAAGTTCCCCAAACACACTGTCTACTACGCAGCCTAGCCATGATCCTTCCATAATAACAAGCACTTACCATGAGTTACTGCTATCACTTTTAAGTCAAGAATTCTGCTATTCTGGCATATCACACCAACCGCAAAACAACATAAACATAATTAACAGATCTTTCTGTCTCAGAATCGATTAACCACTTCACTTTTTTAATTTTTCCAGTAAAATACCATGTTAAAAGAATTATATGCATCAGCATGTGAAGCTCTGTGTGTGTGACCTCTAACATAATATTTTTCTATTTATGACTAATTTGGAAGGAAAATGCATGTGCACATTTGTAAAAAGTGAAGGAAATCAGGATATATGAGGCAGGAATCCCTTTTCCTTGCATTTCATATGATCCCTCTCACAGGCTACCCAAACACAGGCTATATTCAGTTACCTAAGGGATTTGTGTGCCAAGGTCTCATTCCTGTGGACTAAACGCTGAGCTCCATTATAACTTTAAGAAAATCCCACCTCAGAGTCCCTTAGGTATCAGAACTGTCTGTAGGCATGAGCCTCTCCGTAACATTCTAACTAGTGACTAGAAATGGTCACGGTTAGGAATCCTTATACCCAGCCTTGATGGGGCACCACGTCAATAATTTGACTCCTGTAGACTGGGAATGGGCCAGGGCTGTAATGGGAAATATATGTAATGGGTTATACCTTACATGCAAGGTAAGTAATGACTGCTCTTCCTCTGCCCACTTTTTAGAAGCAAAGTAGCCTCTGAGACTTTCTGTGGAGGAGCAGGTTCTGTGAGTGCACACATGGTACCATGTGAGGTCCCACAGAGGACTTGCACTCTGACAACTACCTGGCTCCTAGTAGGGTTTAGGCAGGAGAGAGGAACATATGGACTCTAGCTAGGAGTTCAGACCTGGGGGACTTTGGCTTTGAAGTCAAAGACAGAGATGTCAAATGACTTTCAGGAGCTCTGAGGTGGCTATGGAGGTGACTATGGTCATTCTTACTTATAGAGATTCTGGGGTTTTAGAACCTCTTAAATACTCATGCTTTCTAGATCTGGTCCAAGTCCATTTAAATATTTGTAGCAAAAATAAAATAAAATAAAATAAAATAAAATAAAATAAAATAAAATAAAATAAAATAAAATAACAACAACAAACCCCCAGAACTTTCTGAAAGAAATGCTATAAAAATATCTTCTCCAATTATTATCCTGCAGAAAGGTCAAGCTCAAGATCTAGGTAGTCAAAAGAGCAGGAAACTATCTGAAAGAACTCTCAGCTGAGATCTTAATAGTTATAAATCCTCTTATTTCTCCTGCAAGATGCTAGCAACTTGCAACTTGCTAGCGAACCATTTCCTCCAAATCAGAAGGGTGAGAAAAATTACACAGGAGCAGAGTTAACCAGATTTCACCCGTCCTGTAGAGACAGAAAAATCCAGTGCACCTCTGTTCTGGTTACCATTAGAGGTGGTGAGAGGAACTGGTAAGTAATGAGAGAGGAGAAAAGGACTATACTAGGACTATTTCTTCTTAGAGTATTGGTATTGTCTGTGCATTCCAGCTTTCTTTTGTGGTCATGTTAAGGAAGAAGGAGCTCTAAAATCAGGTGTCCCAACATCAGAAATTCTGTTAAAATAGATTGCTTTCCCACTGCAAATCTTACAAACAGAATAATTTAACATCTACAAAAATTAATAGAAACTGAAGTAATATTTGACATATGATTTTAAAATCAAGGTGAGGGAATATCTTGTTGACCAAGGCTTTCTTCTTCAGTTATGTGTCCCCATGACTATACTTTGGAGAGCATTGAAGCCACTTTTACGCGTAGTCTTCCCAGTACAGATCCATATGAAATGAAGGATTATAAACCTGTCTCAGTAGATGATAGGGAATAGCCAGACTTGTTGACTGGCCAGTTATCTCTCTGGTCATTCTCCAACTCTTAAAAGCAACCATAGTAATAATATGGACTTGTATCCCTCTAATATGATGATGACTCATCATTACCAAATGATACAAATACAACTGTCTTAAAATAATGATGTATCTAGACAAGATGAAGGATGGATAAAGAGTAGCTGCCTGAGCCAAACCTGAGTAAGTCAGGTGAGTGGAGGAACATTTTTGAAGAATTCCCAAGCCCAGTGTAGGCACCTCCTTCTAAGTGTACACCACACATAGTCAAGTCAGGTCGTTTTCCTATAGAGTCCTGGGTGGTTCTCCATTGTTGTATGCTCACATAGCAGTGACGACTCAGTCATATGCAAAGGCCTACAGCATTTTCTTATTTCCATCCCCATGATTTCCACCCCACCTTACCCATCATCAGATGTTGGCCGGTACACACCATGTGATGACCTGTCCCCTGCTACCAATGCAACTTGTTTAGGTCTCCAACCTTACTTATTACGAAGTTTGACACAACAAGCGCATCTTCTCAGCCACCTCTAGTACCACAGAGCTTCTCAAAGAGCATGGAGTCATGTTTAAAATGTCTAGCAGTACCTTTGACATAATCCTTAGCTTAGGCCCAATTGGCCTAAGTTATGTTCAGGACTAGTTAAAACTTCAGAATGAGATCCTTAGCAAACTGTTTTTGCGGTGTGATAGAATCTACAATAATGAAGAAAGCCATAGAGAAGACAATACATTTTCAGGGGTAAAAGCAGTGGAAAAAAAAAATTTTGGAGGTAAGGAATATGACGTTTCTGATCAGCTTCTGCTTGAAAGACTGAAAATATGTTCTCTGGAGTGTTTGCAACATTTCTTGGGATTATTATGGAATAATGAGGTATGTGTTTCCCCTGAACATCATGAAAAATCCTCAGTGGGCCTTCTGCAGTGGAAACTCAACCTTTTCAAGGTTGCAAATAGTCTACAGCCAAAAAAAGGAGTCTAAGGCATAAGTCTTTTGCAAAGGCAGCATCTTCTGAGCACATGAAGGAAACACAAGGGCAAGCTTTTCTTTAAGGTCACTCAGGAACTGGTTTTGGTTTCTTCATTAAGAAATACTTTTCCTCTGGTGAAATCCCACTATTGTAAGTTAGTACACCCCAAAGCTAAATATTTGCCCTGACATCAGATGCAGAGCTGAGAATGATGAGCTATATAAATACACATGAAGGTTCTTCACTTTACCCCCCTGGGTATGCTCCCTTGGTGCTTTATGCTGCAGCAGTTTTCATCTGCTAAAGATATGTCATAACACATGGAAATTAATAAATGTAGCTGAATTAAGGCTTCCTGAATAACTGGAAGTTGTAGAATATAGTACCTGACTGAAGTGGCACAAAAGCTTTACAATGTCATGTGCTGTGTTTACTTTTCTGTGTTTATTCTTTAGCCAAAGAGCGTGATAGAGTTAATCCACATGGCATTTCTGATGTTCATGAGAATCTTTTGTCAATACTGTACTCCATTTTCTTCTTTCTCACATCATTTTTTTCAAAGTGAACAAATCCTTATTTTTTTTTCCTTAATATTATATATGTAATGGAAGGAAATATTTTTTTCCTGCTACGAACTATGAAATAGTCAAAAGCATAACACTCATAATCTAGAGTCTGTAAAAACACACTAACCAATAAATTCACCTTCACCCCAGGATAATGTTATTTAGCAATTAACTGCAAAGCTGTTTGTAAGCTGATTTGTGACTTGTACATTTCAGTTTAGCCTCACCAGAAATTCCTTTCAAACAGGCAAGGAAACAGATTCTTTCTGCCTAATTCCACCACATCTTCAGCAACATCTGTTCTCCAGGACTATCTCCTGGGGTAATACTTTGATCATGGGAGCCCAAAACGGAGTCTGGGTGAAGGTATTGTGGAATAAAGCCCTTGGAAAGGTCATTCCTTAAATATTTCTCATGTAAACCTGCCATGTTCTTCTTCTCCTCCTCCACAGCTTTACAGCAAGTATATGTTTTAATGAATATATAAAGAAAAGCAATGGGGTGAAGTTGCAGAAGAAGACAAACCTATAGAAAACCACTGACTCTGGGACTCTTGCTCTGAAAGAGCAATCTATAATGATGTAGCACATGCAGAAAGAATTAAAAGATTGTTATCTCATAAATTTAATATAGCTAAGAGCAACCTCAAGCCCTGATCACACACAGCTTTTTTGGTTCTTGATGACTGCAGGGAATAAGCACAGCATTCAGAGTTTAATGAAGCATAGAGGAGGGCCAACTGCATCCGAGTTCTCTGGTCCTGTGCCCCTGCAAAAGCCAGAGCAGCACGGGAGTCTTCCCATCCACATCATTGAATATTCTTCAGGATGGGAAGACTCCCATCTTCATTCAGAAGGATGATCCTTCTCGTGGTGGTTCATCCCATTCCAGAGCTATGTTTTAGCAGTAACAAAACACAAAGACACCACATTATCCTTCAGAATAAGGCAGAAGCAGGACAAAGGTAGAAAAGTCTCCATCACTCATTGTCCTTGTAACATACATTTTGGAGACCATCTGAAGAAAAAGGTCTGTCAAGATAAGAAATAAAGATGACACATCTAAATCATATTTTTAACTGGAAATCTCTCCTTCCCCAGATAGATATAATACTCCTACCACAAAGAAGAATAAAGTTATATCAAGGTCAACTTCACAGGCTAGGTTTAAATGGTAATTCTTACTTCTCACTCGGGTTTTTTGAAGTTTGATTCTGTCGTTTATGCTTGTGTTGTAATGAGCAATATAGAAGGATTGAAATGATTGAAAATTACATAATTATCACTGTAATTTAGCACTCAGTTAATGAAGGCTTGAACTGTTATCCATATTGCCATAATGCGGTTAGCAGGTATCTGTACTGAATACAGTTTACATTTGCAAGAAACCGAGTTAGCAGTAAAGGTTAATCCACTGCTATATAAACATTTGATCTTGCAGTGATCCCATTAACCTTTTTCATATGCAAAGATTACGAATAAGCAGCTAGCAAAATACTAACCTTATTTAAAATTGCAAATCTGGAGCACTCAACAATATTTTATTCTTCCATGGAGGGGCAGAGGTTTAAAGGCTTCTTTCACTTCCTCCGCAAAGTGAGTAAGCCCAAAGTCTCAAAGGTTTTATTAATGTGTTAAGACAACATTGCAATCAGCAGTTCTGTGAAGAAACTAATTTTTTTTTTTAAAAAGGAAGTTATCATCTCGGTTGACTTGAGTCTAACTCCTGTCTTCACTCTAATTGTGATGAGGGGTTTGGAGGTTCCTCTGAGTAGGCTTTCCAGAGGTCTCTTTCACCAAGAATGTCAGTGGGACTCATCCCAGTCAGTAATTGAACTTCTCAGCAATGACTGTAAGATCCTCCCTTTGTAGGTTCTAAGATGGAGATGCCATGCTAAGTTTTATTTCAGTAACAGCTAGAAGTTTCCAATACTTATCTCTTCTCATTAATAAGACCTATCTGGTCTCCGATGGATGCACTCCAGATAGCAGCATTGCTGGGAGGCTTCTAAATCTGCAATATCTTGGTGAAAAATAAATGCAGTCAAAGGTGCAGCTGCAAAAGGCAATTTTAGTGCTGAATGCAGTAGCTTAGACATCTGCATGTGCGATTAAAGATTTAGTGTTTCCAGGCAGAGGGGAGTCCATTAATCACAAGATCATAGAATGATTTCGGTTAGATGGGGCTTCTGGAGGTCATCTAATCAACTCCTGCTCAAACCAAGGACTACTTCAAAGTTAGAGCAGGTTGCCCAATACCAGGATGAAAATGTGATAACAATTTTCCATGGCAGGGAATGGCACTCAGGGATGAGTAGTGTGACAGTAGAGTAGTGACTTGGACACTTAGAATTATGGTGGATAATGGCTGTGAAGGATGGTTTTACATTTCTATACCCTACCTTGTTTGGCAGTCTACCTCCATCTTCATACTAAATTATTTGCATTTTCTTTAAACACAAACAAACTTATTTGGCATGTTGCTTCATTATTTCAGAAGGAGTAGAGCATCTCAGGTAAAAAAAGTGACAATAGTTACTAAAGGATGAAATTTAAAACAATTTATTTCAGCCCTGATAATAACACATAAACCAATACTGTGATTGAGTTCTGAAAAAGAAATCTAATATTTTAATCAGGAAAAAAAATTATATAATATGCAACTTTGTGTTTTACAAATTACCTGAATCAGCTTTTATGGTATGAAAATAGAAGTTACTTGCAAAATAGGCTTTATATCTTCTATGAGTTTGTGCAGCACCTATCACAATAGAGCTGCTCCTAAAAACAAAAGGCAGAAGTAAATACACTGTGGAGTTTTTGCAGATATTTTGTCCATATATTCTCCCACCTTTAGAATCATAGAATCATAGAATCATTTGGGTTGGAAAGGGACCTTAAAGATCATCAAGTTCCAACCCCCCTGCCATG
>JAOQGH010000001.1:137638781-137752304 GCA_025769975.1 Gallinago jamesoni
GGCTGAACAACCCCAGCTCTCTCAGCCTGTCTTCATAGGAGAGGTGCTCCATCCCTCTGATCATCTTCGTGGCTCTCCACTGGACCCGTTCCAACAGGTCCATGTCCTTCCTGTGCTGAGGACTCTAAAACTGGACACAGTACTCCAGGTGGGGTCTCACAAGCACAGAGTAGCAGGGCAGAATCACCTCCTGAGACCTGCTGGCCACACTTCTCTTGATGCAGCCCAAGACATCATTTGTCTTTCAGTAAAAAAATAGCTACTGTAGGCTATTTTGAAATCTTTTAACTGCCTTCAAAGCCTGCTCAGGCCTCAAAGAGATGATGGCAAGGTGAACTTCCAGGGTCACTGTCGCTGGGTCCCTGAGAACTCCTAGAGAACAGCAGGGATAAACGAGACCAGCCCTGTGGCTGCTGCCACCGTTCAAGTCCCATTTAGTGGAACACCTCCATGGCTGTACAAACCCAGTGATGGGGAAACTGAGACTGGGAACACCAATTCCCCTGGCTGAGGACAGCTTCTGCAGCCAGCATGGTGGGAGGGTATCCGTGAGCAGTGGCTCCTGACCAGTGGCAAAGAGGCAGCAGGAGCTGCTGCGGTGTTGGTCCGGCACCACCAAGTTGCAACCTCATAGGTGGCTGTGATCAGTAAGCCTTGCCACCAAGCAGGGACTTGGCAGTGCTGTTCATCTCTGCGTGCAAGGAAACATCTCTTCGTATAGGCAGTCCATTTTGGTCATGCTCTGCCTTCATTTATAATGTTAGCTGAAGCATATTTAAGATGCCGCTGCTACTCAAAGATGAAAATCTACAATTAGGCTTGTTTAATGACAATTATTACCACAGATCATGGTGACAGCATGGATGGAAGTCCTTACCACTGCTATGGCTTCACCAAATGACTCATGTTTATTTCTCTGTTATGGCAGCAGAAATGGCAAAAAAGTAAATGTCTGTACATTTTAATGGGTTTGGTGTAGGTAGCCATATATTTGCACTTGCATCTAGCTAATATGCACTTGCTAGACTGCACACTTTATAATCTGAAATAGAAGTTGGCAGCCTCTCCCCACCTCTCAGCTAAGATTTAATGGAAGGTACTGCAGTCTTCTATTAATAGCATCATTTCTCCTAGCTACAGCGCATGGGCTAGCTAGCATACCATGAAGAATTGCCTTAGTACAGCAGATAGAAAACATAGCATTGTCATAAATAGCAAATCAGGGATGACAACATAAATGAGCTGATCACACCTTTTGACTGATTGCACTTTTCCATTTGCTTATCTACTTGTTAATTTGCAAATTTAATTATTTTCAAAAGAGTTTCTAATCATTACTGTAAATTAGTGAACTACTGTTGCATTGCACATTGTTAGACCAATCTGACTAGTAGGAGCAGAATTAAATAGCAGAAAATAGTAAAAAATTAAAATGGGAAGGGGAATAGAAATTCTTATTATCTTAACATTACTGCACATTTTTTCATCATTAAAAACTAACAAGCGGCAGGAACAGCCTGCACTTTAATATCTCTTCTGAAGGAACGGATGCCCATTTGATAAATATTTGTCACCCACCTTTGCTTTTGGCCCCCAAAAAAGCAGGGAATAATATGTACTACAGTGAATGTCAATGCTGACATAATCTGTCGCACTTAGGTTAGAAACCACCTCTTGGATCCTGTCTTCCTTGGTTATCTAACCTGTGGTCATCTGTTAGTGATGTCACGTCAGGATTTTAAGGAAACATTGCTCAAATCAAAAACCTTGTCAAGAGCATGAGGCTTTTGATAATACATCATTCAGACTGTAAAAAGTCTGGTAGTGTTTTGCAACAGAAATAACATCACACCAGGAGGGTTGGCTCCAGGGCATGAGTTGAGTCCCAAGTCCCCTTGGCCAAACCAAGAGACAAGTGGCTCTGCTATATTCACACAGAGGTGAGGAGGGCAGGCAGCTGCCATTCCATGCACACTATGTTGTGGCTCACCACAGTGCCCATTGACACCCCGAAATCCCAGTGTGCTGGTTTGGGTGGGTCAGGGGCCAAGTCAGGATCATCATCAGCCAGAAGTGAACTGGGCAGTTGTCCCAAATCACCACTCCAGACCATGCTGCTGTTCATACTTCACGCTGCCACTACAGCTGGTCCCCGGTTTTCCAAGGGTTTTATGAAGTTCCCAAATAATAATTAGTAAGATTGGCCCTCCTTTCTCATTTTAAACTGAGTTTTTAGGCAAGCAGAGGTCACAGAAAGGAGAACAAGTTTTCACACCAAATTCAAGATGATTCAGAAAATTAATTTTGAAAGTTACAAAAGTAGACTTAAATTGTCTTAAAAACAGAAGGACTGTGTGTCCTTTCGCTCTTTTTTGATCTTCTTTGTTTCACTGGCTCAATAGCAAAAGCACTTGAAGAAAGGCTATCCAGGAGGGAAATTTTTAATAAAATACTTATTCTTATGGTGAGTGCTAATAGGACTGAGGTGGGGACCATTGAAGTTAGCAGCTGCATTCTACAAAGTGGAGAGAAACTGCTGAACACACCTGAAGCTTGGTCTACAGTCCATCCTGCATTATATTCAAAATGCATTCCCACCCTGTCCTACCTTGGCCACGTGCTGACTTGGTCATTGAGACTGGTCCACGAAAACAAATGTGATCAAGGAATAATGCTCTGTCCTGACAAGGATTTTATCAGAGAAGAGTTTGATAGAACCTGATATATGCTACCATGTTTTCTTCCTGCCAAGCAAGGAGGAAGGAGCTGCCAAGACAAACTGCTGGTTTACTCATCTGCCACCAGTTTTGTATTGATGAGGGTCCACTGGTAGTCTAAGACTGCTGGAGTTGAGGGGCATCCCATTGGTAGAAAATGCCTTGATGACTAAATACCAGAAAAAGGTTTGTCTAGAAGCAGTTCATCATTTCACTATTCTGCAGAAAATAGAGGTAAATTTAATTCAGTTTCACCTGTGAGAAAGGGATTAAGCATTGGGGGTTACAAGTGACTGGATTCTCTGAGGATGAAGACACGCTGGAAATATTTCTTGGTGGGTTTGGTTAATTTTAATCTGGTTCTTCTACCAGATTCCCTGGGATTCTCTTGGATTCCCTTTGGGTGGGAGGGGGGGAAAGTGGCAGTCAACCTGCTTCCCAGCCCCAAAGCCGTTGCCAGACAGGGGGCTCAGACTTGCATTCCCTTTCCTGCCCACCACTCTCTTATGTTTCCTCCTCAGCTTATTACACCAGATTACAGAAACAGGCTAATGCTGCAGGCTTTCCTGATGCAGTCACTCCAGCCAGGGCACAAACACTACTGAGTCTGGAGTGTAAAACTGCCTGAAAATTTCTCTTGTTGTTGGGGGTAATCTAGTGCCTAAATTTAAGCACATAATATAAATGACTGAGAAAGTAACCCAGTTCACTATATAATTGATAGAAGGCTATAGGTACAAATTTGATGTCCTGACTAAGCTGCAGATTGTACAAAAAGCCATGGAAGTTGGTGACCTAGTTGCTCACATCTAACATTTTAACACTATCCTAACCTCATGCTGAGACCACATATCATTCTGACACACTTTTATTTAATTTGGTTTTTAAGGCATCCTTTGATGGACAATCCATATCTCCCTAAAAAGCATTCTTTTTAGCATGACTGCTAAAATACTTTTTTTTTTTCTAAAATCAATCTCCTCTGCTGGTGTTTAACCCTATTCTCTTTTGTCCTGTCTGCAGTTTTGTCTTTCATTTTTACAGCTACATTTGCGTAGTTGGAGGCTGTTTTGACATCCCCATTCAGTCTTCCTTAGACTGACAAATGCTCAGGTTCCTTTAGTCTTTCTTCACACACCACATACATCACTTGTTTGACCTAATCACTCTCAATTCCTCATTTTTGACTTTTACCCTCAGTTTTCTTGAAAAGCCACACAAAACCAGGAGGTAGGCTGCTTTCTGAGACAGTTCTTCTGACTGGAACAAGGGATAAATCACCTCACTTGTTCTACATGTGGCATTGCCTACTTATACACCCAGAAAAAGGTTTGCATCTTCCACAGTGATGTGACACTGGTAAGAAGCAGACCCAGGTAGCAACATTTCATGGAAATAGTGTTTCCTTTCCTGTAGCTGGCTGTGATTTGCCTTCTGTTTTGGCAGTTAGTTGACTATTCCTATGGTGGTGCAAAACTTTTCACCTTTCCTTATCGAGTAGCAACCCATCTATTTCACAACAGTTTTTTTGCATTGCTCCATTCACCATGTGCACCCTGAAGTACAGTCCCAACTTTCATGGTGTTTGCTCTCCCCATTTCCTACCCCCTGCCACTCCCTGACCTGGTGGTGTCTGCCAGATTACTTTCTCTTTCTCACACCTTTTAAAACATTAGGGGAAATACTAAAAAACTAAAAAAAATCAGCTCCAGAGCAGACCCCATCCCAGGTGCTGTGGATTTGTGCTTAAAGGAATAAATCTTAGACATCCACATCATCCAGCCTCAGCAAGGTGAGAGGGTTTTCAGAGAGGGTTTCACCTAGCCCAGCCCTGGTGCCTCTCTTCAGACCTTCAGTCCTTCCAGGGGTTTCTGCTGCTTCCCCATGATTTTGAGGGAGGCCGAGTGAAGGAATTAGCTTGGGCTAAAAGCTCTGCTTGTGATCCCAGGACCATGGCATAGGGTTTCTGCCTTCAGGAACCATGAACTACAGCCCACTCACCACCACCCCACCACCATAACCACACTAGAGGCATGTGTTCTCAACCTGTGACTACCTGCAGAAGTGCCTCTTCAGGGCTTTTCGGGAAGGTGAACATTGGGAGCACATGCCACAGCAGCCACAGGTCAAACAGCCTCCAAATTACATCCACAGCCATAGGCCTGAGGGCTCTGCCATCGTGTATAAGAAGTTCATGTGACCACCAAAAGCCTTAACAGAGTGAAGATACGTGACCATGACCCTTCCTTGTGTACTGTAACCCTGCCACAGGGGAAAACCTGTAAGGGCTGTACCCTAGAGCTCTAGTCATTGTGAAGCTACAACCCCCTCCCCACAGCTTTGCTTTGCAACTTCTAATGTATTTTACTCTGGCTTTTATTTTTCTCCTTTCATGACTTTCAAGTGATCTGCTTTAGCGCTGGCTCATAGCATGTCGGTACAGCTATTTGGTAACTGTGTCTAATGAATCTCAAAAGCCTAAAAAGACATCCAAGAGGCCTTATTTTGTTTACAGAGATGGAGGGGCAGATCAGCTTTTCTGGAAAAACAAGATTTTTGGACAGGGGTTCTGTCAAGGTTACTTTACAACTTATTTGCTTTTTAAACAAAAATAAACCTTTAAGTAAACTTGTACATTGACAGTGTGCTGCTTTCAGAGTTGTTTTTTTTTCTCAATATTTTTACAGTAATGGACAAAATTGCTGTTTTTTTCCTCAGCAAAAGAAGTTGCTTTTCCTAAAAATGTAGATATATTCTTGCACAAAGACAAAATTCCCAAGCTGAAAAAAAAAATGTTGGCAAGGAATAAAAAACAAAAATCGTAATGCTAGGAGAACCAAGAGATTAATTATTTCTGTAATCCACATTTCTGATGAAAATGATGCATACCTTTCTGAGTGAATATAGCTGTCTTTCTCCCTGGTAATTGTGGCATAATAACAGAAATTAATAGAACATTTCTTTCAATTAGGCATATGAAAAATGCATTTCAAAATCAAACCACTGCATGGAGTTCAGCATTTACAGCTGGTCAGTGTCTGATCTTAATTCTTCTCTCCTTTGCTAATTCAGTTTACATATATTCAGTTTATATACCCATTAATCCTGGTCACTCCACTGCTCCTCCCTGAAAGGACTTTCAGCAGAAGCGTCACACACAACAGAAGAGTAGGAAGAGAGCGTGAATTAACACAGATTTCCTAACAACGGCAGATTTGCAGTGCTGCATATGACTCTCTAGGTCTCAATCCTGATCTGAGCAGCCCCTCTTAATCGAAAACAGGAACTTCCACAGCATCACCTCAATAGGTGGTGAGACGCAGCAGACTGGTTTAGTCCATGTAGCAGCTAAGCACCAACAGCACCAAGGATCCCTAATGTGAAGAGGTGGAACACATATTTTCCCCATTCACTCCTTCCACCAACAGACATTAAAAAAAAATCACTAAAAATGAAAATTTACCTGCTTTCTTGGTTGAGATTTGCCAGCAGATGTGTGCTGTGAAACAGGCTTTCTGCTTTCAGGAGGTACCCCAATAGCAGTGCTCCACTGATTCCCAAAAGAAATAAGATCCTATTTCCATAAACCAGACTAGCAACTGCCTGTGGGCTTGCCACTAATTTCCATGGAAGCAGGCTCGTTCTCCACCTAAAGTATCTCTGCTCTGCAATTATTAGAAAAACACTATTAATGAAGGTTTCACTGCAGCGGTTTTACTGGTACTGGTATTATTAATGATCTATTTTTATTATTTCATTGAAGTACTGAGTTATAGACAACAGTGAGACAGAGTAGCTAAGCTAAGGACTCAGTGGGAGGTTAAATGACCCGTGATAATTAGCTGCCCCTCTTTTAAAAGGCCAGGGCTTTGAGGATCATCCTGGTGGGGAAGAGATGGGGAGAAGAGGCAGGGCTTTGTTCTAATCTAAAAGGGGGTGACAAAAAAAGTATAGTCGTTGCTGCTTTGCTACAGTGTAAGCATCCAAGGGTCTTTGAATCAGCCTTTAAACTTAGCCTGAGTTAATCTGTTGAAAGGAAATGGCGAATACTCTCTTGATCTGTAACGTTTATAGGCTTTGGAGAGGGAACCATGCAAGGGAGAGATTTAAAGCCTCAGACAAGCAAAATCTTGCAGGTATATGCTTAACCTTGAGCACCCTCTTCTCTTTTGGAGAGAGGCTGTGCATTTCCTTTTAATCTCGTTGATATTTTCTAAATCCTAGTGTCTTCCATGGAGCCCACAGGTATTACTTAAGGGCTTTGCTGACGAGTCTTCACCCTCCCACAACACTGCTGATCCTTGAGCTTCTGCTAGCTCCACCAGCTCTTGTTGCCATTTGCCTTTTAATATTTCTATTTATGAAATAGAGAGAGGACACCATTAAATCATATATTGATTGATTTATTTTCAGATTACTTTATTTTGAGATCTCCGATGCACTCCCTCTGATTTTTCGAATATATACAGCAAATCATCCTTTCTATCACTGATTTATTTCGTATGATGTCATTAATGTGTCTTTAATATATGCCTCCTCAGCTGCATTATTCCTGCTCCATCTGAAGGGCAGCTCAGGGCTGATCTCAGCTGAAGGAAAAGTAAACCCCCTAATTTGTGAGCAGGGAATACCTCAAGCTCCTAAACACCCAAAGTCACTTCAAGAATATGGTTGAATGCCATGAGAGTCCAACAAGGACTTGGCTGGCACATTTCACACTGAGCATAAAGGCACTGTGCTGAGTCCTGCCAGTTTATTTGCTTGTCCCTCTGTCTCCTGACTGCCTTGTCAAGACAAGGAACTGGAGATCCCCAGTTGGGTCATCTGCCTGGGCACTTTTCCACTGGGGCCTCCCTGGTTTCCAGCTCCCCTTCAGCCTGCACAGAAGAGATGTTGTAGCTAAGCCATCTTTTCCGTCTTTTTCTGTTTCACACAGGAATAGTGCCATTGATTTCCATGTCTAAAGCCAAGACGAAGCAAAAGGAAAGCCCCACATTTTGGAGCTCTAAAACTATCCTTGAAAATATGGTTTCCCCAGCTTCACAAGTAATAATGAGTTATGCTTTCATATCTATATCCTCAGCCAATACTACTGAAACATTCATCAAAAGACTAGTATGGCAGAGCTTTTCAGTCCAAGGGGATATTCCCCATGGCTATGTACTCAAATTACAGATGCATACTGTAGCAGGCAGAGGGTATGTTCATTGGAGTATCATTCAATTTAAAGAGAAGGATGATGGGGGAGAAGCTGACAAGAGAAAAGGATGAGGGCAGTACATTAATGAACTCTCCTAAATCAGTGTGTGTTACCATCTAGCCTCATCAAAAACACAGCAATCGGGGCCCAGAAAAATAACTCATTGCAAAAAAGATGTCTCTTTTTACAGCTGTGGTTATTGCTTTGGCTGCATGGGCAGTGTATTTAGAGATAACATCTGACACATGTTTTTCTTTTCTGATAAAGAAAGTGTATTTTAGTCAATGGTATTGATTTATTCCTTTCTTGCTTGAATAGGAAATTGTCATTTAATCAAGACTTCCCTGTCAACTCAGAGGTAATGAACTATTTTATTGACATGCTTTTCCTTGTAATAGTTATTAACAAGCTCTCCATTTCATTGTCCAGAATACGCTTTCCTTTATTACTGGCGCTTTTTTTTATTACATTTGTTTTATTTTGCAGCAGTAAGCTAGTTATAGTTTTATTTAAAAAACAACAACAAAATGCAGCACATTCCCAAATATATGTCTGTGGTGAATATAGGAACTGTTTTCCTTCCTTCACTTAGAGCAGAGAAATTACACTGCAACAAGAATTTCAGTAATTAATTGGTACGAGTGATTTTCACAAACATGCTCCTGCTGTGAGACCTTTTGTTGCAGATTAACTTTTACATCCACTCCAGCCAAAAAAATAACAACTAACAAGCAGTTCAATAACCTCTCTCCCCACTCCACCAAGCTGTTCCTGTAATCAAACTTTTTATTTTTCCATATCCAGCCATTGTAGGAAAATGGACCAGTTGTAGAGAGGTAAGATAAAATGTGGCAGACCATCGGTTCAACTTTTCTGTTTGTGTTCTCAGTAAAGGTTTTGGCACATCCCTGCTGGTTCTGATGTAGATTACTGATCCATAATGGGACTTTGCAGCAAGATTCTGGCTCATTTTCTGTGTGGTTAAAATTGCTTCACGATATTTCTCAAAAGAGCACAATGGGAATTAGAAATAGCTGCAACATCTCATTTTTGGATATTTGCTGGTTGAGTGTCATTGTTCCGGAGTCATGCACGCCCTCTGCCCAAAAGCCAGATTCTGCATGTTGCATTGAGGTGGTGTCCATATGTCTGACCTCCATGCGCAAGCAGAGCCTCCCCCTCCCACAGCCTACAGCTCAGCAGTCTCCTGGCCACATCCTGGCAGCCAGAAGTGGTCACAGCTGCCTGGGCACGACCCTGCACTGCTGCTTGCTCCCCACAGCCAGGGAAGCAGGTATGAAGCTGGGAAGGTTTCTAGGGCTCAGTGACCCAGAAGATGATAACCAACACCACTCCTGGACCATGTGCCCAAGAGGAAGTATGTCTGCTCCTTCCGAGCACACATGGAACAGAGAGTGAAGATAAAATTCAGCTTCATCATGAACATTATAATATTCTCTGTTTATCTTAAGGTCTGGTCTTCCAGAGAGAGGTGGAGGCTTTTGGGTGCTATTTGGACAGGATGTCCATTTCTAGGACTTGGAACTGCAGATTACAAGTCAAAAATGTGAAGCAAGAAAATCCCATGCACAGTCCACATGCACTTGCTCATTAAAAAAACCCAACAGACCAAAAATCATTTTTAAAACTTACTGAGCCAGTCCCATTACTTTGGAGGGGGCAAATCATGATTTCTGAATAACTCAAGGAAACAACAGTGAAATCCCATTAACTGTAACAGGCAAGAGATGGTCTCTTGACTTTCTCCGTCCACACCAGCCTGGCCTGAACCATTACTCATGCTTCCAGTGGAGTCAGGATTTCATCCAGTGTCCTCCAGTGTTTTCCTGTGATCTCTTCTGTGCATAAACAAAAGGGTAAAAGTTTACATTCAAAGCAAAGAAATCTTTTGTGTAGCTTCTAGTCACACAGGAACTGATTAGTGACCTGACAAAAAAATAATAAAAAAATAAGTGGAAATATTCAGATAACTCTTCAAGACTCTGTGCATACTGTTGACAGGATACATTTATGTAAGCTGTTGTTTTAATACTTTTAATCTACATTGCTGTAGATTGTTTTTTTCCCTTTCCCTACCTTCCTTTCCTTTCCCTTCCTCTTTTCTTCTCCTTTCTACTCATTTCTTTTCTCTCCTTTCCTTTTATCTTCCTTTCATTTTCTCTTCCTTTCCTTCTTTTTTTTTTTTTAATTCATCCTAATATGATTTTAGTTTTATTGCCTAGAATTTTCCTAGATAGATGACTTGTGGGTTCAAATTACAATACTCTCCTTTCCATGTTCAGAAATGAACCATAGACTGCCTGAACTATTTGTGCAGGAGCAGACACACACCTGACTCTCAGCTGGCTTCTGCAGTATGTGTGTGACACCAGAAGGTCTTCTCCTCTCCCATCAGCACAGTTGCTATTCTGGCATTGAAGTTAGCACAGGGTTCACCACAAGCAGAGGTAAATGGTTGGTCACACCAGCTGCAAGTTCATCCTTTCCACAGGATGCTGCAGACACTAAATGCATCAGGACAAGTACTCTGAGGACAAATGCCACTTCTGGCCCACAAAGTTCTGAATTCTTATATTACTGGAGCCTGGGAGAATATTGAGGAGGTATGAATTCATTTGCCTTGTTATCTTCCTAGGCTCCTACTGTGGACGACCAAAAAAAGGCAGAATATTGGACTAGATGGACTATTCTTGTGGGTTTTTTGAATGCTTAAGCAGCCACAAAAAGGAAGTTAACTGTCCTCAGAATGTGAAGTCTCACATCTCCTGGGAGTGGGATCATCAGGGTCGATGTTTCCCAAATGGCTTCCCACACAGCCCAGCCAGAACCTGATCTCCTTATAACACTGCATGGAGAATTACAGGATGTTTAGTTTTGATTCCAAATGTGAAAGAAAGCAAATATCAAACTCCTCCATGAAACAGAATTACCATTCTCTATCCAGCTGCATTAACTATTCACGACTTCTTTGCTGCACACAGAATGTTGCTTCACATTCCTTTAGTACACAGCTTCCCAAATTGTGCTAAATGTACCACAAGTGCTACAGAAACAGCCCCAGAGCAGCATGCCTGTGCTGCCCAAAAATTTTAATGGTTCCTCCTCTGCTTGCCAACGTCAACAGCACTGCCAGAACAAGCCCAGTTTGGTATACCTGCCCTAGGATCTCTCATCCCATACAGCTACCTCATTATGAAACATAGCTTACCGCGAAAGAGCCCACATCAAATACATAGACCTCATCTGACTGGATAAATGAGACTTATCTTTGCTTTAAACAACATCTCAAGCATACTTGCAGTCTTGGAGGGTATCAGGATTGTCTTCTTGCTCAGAAAATGAGCCAGGATATGCCCCACATTAAGTGGGCATGAGCTTGTTTTCCAAGGACCATCCACAAGCAGCAAGTGCAGCAATGCAGGAGGAACCCTCCGTGAAACAAAGGGGAGCTGGGATTTTTTTTTTTTTAATCTGGTTTGAATTTCTATCATTCAGCCCTTCTGCGAGACATTTTGCAGTCTCCCTTGTGTAAGGCAGTCATCTGCACCTTAAAAAAAATGTAGAAAAGAATGTTGTGTTTGAGAGATAGAAATTTTCAGCAAATCTTCTGAAAACAAAACTTTCCACTATAAGAGACTGATGTCTTCTGTCCAGAGTCCTGCTTCAGAAGTCCTACTTCTCAACATTAACCTAACAGTGTTCCAGAGGTCAGACTAGGGAGTGTCTTACCCTCAGTATAAAAGTATCTCTAAGTCCCAGTCTCTGAATTCTTTGCTGAGAACAGTAAGCAAATAAACCAATTAACCTATGTTATAATATGTTGGAAGGTGTTTGCAGGACTGATTTCTAAACTACACTGATCTGATGAATAAGCTTTTTATCAATACCAACCTAGGAGGTGTCTGAACCATTTGCTTGGACTTAAAAGGCTTGGCTTTGTGTGATAACCTGTTTATCTGGACTCTCTGCATCCCCTTCCCTTCTGACTCTCTGGAAGGAGGACAGCTGAGACCCTAAACAGACACCATTTTCAAGACCCAATTTCCTTTTCTTCTGCATGTGACACTAGCTCTAGTGTTCTATTATCCTCTTCCCATTTGCCTTTTTGTCCTCCCCTTTCTTGACTTTAAAGTCTTTCCCTCTAATCCTACTAGCAGAAGGTTATTTTCCCTCTGGATTATTTGGAGTCTCTCCAGCCCACACCAGCTCCTCTTTCAGAGACGCCTCACATTACATGAATCTAACATTTCTTCTGCCAAAAGTTTATTTTCAAAATCTTGCTTGTTGCTTCTTTGCATTCAGTATTCACAAGACTCATAAGAAAGTCAGCTGCAGCCCTCTCCTCTGGTCTTATTTTTCCCGTGAGGCTGCTATTTGTGTCACCAGTAGCAGCTAATGAAAAGCAGCCTTCCCTAAGTGGGACTCAAGCTGTCCATCCTGATAGCCATGTCTTCTTTTATGCCTTTTTTTTTGTCACACAGGCAGGCCTGCCTAATTCAGAGTTGCGTTTCAGGAGCAGCTGCTGTTTTGCTGGCTTCCAGATGGTGTCTCTCAGATTCTGATATCCTTACTTGCTTGCTGTCCTTCATCCTCATCTCCACTGTTTCTTCAGGGAGCAGCTAGAAATACGCAGCAGCATCTGTCCATTACTCTAGCTTCCTTCCCCAAAATGGTGTATCCCTTTACACGGGCTGTGCTTGTATCTCAAGCCACTTCATGTAGGAATCTTTCAAATCCAAAATACTTCCATTTTGCTCTTCTAGTGAAAACGTGAATATTTGTACCTGAGTCTTTGCAGGAAAGAAAAAACTATCCTTAATCACACCAGAAGCCACCACCATGCCCATACTGACAGCGAAAATGTTTCTCCCCTTCTGATTCTTTGGTCTTGCCCTGCAGCAATGTGGGCACCAGAGAGGTTTGTGAGCAAAGCTGTCAAATGGGGACTGGTGGCTCTTTGACCTCTTTGGAAACTGCACCTCAGGCAGTGGTACCTGAATTCCATCTCTCTCAGGGAGTGCTTAAAACCACATGCTTTCAGTGGGGTTTCAGACTGGTACACTGTATGTGTGAGGTGTCATTTCTTTCTTCACACTTGCATATGGTGCACAGCCTTTGTGCTTGCTCACTGTGTCCTCAGAAATAGACAGGTTTCAGCCTTCTCAATAGGGCCCTAAATCCATTAAAATCCACGTTGCCCAAACACCAGTTACAAATTTAAGTCCCTCTGTGAATTTAGATGTTACGTAGTGAACTCATTTTGGTGACTCGCAATAGGTGACACAAAAGCAACTTATGTCTTCCCTTCTCCAATACATACACATCTTACAACAATGAATTTTTCATTTTTGCCTTTTAAAACCTTAATATCTGCCACTGTAATTTGCTCTCTCATCCTGCCTTCTGCTGCTGCTGTCTGGCTGCTTTGCTTTCTGTCTGTAACTCAGTCCTTTCTTTTTTTTTTTTCTGAATGGGTTTGTCTATTGTCCTGCCACTAAAATCCCACTGAAATCTCCTGTTGTGTATTAAGCAACAAGACCAACTTAAGCTAATTCCCAGTAGACATTCAAGTCTATTTGTCCTAAATCTGTTAAAAAAAAAAAAAAAAAAGGATTACCTGACACTATTCTGACACCATCTATATATGCCAAATATAGTGAAGGATGGAATGGAATGGAAGAATACAAGCTCTTCAGGAAGGACAGGTAGGGGAGATGAGGAGGGGGTGTTGCCCTCTATGTCAAGGACCAGCTTAAGTGGAGCTCCACCTGGGAATGGATAAGGAGCTGACCAAGAGCTTATGGGTCTGGATTAAAGGGAGGGCAGGGGCAGGTGATGTTACAGTGTGGGTCTGCTACAGGCCATCTGACCAGGAAGGCCAAGAGGATGAGACCTTCTATAGATAGATATGAGCAGTCTCACATTCACAAGCCCTGGTCCTCATGGTGGACACCAACAACCCCAATACCTGTTGGAGGGACAACACAGCAGGGCATAAGCAATCCAGAAGCAATCCAGCACAGTAAGCTTGCTTCCCTGGACTTCAGGAGAGAAGACTTTGGCCTCCCCAGTGATCTGCTTGGTAGAGTACCATGGGATAAAGCCCTGGAGGGAAGAGGAGCCTAAGAAAGCTGGTTAATAGTCAAGGATCATGTCCTCCAAGCTCAGGAGCAATGCATCCCAACAAAGGAAGTTGTGCAAAAAAAGCCAGGAGGCCTGCATGGACAAGCAAGTTGCTCCTGGACAAACTCAAAAGCAAAAAGGAAGCCTGCAGAGGGTGGAAGCAAAGACAAGTAGCCCGGAAGGAATACAGAGAAATTGTCTGAGCATCCAGGGACCAGGTCAGGAAAGCTAAAGCTCTGACAGAATTAAATCTGGCCAGGGACATCAAGGGCAACAAGAAAAGCTTCTATAGGTATGTCAGTGATAAAAGGAAGCCTAGGGAAAATGTGGGCCCTCTCCAGAAAGAAACAGGAGACCTGGTTACCTGGAATATGGAGAAGGCTGAGGTACTCAATGGCTTTTTTGCCTCAGTCTTCACTGTCAAGTGAAGGTGCACAAGTCCATAGGACCTGATGTGGTTCATCTGCAGGTCCTGATAGAACTGGCAAATGAGGTTGTTAAGCCACTGTCCATCACATCTGAAAAGTTGTGGAAGTCCAGTGAAGTTTCCACTGACAGGAAAAGGAAAAACACAGCCCCCATTTTTTAAAAGGTAAAAAAAGGAAGACATGGGAATTAAAGGCCAGTCATTCTCACCTCTGTGCCCACCAAGATGATAGAGCAGATCCTCCTATAAACTACCTAAGGCACATGGTAAATAAGGAGGAGATTGGTGACAGCCAACATGGCTTCACTAAGGGCAAATCAGGTCTGACAAATTTCGTGGCCTTCTAAGATGGCTTAATAACTTTTGTGGATGAGGAAAGAGCAATTGACATCATCTACCTGGATTTGTGCAAAGCATTTGACACTGTTCTGCATGGCATCTTTGTCTCTAAATTGGAGAGACCAATGACCCCTCACCACCTGGGAAGGGGAATCAGGAAAAAAAAAAAAGGAAACCCAAAGGTTGAAATATAAAAAAGATTTAATAAAATAAGACTAATTAGTTAATATTCATAATACTAAAGAACCAGCATTGAGACTGATACCAATATAAAATATACAAGGATTGTACTCAGCCAATTCTGTCAGTAGGAAGCTGTGCACTCCTCGCAGTGGACAGAAAATGTAAGACACTATGAGTGCTACAGATTTGGGAGCAAGGGAAGGTCCCAGGGGTCTGACACCCAGGCCAGAAGTTCTCAGGATTGCAACCATCGAGGAAGAGAGAGAACTTCTCAGCAAACTTTCTGACTTATATTGAATGTGATGTTCATGGTATGAAATAATCCTGTTAGCCAGCTTGGGTCAAGGCTCTTGGGGTCTTGCTTTTCCTCATCCCTGCGCCTTGCTACGTCAAAAATATTGAGACCTTGAAACCCACATACCGTAGCTGGCTATAAAGTAAATATTTTCACTAATTCAGAGACTAGAGTCTTCTAAAAGTGTGGTTTTCCCAGACATTAGAAGATGAATTAGTCCTGTGTCACTCAAACCAGGACAGAGGATAGATTTAGACTAGATGTAAGAAAGAAATTCTTTACTCTGGGGACTGTGAGACACAGAAAGAGGTTGCCCAGATAAGCTGCGGATGCCCCATCCCTCAAAGTGTTCAAGGCTTTGCGGCTTTGAGTAACCCAGCCTAGTGGAAGGTGGGCAGCTGCTACAGGAGGGGACACTCACCTAGAGCAAATTGACCCTGTTTTAGTTACCTCAGTCCTCTCTTTTCTATCTAACTCATAGTTAATAAGAAATTCTGAAGAGTAGCAAAAACAAGCACAGCACTGAAATGGTGCCTTCTTTTAATATTTTTTTTCTGCAACTCATATTAGGTTTAGGGCTTTGAGTCCCTCCCTGTTCCTGTTTCACCCCCATGAATGCAGACACTTGTATTCCTTCAGGTGCAACAGGAAATAAATGCTAGTATTTTCAGCCTTCTTGGTCTTTCAACATGCAATTCTACACTCCTGCAATATTGTATTTGGCATGGTCTAAAGCAACATCACAGCCCATAAATGACAAAGGAAAAAGCATTTGAGATTAGGTATTTCTGAAGGCAGAACCCAGCTACACATTTTGGAGGTGCTTGAATTTCACAGCTTTGCCTTTTGAATATTCAGCATAAATTGAAGTCCATTTTAGAACAATCTCTGCTTTGTTTCACTTCTAATCATTTGGTGAGATGTAACCAAGAGTAAAGTTTGCTATTTTTCTGCAAGAGCATATTGCACAATCCTCTTGTCTTGGTTTAACCCTCCTGCAACCCAGTGATATTTCCATTTCTATCTCATTCTGGTCATGATATTTTTACTTCAAAACAGCCAACAATCTCTCCAGCAACATTTAATGGAATTGCAAGCAACAAATCATCCCTTTTTGAGGAGTAAATAATTTCCTCTTCAGCTATTTAGGGCACACTGTGGAGGATCCTAACTAGAAAACAAACAAATTTTTTATAATTTTATATATTTTTATAATTTATATAATTTTATAATTTAATGACTTGGATTAGAAATGTTGATTAGATTCACCAGCAAGGCTCATTTCCAGTGTGAGACTTCTCCATAACACATGTTCTTTACAGGAAGGGTGGTGGCCCAACTCTCCATTCACATAGATTTCTATTCTGTGGCTATATATAGGCACAGATGATCGAGGCTGTCTTTATGTGGCCCATGAACTCTCTGGGCCTGAGCCAGCTCCTCTCCAGAAGATGAAAAGACAGGTTAAAGTGGAGCTACATCCATACCAGTAAAACCTGCTGGGAGGTCTATTCTACCATTGCTGTCACCTTCTGGACTGGAGCTGGCTTGTGTGTGCCGAGGCTGGTGGATGAACAGAGGCACCCAAGTCTTCGATGTACCCTTCCCTCCAGGAAAAAAGTAATTTATTATGGGCCAAAAGGATGTGCTGCAGAGCTCAAGAGATGATCAGTTTTGCACAGAGGGCAAATCCTCATTTCTGACAAACAAATAAGGAAATAGAAATGGCTTGTTGGTGTACTCGGACTGCGCAGTGGAAACACATCTCTTAATTCAGAGCACAGCCCTCACAGGTGTGCACTGCCCTGGGAAATGAGTTTGAAGTTTGCAACCCAGCAAAGAAAGCCCAAGCAGGGCCTGGGGGCAGAAGATGGAGGGGAGAGGTTGTCATACTCAGCTATGTAGAGCCATTGCTTGCAGTCTTCCCATTAACAGGGCAAAAGTAAGGGACAGGGTGCTGGCAGGTAGAGCCACACTTGTCCTGAGCAACAGCATCCAGCAGGAGGGCAGCGGGAGCCACAGTTGTTTCCCCAGGGAAACAGCCTGGCTGGCTCAGAGCTCATTGCAGCACCCCCCCTCTGGCTCCACGAAGCTGGTGATGGTCTCCAGAAGGATATTCCCCCGCGAATCCATCCAGGCTTCAAACAACAAAGGGCAGAGAGCTCGATGTCATGGGGAATGTGAGGTTAGAGGAATCCCTGCCTGCCAATAAGGGCAGATAGCTGCCCAGGGGAGAACTACAATTTCTGCAGGAGCTGCTGGGTATTAACTAAGAGGCATTTGAATCCCTGGTGTCATCACACCACATCCAGCAGAGTAAAATCCAGGTTATTGCCTCTTACCTAGTACATTTAGGCTGTAAAAACCTGTAGAGGAGATTGCTAGCAAGTGACCATACCCAGTATGCTGGTCTACAGCTGCCATCACACTCATGATCAGAAATTGCCGGTAGCTGAGGGCAAGGGCTGCCCTCTGCTCCACGGGGCTCTTGGAAACAGCGCTGTGCTCCCACCAGGCAGTCAAACAAAGAGTCACTCCTGGATGAGGACATGGTCACTGTGTCACAGGCAAGCTTTGCCACTCTTCAGCATTCGTACACTTGTTGACCAGCTTTCACCCGGCAAGAAGAGCAGTGGCATGTACACCTGGGCACTGGCTCTTTGGTTATACAGCATTTAATCCAACACCTAGTGAAGAGCATTGGCTGCATTACACATTGGTCAGTGCAACGACTGTACGCAGCTAGGAAAGACCAAATATCAAGTCTCACTCCTGCTCTCTCAAATACCTGTCATGCACCTCCTTCCATGAGCCACCTTAGGAGTGATTAGGGAGTTTGGTCCTCTCTCCTCCTTTTGTTTGGTGAAGGCACACAGGCTAGATTATTCTGGTCTGCTGTTTTAAGCCTCCCCTTACCAGAATGGAAGCACTTCCAGCACCAGCATGACATACCAGTTGGAGATCCTCTTACTTGAACCTTGGTGGCCATGGCTGCATCCTATGTCCCCCATAAGGTCGCACCAGAGACAATAGCATTCATACTTCCTTTGCTCTTCAGCCAAACTGGGATGCCAATATTTTACTTGAATTATTTTTCAGCTTTTGCTACAAATCTTTCATTTAGTTTTCATGCAAGAAGGTCATTAGAGACAGAGCTTGCTCTGAGATATTTTCATTACATACAGTAATAATTCTGATTTGCCTAACTGTACAAGGTCACAGGCTTGGATGTTAATGCATCCTTAGAGCATATGATTCCCAGTGTATTAGAGAAGGATGATTTTGTGTCTTAAGGTACTGATTTGAAAAAAAAGGATTGCAATCACACGTGTCTGAGCTGGGAAATCCTGGGAGTATCTGAAGCCACAGGGCACTCCCAAGACAGCAGCAAAAGTCATCTTCAGTCATCTTCCCTGTCAGCAAGATGCCCACTATACATTATGCCATCTATACACCCCTTGAGGCAGGTATTGTCCTTGCAAGGAAGACCCAAACTGTCACTACCTTGGTCACAGGGTGGCATCACTGGGAAAATGGCAGTGCAGAGATCTGGGCAGAGAGCACCGGAGCTGCCCTCACTGCAGGCAGCAGCCCTGCAGTAAGCCAGGATTCCCTGTGGGAGTCTGGGGTGGCCAGAGCAGGCAGGAGGGCAGGCTGGGTGATGGTGGCCACTAGGCCAGCCTACAGAGGACAAAGATTCCACTGTCAGCTCTGCTGCAAGCCTGCTGTGAGCATCTGGAGAAGGATCCCAGAAACAGCAGTGAACTTCAGCCATGATCTGGGCCAAAACAACCCCCACAAGCACGGGATTAGACAGTCACTGCTCTGGGTGCAAGCCAAGGTGGTGGTAAGGGGGCACAGCACAGTGATGGGCAAAGTGCAAAGCGTCTTTCACCTTGAGCCGTAGGTGTTTCTCTTCCTCTGCAGAGAGGCTCACTTCATCCAGCTTTTTCTGAAGGAAAGTACTCAACTTTTTAAAGTGTTTGCTTCTGTTGGATTTGGTTTTTTTTATTAGGGAAGTATTGGTATTATACCCGGAGGATGTACAAAACTTGCCTGTTTGTTGGAAAGATGCAGCTGGGCAGCAGATGAAATTCCCCAGGTGGATTTCAGGAAAATGCTTTATTGAAAATAAAGAGGTAGACCTTCAGCATTAAAAAAAAAGGAGAAAAAAACCCCAAACCAGTCATGGTTCTTTTAGCAGGATTCCTATAAGACAGCAGAGATATTATTAGTAAAAGAAAAGTATCAGCAGAAAAATGTTCACAACCTAGTACTGATGATTTAAGAGCAGTCAGGGATTCAGCAGACATTTTAATGTGCCAGCAGCAGAAGGCTTGAAAATAAAAAAAGTTTGTAATTTAAAGGGGAAGTTATCAATGTTAAAACATCAGTTTGTGTCTCACTTTCTCTCTTTTCTTCTAGGTCTGTCTCTCACCTGTGAAGTGTAGGAGCAGCATTTTTCTTTTTTTATTTCCTTTTAAGGAAAAAACAAGTCTAAAAGCGAGCATGTTCACAGTCACGGGGTGAATCTTACTGCCCGCTAGACACATCCTTCCTAGCGGTAGTTTTCCTGGAAGGGGCAGGTTGGTCAGCCTCCACACTGTGACAGCATAACAGGGTGCTCCTGCTCTCCTTGGACTAGTGGGCAAAGAAGATGAAAAAGCCCTTGCTGATGACTGTCGGCAAGTGGCTATAACCACAGATGAAGATTTCTCCTGTAAAAAATGACATCTTGAGCTGTTCTTTGTGAGTCAAACACCCTCCTGGCTCAGCTCACCTTGTGGTGACCACTCCAAGGCTATGTTCACTGTTTGCATAGACCAGTACCTGCCAGTGTAGCCCTAAATGTGCCGTGCCTGTACCTGCAGCTGTGCACGTTGGCACGTCCACCCGGACCACCATCGGGAGAGGCAGCAGCCCAGTAGACGCGTTACACGTGCTGTGGTGGGCAGCAGCCGAAGGCAGGTTCCATACCCGTGGAGGATGGAGGCATTTACACACTTGCCGTGCTGGTGCGGGGCTGTGGGGCGTGCGGAGCCTGCAGATGGTGCTATTTAATTGTTAAAATGACTCCACCTCCCCACCATAACGGCCCCTCAGGCTTTGCTTTTGCAGGAGCAGCGCTGGCACTGCAGAGCTGCAGCCGCTCAGGGGTGCAATCCAAGAGATCCACAGGGGCGGATCACTCCTCGGGCAGCAGGAGTGGTAAATCACCCTTCCCTGTGACAATGCAGTTTCCACTTCCCACTCCTTGAATGGGGGGGTGGGGGTGGGGGAAGTAATATCAAGAAAAGGGCAACACCGGCCAACATGATGCGAGCACAACTTCCCCTTATTCAGCTGGAGGGGGTTTGGGTGTTTGCAGATAAGCACTCTAAATCCTGAGGTACTCTACTCTTGATAAGAAGTACCAGCAGACCACACACAAGGTCGGCCACAGAAGCAAAGAGACAAATTAGTTTAGATAAAACTTCCAGATTTGAAAAGCTCAGCAGACCTAGCAATGCCAATTTCTTCTGCAAGTTTCCCAGAGTCTGCCTGACTCTCTAGTCACCCAAAAGTAACCTTAAAACCTGGCCTAATTTGATCCCTTCTGCAAGAACACTTCACCAGCCTAAAAATGAACTCTAACTTGGCTCCTTGTTCTTTCCCTGGGACACGGATAAGTCATGTGGCCGTATGAAACACCTCGCTTACAGGGCGTGCAAAGGGCAAGGAGTGCAAAGAATTCTCACAAATTTCAGAACATAACATAAATTTCCAGCCTCTTTCACTGGAGCTCTGTACCTTTAAACCACACTACCTCTGCTGCAGTGCTTTTCTGCAGTCTTTTAGGGAGAGTGGAGGAGAAGGAGAGAGCAGGCAGGGTATGTGGGGAAGGGAAAGGAAAGCAAAAAACCCCAGCAATCTTTGGTAAAAATACCTGCCAAGCTGAAGGGAAAAAAAAGAAAGAAGTGGAATGAGGAAGAGGGCAGAGAAGTCCTGCAGGGTGAGATAAGAAGACCTGGAGGTGAGTTCTGATGAAGATGTGTCAAAATTTCAGGTGCTTTCTGGCATTTGTAAATTAATTTGCAGACATGGTTTCATTCTTTCTTTTCAGGACCTGTGGAAGAAATAATTTGCTAAGCAGAAAGATATATTAGGTATCTATGAGAAGGCTTCTCAGACCTCAGGATCTCTCATATTAGTACCACAGCACCCCAGCTTTGGAGGTATCTGTTTTTGTATCTGTTGCAGCTCAGTAGGTCATCCCTCCTCAGTGATCACAGGTGTAATCCCTCCCTAACCTGGGAGGAATGGGGCTTTTCCTGGCAGCAAAAGAAATTTAACAATCTCCGATCCCCTACACTGGAGATGCTGCACCATTGTCACTTAACCATCCTCATTTTAACACTTTGTTGCCTTATCTTTTTAACCCTTCCTCTCTACAAGCAACCCAAGTGGTCAGGTCCCGGCATCAGAGAAATAACTAAGTAGCACAACCATGACATTAATGCTATTGCAGAAATATTTTTTTTTAAACCTTACTGAAATCTTGATTAAGACATGACTATCCTCTGGAGTAGAAAACAATCCAGAACTAGATATGGATTGAGACATTGCAACAAGGCACCTTACAGTATAGTGATAACTTTCTAATCAAATCAAATCAAATCAAATTAGTGCATCTTAAAAACTTGCTACCTGTCAGCTGACCAAAAGCATTAGTTTATTGTAATCCAACTGTACAGCAAAAATAGTTTAATTTAAGCCACCAACTTTTTCCCCAAACATACCCCTCTTGGTCTTGATCCCACAGATCATTCTGTGGTCCAGCATTAGCAGAGATGCAGAAACCCAGTGCTGAATTAATTCATTGTTGAGGTGAACACATTTTACAGCCATTAAGAACCTCAGAAGATCCTACTTCCTCTCTTGAAAACTATCAGGAGATGATGTGAAATATGCATTGACTTAACCAGTTATGTGACAGTGTGAAGTTGATACAGAAGAACCTTCCAAATAATGATGAATGATGAAAATGCAGCTTGTATCTTGAAATTAGCAGAGGAAAAAGATAGTTCTACTTCAGGCTAAGAATTCAACTTTTCTGCAGCTGGGAGAGAGCCAAACATGGTTGCATTATCACTGAAAATGCCTCTCTACAAAAGTAGAAGGATTTTCAGTTCACAAACTTTTCTCCCAGGACAAAGTCTCCCAGAGGGATGAAATCCAACACTGTCCAGGTCCCACTTATCTCCACTCCCCTTACTTACTGTCGTCTGTGAAAGGTTTTATTTCCTCTCCTTTCCACTGCCAGATTGACCAAAAAGATTTTTTGGAGGCCTCTGTGGAGGAAGTGTAGAGCACCCTGGTTTAAAACTTTGAGGCCATATGAAATCAGCGTAGCCAAAGGAATGGGTTACCAGTAAGGTATCTGATACATCCCAAATATTAATGGCAAAGGGCAAAACACTCACTTACTGAAATTTTAGGATTCCTAGGAGTTCCCAGAAAGGTTTTTTTCTTGGCACAACACTATTCATTATCTTGTTTTATTAGTACTACTTTCTGGAAGGAATTCTAAAATCATTTCTAGTAAAAATGGTGAAGTGATATATCGTGATGAGAGCAGAATGTTTATGTGGGAAAGCTCGCCCACATTCATAAAGGGTGCTCAGATAAATATCATACATAGTCAAATTCAAAAATATGCCTCCAGAAGTATAAATTTTATCCCTGCCATTGCAAAAAAAAAAAAAAATCCAATATCCTACTATCCTTGGATAGTGATAATATTTGACAATATTTTGGGCAACATGGTAGATAATAAAATCACTACAAGCTTCAAGGGCAGCAGGGCGGTGAGGAGTATAGATCTAGAGGCATGAACATTGTATAGCAAAAAGGAACAAGAAGTGGGTGCTCCCCTCTCAAAACACAGCACTGTGAGGCCACCGCAGAATACGGACTGCCTGTGCCTCTGCCAGTAAATTACAAGCACCCTGAGCTGCCCACTAGCACTGAGGATGGCTGGCATAAAATGGTCCATATCTATGTCTGTAAACTATCTTAATTTTTAAACCACAGTGGCTACAGACAAGCTGCCTTTTGGGAATGGCCACTAGTTTCTGCTAACCCCAAACTGCGCTCAGACGTTTTCTGGTCTGAGCTGATCTGTCTCATTGATCTAGACCAAAACCACAATTGTTAGCCTGTGCTAACAATTTAACAGCAGAAGGAATCAAGTTCAAGCACCCAGGAACATTTTCTGTTTAATTTACTATTCTAGATGTAGCCAGTGTGTCTAGGTTTGACAGATGCATTGGGAGGATGATGCTGAAAAATGGAAAAAGGCTCAGAAGAGGGCCACAAAAGCAATTTGTTGTCTATAAAACTTAGTGAGAGGCCCAAAGAGGTCTATTTATTAACTTTATTTAAGGGACAAAAAGGTTTTGATTGTGATCTGCAAGAACCCGTATAGAAAAAAGCTTTTCTGTAGACAACTACTTTAATACTCCAGGAATTAAAAAACATTCTGATATCCAGGAGCTAGATAAATTCAAGCTGTAAATAAGGCATATTTTTAAGCATTAGAGGAATTAACTATAGAACAAATTAACAAGTGCTCTGATGGATTCGTCATCATGTGTGATCTTTAATTTAATTTGTTTCTAAAAAACATCTTCTGGATACAACAGATGCTCAGGGCCTTGTAAGGAAAGAGTATCTGAGTTTCTTTGACTTGTGTTAAACAAAAAGCCCATCTAGATTATCCTACCTTCTGATCTTAAATCTATGATTTGACAAAAAAGACACTGTCAATACATGTAAAGTGTAAATGGGCAGACTTCCTGCTAGATGTTCAAAAAAAGAAAAAACATTACATGTGTAGTTATGATCCAAGCTATGTAACCAAATAGGAGATATCTAGGCAAAAATTACTGTCCCTTATCGGTATCAGTTACTAACTGGAATAAAACTGCTGTGAAAAACAGAAGTAATTCTTGACACAGATGTGCAAAAACTACATGATCTTATAGATATGAAAGTGTTGCAACTGCCCTTTCTAACTGTCTGAAGAAAGCAAGATCCACTCTACCTGGCACCTAAGTTTCACTGAAAGCACTGGAGTTTCCACGCTGAGGAATTCTGCAGAATATTTGACCAGGAGATGTTTGTATATCCCATCCCAATCCAAGCACATCATGAGCTAATTGGCGTGCTCTACCTTACCCTCAGATATATAAACATAACCGTGATCCATATTATTGTTGTATAAACACAACAATAGCTGAATTTGGAATAAATTTTATGCTTGGATAAGAAACTGATGGCACAGACAGATGGGTTTCCTTACAAAATCAACTTATTCATTAGGCAAAGGTACAGAATTCACTGAAGGGATTTGGAGGACCAGAGCTCCTATCCAGCCCTGTGTGGTACTTGTCTAGCCCCTAACACAAAGGGAAACAGCTGGAGAGCCTTTTTGACCCATTGACCACCTACTGTTTTCTTGAGTAGTTGTGGGAATAAAGCTACAGGCACCCATTGTTGTCCTTTCCAAGGTCCTCATTCCTGAACCACAAGACAACCTAAAGTGATGGCAGAGGGAAAAGCCCACACCCTCACCTCTCCTGTGTCTCAGGTCAGGCAGTGAGATGTGGGTATATGCTGCACTGCTCAGGTAACTTTTAATCTCCTTCAGGGACACCACCAAACCAAGTATCCGTCAGAGCCACCACAGGGTCCCATCCAGACTCTTTGCAAAGCATCCTCTTTCTTGCTAGATCCCCACACAGCATCTTGAGCCTTGGCTTTGTGGGGCTCTGGGCTCCATTGGATCACTGGGCTGCCATCTTGGTCCAGGTGCCAGCACTGCAGAGCTGCAAGCAAAAGGCAACAGATATTGCCATGCTGAGACATTGGCTGAATGCTCCATGGACCTACTTGTTTTAAAGAGATCTGTAATCTGTGCTTTCCAATTCTTTAATAGTGGAAATTACAGTAACGTTACAAAATAGGTATCAATCTCGAAAGTTAGTTGGAGCACCAAAATAGAAACGTGAATGAGTAACAGCTGAAAGCAGATCAGCAAAAGCAAGTTTTCTGGGTGATTTCCAAATGAAATCCTGAAGAAATAGAGTTCATAACTGAATCCCTTAAGATCTAAGCCTAGCCACAGAGTGCAGGAGGCAGCAGCAAAATCATGGGGATCACTCTTCCATGAGGAAAAAGTGAGAGAAGAAAGCCTCCGGACAAGATATGTATGAGAGATTTACAGTATATGTAGTAACACTGTGGTCAGTGGATTAAAAGAATGCAACTTCAGCTGTGTTTCCCCTGACACAAAAGGCAACAGCATATACAGGGATAATTTCTCAGCTTTCCTGCTGAGAAATTGTGGTGATGCTGAGGCACAGGGAGTACATATGCAGATACAGTCAGTCAAAATCAGCTCTTCAAAGTGTTGCACCTTCTGCCCTCACACGTGGGGCTGATTTCCACTACACATGGCAAATAGATCTGCAATGCTTTCTCCCCCTCCCAGTTAAGCAGCAATAAAGCTATCTAGTCAAAACATAGTATTCCTCAGTAAGGAAAATGCCTCTATGTGAGCCTTTGCTGAGAAGATGTTCAGCTCATTGCAAGACAAATATCGCTTTACACAGACAAATCATTTATCACAGAATCATAGACTCATTTAGGTTGGAAAAGACCTTTAAGATCACTAAGTCCAACTGTTAATTTAGCACTGCCAAACCCATCACTAAACAATGTCCCTCAGCACCGCATCTACACATCTACACATACCTTTAGGGATGGCAATTCGACCACTTCCCTGCACAGCCTATTTCAATGTTTGACAACCCTTCCAGTGAAAAATTTTTTCCTAACGCCCAATCTAAACCTCCCTTGGTGCAACTTGAGGCCATTTCCTTTTATCCTATCACTTGTTGCTTGGGAGAAGGGACTGTCCCCCACCTTGCTACACCCTCCTTTCAGGTAGTTGTAGAGAGCAATAAAGTCTCCCCTCAGTTTCCTTTTCTCCAGGCTGAACAACTCCAGTTCCCTCAGCCTCTCCGCATAAGACTTGTGCTCTAGACCCCTCACCAGCTTCATTGCCCTTCTCTGAACACACTCCAGGACCTCAGTGTCTTTCTTGTAGTAAGGGTCCCAGAACTGAACACAGTATCTGAGGTACAGCTTTACCACTGCTCAGTACAGGGGGATAATCACTTCCCTAGTCCTTCTGCCCACACTATTTATGATACAAGCCAGAATCTGTTGGACTTCTTGGTCACCCGGGCACACTGCTCGCTCATGTTCAGCCGACAGTCGACCAGCATCTCCAGGTCCTTTAACTGGAATTAACTCCATTCACCACATTTATTCCACTACTCCAATTACGTCCACACCAGGAATTAGCTGGATATGTAAAGATCCTGCCTGCAGAACTTCACACATAAAAATGGAATGGGGAAGGGGGTAGAAATCCCTGCAAATCTCGTGGGTTTGGAATGGTTGGATTATATTAGTTTGGTTATTGGAATATCTCAGCTTGAAGCAATATCCTCCCAGGAGGAAAGGTATCTGTGCTACTGCCTCCTGGCTCTGAGCACTTCCTGAGTGCCATCCTGAGATAGCACCTTCTATCTGGCACTTCATAATGATGGCAACCCCCTCCTTGGAGACTGAAAGGACTTTAAGGTTGTAAATAGAGTTTTAAAAATGAGATTCCTCTGAACCTTTATATTTTCTATTGATGGAAGGTGTCACGTTAATGAGTCATTTAGGATAATAAAATGCCACCTCAGGTGACAATTTTAAAGGGTTTCTTCCCCTTATTTCTGTAGCTGTTATTGCACAGACCTAATCCAGGATTTATCTTCTCAAGTATTTATGATTTTTGTTGTTGAGTGTAATATACTGAGTTGGTAATTAAATGACTTGGTTTATACACAGAGACGCTTTGCACTGTGTGACTTATGCTGTATAGGTTGTCTTAGTTTTGTTTCTTATTCGTTTTTCTTATTGCAGTGGGTGTCTAGGGATTGCCTCGTGCCTTCCAATGTTGTATTATGGAGTAAATTATTTCTGATATTTTCTAGGTAGTTATTTAGATAAAATATAACTTATGCTGAGCAATAAGGAATTAACCTCTCAGTGCTAACTTAGCATGAAATGGTTGATATTTACTAGCACCGCAACCTGCTTGCTAGGGACTTCATGCACCAAGATGAGGTTTCCTAATCTACTCTTCTCAGTAAGTAGCCATTAAAGCACCCTAATCCCAAGTGGCAGAGTGGAAATAATAGAAGCTTTGCAGCGTATTTTTAAAGACATTTTTAGCATAATTTCCTAATACCCAACAAATCCAACTGAAAAACAATATTGAATTACTAGTGTGTCAGTTGAGAAACAAACTCCATCAGCCAGGGCAGCGTGAGTCAGTGCCACAGGAACTTCAGCTCTTCCCTGGGGATCTCCACATCGGCACAGAGCACCAAATTTCACAGCTTCCCCCAGAAGTATTTTAACCACATGCAGCAGCACAAATTGGTGGCCAAACATCCCTATTCCTCAAAAATCTTACCCTTTTCTGGGATATGTTGCATGCATTTGAAGGTGTCAGCCCCACAGCTTCAATGCATCATTCACGTGGTTGTCTACCACAGAAGCTGGGTGTTTTGCAGTAGGTATGACAACAACCCCCATGGACACCAAGAGCACCCTCCTGCTGTGAGGCTCAGCCAAGCGCTGCTGCGGCCCCTCTGTCCTCCTCACCCTGCAGCATTCCCTGGGGATGTGTCAGTGCCAGGAGAGCTACTGGCTACCTACACAGCCTGGAACCCATCCTGAAAAGAAGGGGGTTGCATGTTTGTGGTGTCTCGGCAAACTCCAAGTCAGGCTCAGCTTAGCAGTTAAAAGAACAGGGTTTTAACAGCCTCCCATCTCCGCAAGATGAGGGAGGTTTGTGAATAGCTGTATGTTTGAGGCTCAGCTTATTTATTGGCTTAAGCATCTTTCCCAAGTGAACTGGATAAAGGAACTTTGATGAGACCATACATTCTCAGACTATGCTACATTTTATTTTATTCATTTATTGTATTCATAAATAAAAATGCCTCATTAACTGTGCAAATGAATTTCCTTTCAATTATGTTTACCTTTTCTTATATATTTTAATATAGAAACAACAAGTAAGCACTGACATAAAATATTTCACTATATTCAACTCTGTGTTTATCTAAAGCATTTTTTTCGAAGTCCTTCTTTGTGAAGACTTAAAACATTCAAGTTTATTCCTCTTCAGAAGCAAATCAAATTTCAAAATCTTCAGCAGACTGGAACATCCATCCTTCTAACTACTGGTAATATAAATTCTGCAAATACAGGAGCACTACGTATCACAGAGCTCTCCTAGGTCTGCAGAAATTAAGGAAATAATTTATGAAAACATATGCAAAAAGCAAACCCCTGTCTTAGAGAGTCTGTGAGTACATGAGATAATATCATAGGCTTAGACACATTCAAGGGCAAGATGCTACTACCATATATTGATATTTCTGGCTGGCACCTTGAGATCAACAGAGCAAGAGGGTGGTATGGGGGCTAAATTTTCACCAGATCTCAGGACAATCTCTTTTGAGTGTTTCTAGTATTGTCATAGGCATGATCAGTTAAAGATATGAGAGGCTACACTTGTAGGGAGAGATAATCTAACTTGTTAGAATTCTTGCTATTAGACCACCCGATTTGCTGTGACAGTGTCCTCAGGAAAACAAGCCGGTAACTATTTCTGGGTGTTGTGTTCCAAGTGTGAGAGTGTGAATCTCTATTACGCTCCTTCTACAGACAGGGACTGGGCTGGGGGAAAGCGACTTTTTTAAGATGCTGCAATGAGTCACTGGAAGGGCTGTCAGCATCCCAGACCTCCCTCTCACCCGCTGGTTTAGCAGAAGCCTTTACTGACATCCCTGTAAAACTAAAACTTACAGCCTCATTCTTTGAAGTAGTTATAGACACACTAAACTTCAGACACAGGAACGGTCCCGTTACAGTCAATATCCATTCTTGCATGCTTCACGTTGAACATCTTTATCACAGAAGCCCCAAAGCAGCCCAGAAATCAAATCCAAGTTTAAGATTCTGTACCCAGAGCAGTGTCACTCACTGTGGACATCTACTGTTGTCCCTCTGCTCTGCGCCAGCTGCTGTGCGATCCACTGACAGGTTCTGAAGCACTGCCTCTGGCCAAAATTGTGTTACTTGAGGGTGCCCCCCTCCTGGCTGTTTGAAAAGCTTTGAAAGCTGGAATTGCTATTGTCCAAGGGGAGGCAAGGGCTCCACAGCACAACAGGACAGTGGGCTTTCCCCTTCCATCCCTGGGTCTGGCAGAAGACCCACTCATTATCTCTGGAGCCTACTGCCAAAGGTATCAACCACTGAAGTTCTTAGTAAAAGTTGTAGGAGTTCTGGATTTGATTAAGGTGACAGTATATGCCTGAACACATCTATCTGCATTTCTGATGCTTCTGGGAAGCTATTTTCTGCATAGATTCTTATATAAAATAGCCAATAGAGATTTTAGACCTAAAGAGCTTTATTTTTTTTACTTAAACCTAAAGATATGCAATTCATCATTAAATGATGGTTAATGGAGAAGTAGAAAAAGAAAACACATTTAAAGGCATCTGCCATGTGCCATTAGTGATCATCTTTCAAACTTAGACATTATGAGTCAAATTTTCCTCAGTTGAACCTGACTGATAGTTATTGAGACTGCAACTGTTTGGTCACGTAAGTCTAAATGTATTCGTGAAGCTCAAATACTAAGGTGTAAAGTCTTCTCTGGCTATAAGCCTCCCTGGGGCAAACACAAATACATTTCTTCATAATGTGGGTCGGAAGGAACTGGACACAAGCTATGCTACCTCATCTACCAAAGCTTATAGGAATCTTTTCAGATACTGTACAACATAGTAGAGGAGACATTTCTCTCTGTTTTCTTTCTTTACTGACTCAGGATGGTAGAGCTAATTCAAAAGCCAAATTCACCTAGCCACTTGCGCTATTTTTCTTTTCAAGTTATATTTTCTGACAGTTTTGAATTTTGCTACTAAAACTCACCTGAAACTGGGAGTCGTATCCGTTCGCTGAATTTTGTCCCAAGTCCACTGATTTAAAGCAGTTTGGGTACAGCTTTATTAGCATTCTGTGAATTACTTTGTTGGGTAGCAGACTGAACAAAGAGCAGTCTGAAGAATGCATTAATAATTATAAAGTTGATGGTGTGATGTGATAGTAAGAAGTGGTTTAAACAGTATTATTTGGGGTAATTATAATTAGCAGTAGCCATTTAAAGGTCCCAGCATGCACTTTGTAAGGTAGAAATGTTAACCCTAGTGTCTTGGCCAGCTTCCACCATAAGCAATTACTATTTTCCCACAGTAGTTAACCATCCCTCGTTGCTTCAATTAGATATGGTGTTCTTTAGTTTCTCTCTGAGAGCTGTTCAGCTGCGTTACCAGCGCTATAATGCGGCTGTTGTGTTCCAGACGAGAAGTCCCAGTATTTTAGTTATAAATGAAGTGTTCCCTGCTTGTAAAAGGCTTCTGTAGTCCCAGAGCACTGCGTAAATCAATAAACAACAGATGCACTTGATATTGTACGCTGACTGGAAGGCAGGAGAAAAAAAAAAAAAGAAGGAAAAAAAAAGGGTGGAATGGTACTGGCAGAAGGATAACACCAGGATATGAATAAAACATGCGCACCTATCCCCATGCAGATTATACACGAGGGGCAAAGGGCAAAAGCAGTAACAGGGGCTTGGTCCTGGAGAAGGAAACATATAAAGTTCAGAAAAACTGATTTAGCATTGAATCAAACACACAGTATCCAAAGGGATCCAGCTAATTTTAGGCATGGAAATAAGGACAGCTAGTCCCCAGACTCCAGAGAGAAGAAAGCTTCAAAAAGCAACATGACCAATACCAGTTCCTTGTGTTTCTATGAGATTCCTTAAATTGGCTGATTTCTTGTATGGATAGTTACAACCTTGCTATCATGGTTAAAACTCCTTCATAGCTGCAGTTAGGTAGGGTGTTCCTCAATTTCCAAAGAACTGTTTGAAGAAATCTTCCCACAACCCAAGCAGTTCTTGAATACCCATCTTATATCCCAAGGGTGTTTTACAGGAAAATAATAATGACTATGTCCCAAGAGACCTCTACACAGACAACTATTAGCTATAGCCTGGATAAGAATAAGTAGAAAGGACAGGGTGTTAGGGACAAAATGTCAACAAATAACTGTTTTGTCTTGGCAACCTGGATCACGCTACTGAATAAGCTGAACTTTTTCCTCTGTCCACCTTTCCTCTGTCCATCTTGCTTCTACTTTTCTATTTATTCTTATGCAGTTGTGGATTTGGACTACATGCAGAAGGATAAGAGTAACACTACCAGCAGTTTATCTGTGAGGTCTACTTTGTTGCTGGGACTCAGTGGTAATGAAGAGAATTTTTTCATGAAGAAAAAATGAAGAGATTTTTTCACTTTCAGAAAATGTTGTGCTGTTGCAGAAAAGCTACTGATATGCCTATCAAACCATCCTCATCCTCACTGTCTGGTACTTCCCTGCCTGTTTTCCCCTAATACTTCACTTACCTGTTGGAGGGCTTTGAATATTCTGGGTAGCTCCTCTTTCCCCCTGCCCTCACAAAAGCCAGCTGGTTAACTGTCCCCTTCTGAGTGAGAGTTGAAGGGTAAGAAATTGAGCTATAGGTATAGGACCATCAGCTTCATGTTGTTTCTTCTTAATAGAAATATTACGTAGGGGACTTCTGAACCAGTGGGATTCAGCTGAGGTGTTTGAAATATATCTGACTGTGGCATGAACCCTCCAGGCCATGAAGGGCAGTTCTGCCATGTTCAGCTGGAGCCTTCTGACAGACCCATAGGGATAAATGTTCACAAAACACATTTCTGTTGATCTCACAGGACAGGCAGTGGGATCCCAAAGCATAATCATATGTCACAATACAAATTGTTCAAATTCAAACTCATTCAAACTCAAGCTTAACTTCTGTTCAGGAAAATCCCCTTTATCACATTTTGTGTGTTTTGAAGACTTCCTCTATAAACTTACTATTGAAATCTTCATCAAACTTCTTAGGACTGTTCAGTGAATTACAGATCAAGATTTGTAACCTCATTAACAGATTATGCCAGCTATGACCACACTTTGTTGCTAGGTGATCTCACTTTTAGTTGGGATTTAAATGTTTTTATTACACATTTGCTTTCCACTTCAGATACGGGGCATGACCCATTAAATATCCTCCTCTGATCCAGGTATAAGCCACTGCCCCAACCATCTGTTTAGTATAATAACTCCATTTGAAGGAAAAGCTGCAACAGAGGACAAGCAGATCTCATGATCTCAGTGTCATCCAGAGAAAGGAAGGCAAGTGATGGGAAGCAAAGCTCCAGTTTATATGTATCTTTTAGTGATGCAGAGAAGATGAAAATGGTTTGCAATAGCCCTGCTTCCTCTTCTCCTTTTGAGAAGAATAAATGGGTCTTTGAAAATTTTCCCCTCCATTCCTATAGTTGTAGAAATAGGGGTTTATTCAGTATCTAAGGAAGATGGAGGGAGGCATTAATGCAGAAAGAACAGGATACTGATTATAAAATATTCCAGAAGTCCATTTGTCTATTCATTCCAATATTTGTAACTTCAGTACTTAAAAGAAAGGTGAACCTTTATGTCCTGGTCAATAGAATGCTGAATGGTGTCGAATAAATGATAGATCACCTGTACAACTCCAAAGATATGTTCTCCAAATGGTACCTAATCTACACCCAGCAGAAAAGGAGATAAATTTATTTTAAATTTAGATAACAATGGCAAAAAAAAAAAAAAAAGATAAAGATCTGGCAAAGAGCATGGGAAGGGAATATGGAGATGAATTGTAAGAAACTAGTTGTCCATCCTTTCTGAAGGACTGTGATGTCCACAGGTTGTTACTTCAAGGGAAAAGAGAAGCAACAGATATTCCTGGTGTAGTACATGATGCTGTCACAAACAGTGGTGAGTAAAACTAGGATTTTGCATGGTATTTTCTTTGAGCTTGGCTGAAAGATAAAACTCAAGATCAGGGAAGAGTTAGGGATGATGATGAACACCTCTGAGGCTGAGGAAATGGGTGATCTGTGTCTTATTCAAGTGTAGTTATTCACAACCCTCTGTGCAGTTAGGTAATAAATAGATAGGAAGGGTGTGTCTCTACTCCAGAAAACTTATGTGGATTAGTGATAAATCACAGCAGCATCACTGCATTTGACAATTAATAAGAACATTTAACACTAAAGAGGCAGCAGAATGGGAAGGTATGCAAATGGGGCCAAAAACTTTTTTTTTTTGGAAACAATGTTCACATTACCATGCATGCATTCCACACACAGAGTACTCTAAAAAATTGTAGGATAAAAGGACTGTCTTATCTTGATCCCCTTCACCTGAACAATAATCCTGAAAAATGAGACCAGGAAGAGAAGACAGCTGGTGGGACTTTGACAAGTGGGGCCAACTGTCTCCGTACCAGCATGTACCACTGAGGTTTGGAGAAGTCCTGGCTAATTACTTTCTGGGAGACTCACTGGGGCTGCCAGTTATATTTCTAAACTGTGGAGAAATGAGAAGGATCAATAACTGTCTTTCTGCATACCCTGTATATCTTGTTATATTTAGCTACAACTTCTTTTGTTCCAGGCTTTCTGCAATCCTTGGTATCCCATCTCAGACATAATAAGTACAAGCAGAGATTACAAAGACTTAATTAAAAAAAGGTGCAAAACATGGGGGAAAAAAGAAATTTGCACCTGGAAAACATGAGGAACAGCAAGCAGTGGGTGAGAAGGAAGGCAGGCGGTTTAGCAACTAGGACTAGAAGTATTGATTATCTTACAGTGCTTCTTGCATCATCTCACCTCCATCACTCCCAAGATATAGTCTGTGGCAGACTTGGTGCTGCATTACTGACTTAGTCTAGAAAATGTGGCTGCAGAGGATGATTAAAGGTATGAGGGATATCAGGTGCTGAAGAGACAGGGGCTGACTTTCCTACACACACCTCTTACGCCTCCACCACCTGAAGCATCTCCCAATGCCTACCTCACTTCACAAGTATGGCATACAACAGCAATAGCAGAAACCTCTGCTCTAAGCTGTAAATAGTGTCCACCTGGAACACAGTCTCCATGACCAGCCAAGCAGCCCCTGCTTCTCTTAGTAAACTCTTATGGCCAGGCCACCAGAGAGCAGCCAGCATCTAGGATGAGGTGCACACCTGGGCTCTGGTTGCTCTCTGGTTTTAACCACAGGTTTCTATTCTCCTCAAGCAAGAAAATGAAACCAGTCACTCCCCCCAGCTGTGCTCCCCCCCTGGACTATTTTAGGGCGACTGCCACTAGCATCTCTCTGCTGCCTGGGCTAGCTCTGTGGGCAGCTGTCTTTCTGCAAAGGTCTCACTGCCTCTGATTCACCACCTGGGCATGTGTGAGAGACAAACATGGATGATACACACCAGCTGCCTCTGGACACTTTGGGGCAGTCTGGTTCCCAGTACAAGCAGAACCAGTCTCCAGATTAGCTCTCCTGGGGCCAAGATTCTGGAGAGCTGGGCAGAGAAGCCCATCCATCTCAGGGCTGGTACAGGGGGAAATACAGCACTGTGCCGAGGTGCTGTGCAACTGTGTGACCTATGAGGTGTGACCTATGACTGGTGAGGATCAGAAAGTGTTAAGTAAAGGCTCAGGCTAGTTTCACTTCATCAAAGCCTTTTTCTGGTCAAATCATCGTCACTGCTGTAACTGTATGTGTGTGTATACACATGCATGTACGTCTGCATTCAGTCTCACAATACCAGCCAAAGAAACATCTCTGGGACCAGGCAGAAGTTGGATTTCCCAGGACCCTGAGGCTAGAGGGCCAGGCAGATTTTCTAGGAGATGTTGGGGATCAGCAGCTGCAATGGGCCTGGGCAAACCCTTCAGACAGGTAAGGAGGTACAGGTGAATGTGCTGGTGACACATTTTGGAGCAGAAGAACATTGTTGTGAACTTCCGGGCTCTAGTCAGATATTAGAAGCTGCATAGACAGGAGCAGATAAAGAAGTAGCAGAGGTACCAATGCTATGCTGTACTTTAAATAAAATGTTCAAAAGAGGGTAGAGAAAACATGGGAAATGAGCCTTTTACCTTGGCTGGTGGCTCTGCCCTCAGTTTTAGGAACTTTCTGTGGACACCTAGGAACTAAAGAGACATCCAACCAGTTCTTGGCTTCTCTCCTTTGGTGCTCTGTTCCTTATGCTTGGATCTTCCCTTTTTTGGGGATCGGGTGAAAAGGCTTTGTTGCTGAACCACTGCTGAACTTGGGAACCGACCCCTCCTTATCTTTCAGGCTGCAGTCAGGCTTCCTGTAGACAAGCAAGCTTTCCCTTCCCTGCTGCCAGACTGGCTGCTGACAACCTCAGCCCTCTCGTAGGTCCTCTAAGGAGAGGCTGCCTTGTCCCTATGCCATTCCCTCCCTGCCCTGCAACAAAGGTTCAGAATGTGGCATCTTGCTGCAAAGCAGCCTTCCTACCCAGAGCCTTGGAAAGACTAGTACTAATACCTCTATCTCTATCCAGTTTGGACTCCCTTGGGCAAGACTGGATCAGGAAGATAAGAATGATGTATATATGGCGTGGATGGCTTGCACTGGGAATAAGGTGCTGTTGCACTAGGTACTTGGGAAAATCCAAAGCCTTTCAGTGGTGCAGAAGTCTAATACAAGACAAGAGGTCTCATTCAAAGAAAGGCAACCAAGGAAAGGTGCGTTGCAAATATCAGCTACAAAGCAAGGTTCAGTGCAGACAGCTGTAGCTACTGAAAGCCCAGTGGAGAAAACCAGCAAAAAGAACATGGATGCAGAGGGCTCAGAACCTGCAACAACTTGAGGGCATGATCCTGGGTGGCAATGAGCAGGAGCAAGGAAGAATGGAAAAAACTATTGCAATAACTGTAGATGTTTGAATTTGGACAGGCAATACCGATCCAGTGTAAACTCTACTAACAGAAAGTTGATCCATCAAAACACTTTGAACACATTTGAAACTTAACATAAACTCCTTGGCAGAAGGAGTTTATACACAACTGACATTCTGCATTGTATGTTCAAGGCATTTTGGACCGAGGACTAGATACACTTGGGTTTTAACATATCATCAAACCACATCCTCACACTACTGAAATGCAGATATATACATACATACTTATGTACACACATATAAAACAGGAGGCCAGAAGTCAGTAGCAGCTTAAGCCAGATACTGCAGCTGCTTAGTAATGACTGGCAATGATCATCAGTAGATGGAAATATCCTCTCCCAGAAAACAAGCAAATCTATACTCTGCAAGGAAAAAATCCCACTGTGGAAATCAGTTTGAAAGGATATTTTTTAATGAAAGTGCTGTGGACTAGGATAGAATACCCAGAGGTTTTGTTAGAAGGCCCCAGATGTTTTTCAACTAGTTACTGTAAGGAAATGTGGGGAGCACTAGCAATTACACCACTGGAGAACCAAAAGCAGCTTTCTGTAATTTGGATGCTAACTTTGAATTGCAGAAACACAAGCAGCCACGCCAGGAAGAAAGCAAGCATTTGATTTTATCTTTAGTGTATGTATCCTATTTTGACAGATTTCAAGAGCGCTTGAGGGGAAAATTTATTTGATTTACCTGGATTCTCTCTGTCTAGGTAGCTGTGTCATTTATTTTTGCACTGACAAACGTTTTTTTGACCATTTTTGCCTCTTGCTGTGATCCTGATGTGCAATATGTCCACAGCACTCCGAGTTTGAGATCATGTCATTCTAGGCTAAAGAAAATAAGGAGCAGGTAGAGTTGTTGAGGGGTCTACTAATGATGACTGAGGGAGTATAAGGGCCTAAAGACAGTAAGTTCTTTACAATGAAAGTTCTCAAGTTTGATTTGTGGACACTTAAATGTTTTCAGGTGGGAGGTTTCAGAGTCTTGTAAACTGAATGTAAGCATACTGACAGTAGGCTGGCTTAGTCTGCTTTGACAGATCCTCTAAGAAGCAGTTGGCAGGTTCACACAGATAGCTTGACTGTAGATGGAAAACTGTTTTACAATATGATTTCATTACACCTAATTGGGACAACCTAGGACTGAAGAACCCATACACACTACTAAGTCCATCTCAAGTTGCCCCACACCCAATTGCAAGACTGCTGGGTTAGCTGCAAGACTGAAAGTTGAGTGTTGCTGGCTCTCCCTGACAGCCTTGCATGCTGCATAGATTGAAGAATAACTTGACACAAGGGAGGATCTTTTGAGTGTAGATAGGATGGAGTTTGGGTCAGATTCTCTACTAAAATGAAACCATGGCACTAGGCAAGAACTACTTTTTAAGGCTGATACTGTCATTACCTACTCTTCCATTTCACATTTACGTTTACCAGAAACCTACCAAAAGTTTGGGGTGAGACTTTTCTATGTCTCTGACACCACTGATTGTAGTTTCATGTATCCTGTGTTTTCTCTTCTCTTCTGGTGATGTATGGCAATCCAATTTCTGTGTCACTTCTTCAGTGAAGCTGAGAAAATTATGCATTCAGTAAAATTCATTCCCCAAGTAGTACAGTTGAAGGGATCATGACCCTACATTTATTCATTAGCTTAAATTGTCAACAATTTTCTCTGGCAATTGATTCCTTGACCTGCAAGTGGTCGGGAACTTTCAACACATGCAACATGAAGTTAACACTTAGTGAATTTTGTCAGTTATGCTTCCAGAGGGTTTCTTCTTTCTCCTGTGCAGAAGGTGTCCACTGGTTTGAAAGAAAATTCTTATGGCTTACCATCAATTTCAGCTGTAACAAGATCATTCTGCCTCAAAATGGGAAAATGAGTGGAACTAGGAGTACTCTCAAAACAAAAAGATTATTTTAAAGTCTAAGTCGTTGATGAATGACCTTTATTTCATAACAAACCATCACAACAGGAACTGTGAGTCTGAAATCTAATTTCAAGATGTTGACTTAAAATAGAAAGTAATTTGGTGATACTGAACCATGAATTGACTAGGACCTTGCATGTAAGGGTGTCAGCAGGTAAACAGCTGATGAGACTATCCCAAAATTTTTCAAGACATTTGGTAATGGGCACCTTATTTAGTCAAGAGAGCTGCTAGGCAAAAATTCCTTTGTTTTGAAATTAATACAGAATCACAGAATCACCTAGATGGGAAGGGACCTTTTAAGATCATCTAGTCCAACCAATGGAAAAAAAAAAAAATCCTCTTCTTTCCAATCTCATCCTCATGTCTGTGTCAGGCAAGTGAAAACTAAACTTTGTGAGTGTCAACAAGACCAATGGACCAGTGTCTGGTCTCCGTTAGAAGGCCTTCCAAATTCAGAGCAATACATCTGAATATTTTTCTTGAGTCTAAGTTACTTTTGCATGGTCAATTTTACTGGCACCATCCACCTGGCTTCCACAAACTTGCTGGAAAGCTGTGCTCATCCTCTTCTACCCATCCTGTGAAATTTCTCTGTTCTCTGAAGTGCAATGCTGGTGTAGAAAGGGCATGAATACAAACGTGGGTGCTTTTTCTGCAGCTCAAGTCAGTTGCTCCTCAGGCTATGGAACCACTTCTACATGGCAATAATAGGCTGCAAACATTACATGTATTCTGACAGCTGTAAAACCCCATTTCAGAGATACAAGATTTTCGTAATTCATATATCTTTTTCCTCCTCCTACATATACACATTTTTCTTCTTGGTAGCAAAAAGGGGCCTGCAGTCTATGTAAAAGCATTACTCACTAATGCTCTGTGGCAGGATAGCATATGACACATTTTCTGTAAGTACACACACATCCACTCCCCTGGCATAGAGCACATCTGGATTCTCAGGCAGGGATGAGGTTAAATTACTCTAATGGCAAAGGGAAAAACATCTAAAAGAGAACTAATCTAAAGTGATGGTTTGTCTCTTGCACAGTGAGAGGGATATTTAATTGCTGCACACATAACTGCATGCTTTTCTGATCGAATAAAAAGAATAACTTCCTTCTGACCAGAAAAACTCGGAAGCCCTTCCCCAGGCAAGACTCCCACTGAAGCAGACAGTTGCAGAGGGAAGATTTGGACCTCACTGCATGAGGTAAATAACGCATCTAATTCTCTAAGCCAGGGAAGAACACATGAAGCAAGCCTCTCCCCCAAGACTTAGTTGTTCTCTTAAATTTCTATAAATGTTGATGCTTCAGCATCATGTTATAGTAGGGCATAAAGATATGCAGATTTCTGAGCAGTGTTCATGTTTAACATGGGAAATAAAAGGAGAGCATTATAAAACACCCACATAATTGCTAATGGATCCTCTGTACTTTTAAAGAAAGCATCTACCCATATTGTTTCAGTTCTGACTATATTGTTAATGTATTGATAGACAGAGAGAAAATATACATCACCTCTAACCAAAAAAAAAGGGCTTTGCACATAACATCTCTGTGCACAAAACATCTTTGATTTGTAGATCAAATGGATCAAGTTGCTTATATCCCTGCCTTGAGGGTGGTGTTTGTTTAAGAACATGTCTTGGGTAAATATTATGATGCAACCTAGTGCAAAGGTAAGTATGCAGGACTACAGGGATTTTGAACAAGTAAATATGTAGTTGATTTCACACGGTCTCACGATGCTTTCCTATGGATGTAAGAAACAAACCCTTATAAAAAAATAAGGTTCAACTGTTACAGCCATAAAAAGAATATACAGCAAAAGGAATTAGCTTCCTTGATTCTGCATAACAAGACAGGAGCAGGTGAAGATTTCCAGGGTAAGACTGACCACTGGAGAACAATTATCTTAGCTGATCTTTATGAATCAATGGGTGGCACCATCCACACACAGAGTTCAACATGTAGAAGTATATCAGCCACAAATATCGATGAAACACTCCTTTTAAAGTATTTCTTAAGTACATGAGAACTGACAAGGTGTGAGGACTTGAGCTGGCCTGGGAGACCTAAGCATTTTACATAATATGGCCAGAGACATTCATCTGGGCTATGCTAAGCCATAAAATTATAGTTTAAGAATTAATTTCAGGTTTTCTCCACTTCTACCTGAGATATGGCATTAAAAAGAACACTTTTCTGTTACATTTCTAGATGCATTAGAAGTCTGAAATGTAAAAATTTGCACTACTTAGCCTGTAAGTGCCTTATCATTAGAACAGACAGGTATTGCATGAGCAGACATCTAAATGAAACTGCTGGGAGAGAAGGAAAAGGAGGCTGTACCAGAAATTCTCTCTGACATCCTCCTACTTGGAAGGATGATTCCAAATAGGGTTGGTTTTTTCCTTCATGAATGAAGGTCCATTTACCCAGATCCTTTGACCTTCACCACAGGTAGGATACCATTTCCCCCAATCCCAGGACTCCACGCCTACATGTTCATCCCCACATGCTCAGGTAACACTATCACAGCCAGCAGGTTTCCTGGTAAATTTACCCCTTATAACAACTTGCAGAAATACACAAACCTAGAGATCAATCTGGAAGAAAACCTGAATATTCTGCCCTGTAATAGCCACAGGGGACAGAAATTTTATTACAATGGCGTGGGAATTACATAACTGCTTTTAGGAGCTCTAAACTTGCTATAAAAGTATTACAAGATAAAGCTGTACATGACTTGTTACCATAAGGATTTAGCAGTCCCATTAAATTATCCACTAATTTAATCCAACCACCTGGAGGGAATGCCAGGATTCATTTTGCACATCTGGGGTGGAGCCAGCTGTAGGACCTGACTTGCATCCAGACTTAAACGGCCTGGGTTAACACCTCGGGAGTGCCTAGCTCTGCCTGCAGCATCAAAACCCATGGCTTCCAGTTGCCTGCAGCAGGGGGTGAATGAAAAGGTCATTTTAAAAAATCAAATCCAAAAAATCCAATCTCAAAGTGAACAGCAAGAGGTGTGGATGAGGAGAGAGCAGTACGCCGGTGTCCCTCCAGGAAGGTGAGCTGGGAGCAAGGGCCCCCACTGCCCCGGTCAGGGGGCTGAATTGCACATCAAAGGCATTTTTCTACCACTGTGGGCCCTACATGGCATCTGCAATGTCTGTGTCTGCTCACATGGAAACAATAGTGGAGCCCAGCCCAGCCCTGGTTGTGAACTTTCTGTTTACATGTAAGTGGCACTAATCTTGCCAATAAAATCTTGTCAATAATGCAGTGAGTACCTCTTTCCCCATCACCCCTGCCATGCTGTGGACATCTCTCCAGCCTGCCACTGAGCTGTGCTTGTGTGTCCACAGACCTCTTGGAATGGCGAGTGAATCTGTGCTGCAGGGACAGCCGGGACAGCAGAGATGGGGAGGTTCAGTAGGGGTGAGAGACAGGTTTTAGTCCAGAGGGTACCTGGAAGGGAATGAAGCTGCCTGTCCAGAGAGAAGGGAGAGTTCTCCATCCTCCCCCTGCCACAGAGGGCTGGTAGCTGTGCCGTGTGAGGGTCGGCATTTTAACTCATCCATGGAGTTTGCTGGAGAGCAAATTTACCCCTTGGCCCCTCTCAGGATCCCCCATAGTGCATTAGCACTTGAAAGAAGAGCAAAGATGAGCTGCGGGGAAGCCAGCAGAGATTGCTTGAGTGGCTATGCAGCCTTTTCTGAGACAGCAGGGAGAAACTAATGCGTGAAGATTTCCCAGCAGATAACAAAAGCAATCTGGCTATAAAAAGGTCCAGTTTCTACACATTAAAGCCATTTTACAATTGCAGGTAGCTTCACTAGCAGCTCACAGATGCACAAAGTTGCTCATATACATGAACATGTGCAGAATCAGAGCCCTCCTTCTTTTCACAAATCTAACCATACGCAGGTTGGCATATGCTTATTTTGTCAGGGTTTGCAAGAACTTGGCCAGTACCAAGAAATATTTGGCAGCAGATTTGCTCTTGTCTTCTGTGCTCTGCATTGGTTCCTCTGCAAGATTTGCTTTTTCTTGCCTGTCCTTGATTTAGGAAAAGAGTTTTTATAAGGAAAGAGAGGCTTTATCTGGAAATCTCAATAAAATCAGTGTCCTTTGAGCAGGGCATATGAAGTGGGGAAAGAGGTGGTGCGGGAAGGTTGGGCAGTTCCTCACCCCCGCAAAGCTGCAGCAGTGAGAGGCAGAAGGATTGAGGGGGTGTGACTTAAAAGCCCTGTTGCTCCATCCGTGTGGGAATCTCCTCAGCTGCCACATGCGCTCCCAAGCCCTTTTGGCTCCCTGCTCGTGATAAATGTCAGTCTCAGGCTGTTTCCTTGCGCTAAGGTGCACCACAGCAAAGCACAGGGCACAGGCAAACTGGGGTCTCCCAAAAAAGCTGAAGGGACCAGTTAGCACTGAGGCTGCAGCAGCCCACCGTAAGAGAACGAGAGCATCCCCGAGCAATGGTCCCCGATCCAGCTTCCCCAAAACACAACCCCTGCTGGGCCAAGCACTCCTTTATGCAGGCACCTTCTAGTTCCTCTTCAACTTTTATTTTAATACATACAGGCTTTTCACACATGCTTTTAAATATAGCATGCATGGCTGCATATAAGCAATCCATGTCAGGTGCCTGGTAGACCGGAACAACTCCTTTGTTGCTTTTTAAAAAAAATACTAAAAGCAGCAGCTCTAACAGAGCTGATTATCATAAATGTTCAGGCCCTAAAATCCTAACTTAAATAGCTGACAATTAAGCAGCTCACACTGTGTCGCTCTATGGTCTGATTATTTTACTGGGGTTTTGTTTCATTTCTAGTGAAACTGTTATTTGAACTGTAGATAATTTTATCCAATCTGTTACTTACTGCAAGTGCAGTCTCTAGACCCAGATAAAGTCTGCCTGATGCTTATAACTGGCTTCAATTGCACTTGTATATTAATACCTTGGGGACTCACAAAATTTTTCTTAGGATATTTGTACTGATATTGTTCAGCTTACAATTAAAAAAGTGTTTGTGATTAAACTGCCTGCCTTTTGAACTGGTTCCCCTAGAATAAAGTTCAAAGATCCTTAGTGAGACTGTAACACAGTAAAAGGTTGTAAAATACTCCATTCAAGGGTTACGAATGGACACTGCTACCAAATCACAGCCTCCATAATTAAAGCCAACAGCTGTGCTTTGTGTTTGCATACCGACTTGATAAAGAAATATTTCTGTGGAGAATGACTCTTGTTCTGCTTTCCTGTGCCACTCTCCCGGGTGCCCCTCTTCTTTCAGCCAGCCTTGCACCTCTCCTTCTTGCCCTCAGCTGGATGATTTTTCAAGCTTCCCAGCGTGAGGAAAGACTTTGAGCAACCACCAAGAAAGAGTAGGAGAGCCATGCCCTCTTCAGCCAGAGAGGGAAGAAGGACATTAGTAAAACATAAGGACCAGACAACAGCTATGTAAGTTTATGCTCTAGGGAGGGGATTGGCTTAATCTAAATTCATCCTTCTAGAAATTGCTGCCTTCTCTAAAGCAGTCAGCTGGCATCCCTCCAGACTGGGCCGGGGTGGGGGGGGTGGGAAGACAAGGCACAGCCAGAGAAGGATTCCCCTGCAACTGATGATTAAGACTGGTGGGAAGACTCCCCACGTCCAAAGGTGCTTAGGTCTCCCCACTGATTTAGAAGCAGCCTTGTTTTAGGTGGCATGGAGTATGAACACAGACTTGAAGATGGGAGCACCCCTGCCTTCATGGTAGGTGATGTTCCCTTTTAGTACCTCTGATATATGAGGCTGTGGGACAGGTCCAACTATCCTCCTCAGAGGGTAGTGAAAGAACTGAAGGAGCAGGAAGGGTGGACATTAAAACAACATGCAGGAGCACTGTGCTTTGTACCCATGCAGATCACAAAAGTCACTTTGCCTGTAGCCTACTTCAAGACCTAAGGAAGCCAATAGGCATGTGACTGTAGTCTTCTCATACGCTCATGAGTTCAGGACTTGGTGTGAATTATCTTACAGTCACTGCTGTAAAGACCAAAGGGAAAGCAAATTGCCCTTTATCTTTGCACCAGTTTGCATTTCCCTTGGTCAGGATGGAGTTTCTGCAGTCAAAGAAAAAGAAACGGAGCAAGTGTCCAGAGATTGATGCTTGCTTTTCTCCTGCAAAGCAGCCTAAGGAGTGGACTAGCATGCCCAGGGAGGACGTAAAATCATAGAATCGTAGAATAGTTTGGATTGGAAAGGATCTTTAAGGGTTAGCTAGTCCAACTCCTCTGCAATAAGCAGGGGCATCTTCAACTACATCAGGTTGCTCAGAGCCCCATCCAACCTGAACTTGAACGTTTCCAGGGATGGGGCACCTATCACCTCTCTGGGCAGCTGTTCTGGTGTTTCACTGCCCTAGTAAAACAATTCTTCCTTCTATCTAGTCTCACTGTGAAACAATTCTTCTTTCTATCTAGTCTAAATCTTTGTCTAAAGTCTAAATTGCTTTAGTTTAAAGCAATTACTCCTTGTCTTATCATAACAGTCCCTGCTAACAAGTTTGTCTCCATCTTTCCTATAGGCACCCTTTAAGTACTGGAAGACCACAATAAGGTCTCCTCAGAGCCTTCTCTTCTCCAGGCTGAACAACCTCAGCTCTCTCAGCATGTCCTCACAAGAGAGGTGCTCCATCCCTCTGATCATTTTTGTGGCCCTCCTCTGGGCCCGCTCCAACAGGTCCATGTCCATGTCAAGACTTCCCTGTCTTGAGAAATGTTGTCAGGCTATCAGGGGTCCAAAGTTCAGCCCAAAACAGGCTTAAACAAACAGAGGCCTGGACGGGCTCCCAGGAGGAAAGGTTGTGGTTGCTGCCAGCACTTCAGTGCAAGCTGAAGAACTTCAAACATGCCACCACCCCACAGCAGCACCCCACAGCTCCACATACCCAGTGAATGTCTCAGGCAACCCCTGTCTTGTACTGCTAATAGCCAACAGTGTGCACGGACAACATGTTCCAGGGTGCAGGACATTTAAAACTACACTGGGTCATCCTAGTCATGGTGCCCATTTGTTTCTGCAGCTTTTTCTCCAGAAGGATACTGCTTGCTGTGCAACGCTTTGCATTTAGCATGGGCAGAATGAAAAGCCTGAAATTTCTCTTCCAAATCACTCAAAGGCTGAAAAGGATTCACACTTGCCATCTAACTGTTTGGGAGCTGGCGGGCAGAACTATCTCCTCCTACCCAGTTGTTGTCATGGGGCTGTAGAGGAAGAGTGTTGTGTGACATCCTGACCTATTGTCCCATAAAAGCAAAGTTCTCCACAAATTAACTCTCTGCCCCTCCATGAAAAGCCAGTGCCATCAGTGTAAACAAAGAAGAAATATGGTCTGTTTTTCTCAGCATCAAGTTTTATCAGAGAACCTGAGAAAACATTAAGGTTTTTATTCAATAGTCCTTGCAGGCATGTGCTGATGAAAATGACTGTAAAATACACCTTCCATTTAAACCCTTCTGTGAAGGAGCTACATAAAAGGTTGCATCTTATAACAATTTGAAGGAAAGAAGGATTTGGTGCTTTACAACTGAATTGTTGTAAACATTAGGGGACCTCAGAGCCGCAGGAACACCAATGATTTGAAAGTGAGGGTGAGTGCAGAAATAATCCAAGTTTACTGTGCAATCCCTACAGCCTTCCCGCATTTTTTATGGCAACGTCACTGGTGCTGCATTTGCCCAGGGATTTACTAAGGCTTAAGGAGTTGCATCCCTCTTTCCTGCATCAGCTGAGAGGCTTTTTCCCAGTGAACTGCAGGGTGAATTTCCTCTCCTCCTCTGAAAGACTAGGCATGCTCCAAGAGCTGCCTTTGTTCTCACCACAGTCAACCACCCAAATGTAAGCAGTGCTGGGACTTATGCCTGTACTCCCAGAACAAGCCATACAGTTTGGCCATGAAAAATGATGATACACAGCTGCAGGAAAGTGTGTGGACCAGCACTCAGGGCACACCAGGGGCAGCTGGAAGCTCTGTTGGCACAGAGATCCTTAGGCACAGCAGAGCCAGCATGAGGTGAGTTACGGTTTTGCATGGTGCTGTGCTTTGTCTAAGAGCCATCACTTGGAGTAATCTTGGCTGCTCTTCTCTGTGTGGCACTTTACTGTATACACTTGCTGTCAGGCACGCCATCACATTTTTAACTAGCCCAGATGCTCACACTACAGGCTTGAAGAGATATTTTTACACATTTCTGGGCTGTGTAAAGTTCCTTCTCTCAGCTCCTTCACCACCCAGAATGCAAAGATGAGACTGGAGAAACACAGCAGGTCATGGGGTCAAAACACATGTAGTATCACCTACAGTGCTTACCCTACAGAGCTGTTTCAGGAGGCCAGTGTGGAGACCATGTGCTGTTATGTTTTTTCAAGGAGCAGAACTTTGAAAAATGCAGGTATTTTCCAGTGTAATCAGCTCCTCAGTGCCCAGCATGGACTATAGCTCCATGAAGTCAGTGTGATCTTCAGCGGATGAAGCACAATTCTGGGTCTTGAAGGGAGGGGCCTCGGTTCTCTACTTGTCTTTATCAGTATGCGAGATGTAGGTCAAGTCCTTGCTTCTCTCTGACTCAGTACTTCTGTCACTAAAACTTGGGTGATCATTGTTTTTAGCAAAAATCTTTCATAACTAATAGTGAACAGCCTTATACAAGATCAAGGTATTAATGTACTAGCTGTTCTGAGAGAGAGATCATTCTGGTGATTGCTGTAGAAAATGTCTTCCTGATTTTGGGGAAAGACTGCTCAGTTTAGGTTTTGTGTAACCTATCTGAGAAGAGCAAGGCAAGGCCCCCAATGCTTTTTCTGAGATAGCTCAGCCAGCAGGACCATTTCCTCCTAGGGATAATGCTGCAGTAGTGCTGAACAGGGATGGTAGGGAAGGCTTCAGTCCAACACAGTCTGCTGCTGCTGAATGATGTGTGACAGCTGAGCAAGGACTGCTGTCCAGAGCAGCTGGACATGGAGGTGGGGAGGATGATGGCATTTTTCTCTCCTCTCCCTCCATTCTGCTAATAGTCTATGTCTGGATGTTGAGGTTCTGGATCTGCCATGATTTCCTTTTTTTAATAAACCTGGGGTTTGGGCTGTTTGATGAAGGTGGATGAAGAAGTATGGGATTCTTTGCAGCACGTCAGACAGTGCTGCAAGGTTTTGCTTGGACAGCTGTCACTTGAGGTTGACAATCTGGCAAGGACAGACTTGCATATTGTGGTTAAGGCTGTGATGTATTAGAAAAGCTAGATGTTCTCATCTAGCTGGCTTCAGCTTTGCTTACGTCTCTGAGATTACACAGATGGCACTAACTTGCAATCTGCTCCAGGCTGTATCTGTGAATGAGCTCCCAAAGTGGTATCTGTAGAGCTCCCTGAAGACTTTGGCATCTTTGATCACCAGGTGCCATCACCTGTCTGCTTTCCCCTGAGCAGGGATGCCTTGCAAAGACAGTTGGGTTTGTTCCTTGGAGATCCCAAAAGGCCATCAGGGATATATCCACGTTTAAAATTTTCAAAGCTGACTGAGATGCTCAGCCAAGCAAACACCATTCATTTCAGCTGGGAGCTGCTATTAAATCCCCAATTCACACTGAAGAGTCAGGGCTTTTTAAGTGACAAATTAATCAGAAATATACTTTAACCTACTAGGCTCCTAAAATGTTATGTGGCTGCTTTTTTACTGTAACAGGTCTCTGCATCTTCAGATAATTGTGTTGGAAGAAATACACCGAATCCATACTTGCAATACTCAGGTTATATTTCCACTCTTGGAAACTGATGGCTCTCTTTTAAATACACACACATGCACACACGTATAGATAAAATATATATATATATTCTGTCTAAAATGTGTGCATCCTGAATTGCAATAAAACCCACTCTAAAACGCTGCACCATAAAAAAAGCAATCTCTAAGCAGACAGAGCTATAGAAATGAGCCATACAGACACTTTGGAGATCAGGTGGCACCAATGTGCACAAGTTAAAACTTTACGTACTATGCAGCATTAGGAGAAGAGTGGGAATAAAACCATGAGCGACATCTGTAGTTTAAAGATAATGGTGTGTTATTTTTTGATTTTTAATGAAAGGAAGAAACAATGTTCACACAGGCAGAATGGCAAATTGATGCACTAAGTTTTGGCTTCAGAAATAATTGCTATCTCAAACAGCGCTGAAGACTTAAATATATATTTATATGTACTGGGAATAAATGTATATATGGATACGACGCAGGAAGCATTAGTGTGTGTTGTTTTTACTGTGTGCTTGATTAGAATCTATATGGTAAATCTAGCCAAAAGAAAAAAAAAATTAAAACATTAACTTGGAACGTGTTTGCTGGTTTGGTACCTTATAAAGTAAGGAAAAGTTTTTGAACTGAAAGCTGGGGTTCAACACAATTTAAAATGCTCTGACCCTTCATGTTGGGCAGCTCATTAATCCCCCTCTATATCTCAGTCAAATGGCATTGGCTATTAACCCAGTGGCTGGCACTTGAATCCTTGTGGAGGTTCAAGAGAGCTGCCAAAACCCCAGAGAAGCTAGGCTTATTGCCTAGCTTAAATGAGGCACCTCATTTAATGTGGTAGCTGTTTTCAACCCCAAGATTCATCCTGCGCCCTTCTGTAGGGAGCACAGGTACCTAACAGAGGGAAACAAACCACATCGCCTGTGGCGCCTTTCTGGATTTCCCCTTCTTCCATGCAGTCACAGTAAACAATTATCAGAGAGCCGATTTGCAGGAGAAGTGCTGCGACGTGCAATAACTAACATGCATCCTTTCCACTATATGTTCAAAGACGCTTGCATTTGCCACTGGAAAGATTTCACCCTGATCCCAGAGACCATACTGTTGCCTTCAATTGCATGTTTCCTCATTCATGTCTGCATGTGGGACACAGCTCAGCCCTGTGACGATGTTCCCAAACTTCTGGACTAGCAGAGAACGCTGAAGTTTTTATCTATCATTAAAAAATACTGACTGAAACACTAATGAAGCATTTTCTAGAATTTTGGCTTCCCCTGCAAACCAACTTAGCAGCAACATTTGTTTCTCATTAAGTTTCTTTGGTTTATTTTATTTTTTTAGCTCAATGGATAACCAGGCGGAGGAGGGTACAGAATGGAGCTATGGTCTCTGAATGAATCACAGACTTAGATATCAAATTCTTATCCCATACAAAGTTTCCCAGCTACCCAGACCACTGCTGTAACAAACTGAAGCCATCATTTCCAATCTTCGAACCTCCACAGTCATTCTTGTGAAGGTGCGATCCCATATAAATTTCCCAGATGGACTGCTGTAGAGCCAATATATTAATTTATTTTTCTTTGTAACCAGACACCTCAGCAGTAAATACATAAACAACAAAGACTGCGGTTTCCAAGCCATGAAGCAGAGCCAGGTGCTTCTGTGGCAGCCAGAATAAGAGGGCAGTTGGCTCTCCTGTCACCAAAGAGGGCAACAAGGCAAGAATCGTTTTCGGGGTTCATAAAAGACAACTCCTGAAGCTGATAAGTGCATACAGCAAACAGGCTGAGTGACAGAAAATCTTCTCTTAGATGATGTTTATTTTCAATACAATTATTCTTTCATTATAGTAGCCATGGAAAGCATCTTACAGCAATGGGTATTTCTACTCATTCTATTTCCAGAGCTTTTCTACACACAATCTCCATATACTTATCTAAACATTAAAAGTTATCTTCTTTTATCATTTGACATGGCCATCTGCATAAATCTTCAGATCTTGCCATTGGCACTTTATTGACAAATGCATTTGAGTCTGTTAGGCTTCAGCTAGTTTGATCTAGATTTTACTTCTTATCTACTTCAGTGCTAGCTTGGTTATCAATACTGGAAACCACTCTAAGTCATGGAGACATCCCTTAAAGGAAGGCACAAACACAGTATTATATCACCCAGCTGAAACACTATTGGACTACTGACGGTTAAGCTCAGAGAGCTTAAGGTCAGAGTCGAAAATCACATTGTTTCTTTCAGACCCTGCGCTGGCTAAAATGACATTGTATTATAGCACTTAACACTCCCTTCCACGCTGAAGGGAACCCACTCTCTTCACTGCCTCCCTGTGTGGCTGCACTTTGTGCTACACAAATTTGCTCTTCCTTGTTTGCTTTGGAAACTCGTTGGCAGGAAGCCACCTCCAACTGTACATGGCATCTGGAGCTCGGGCTTTGATTCAGTGCACTTGTCTCACACTACTAAGGATTAAAAGGGCAACTCAGTCAAGCAGGTATTTTCTTCTTCAGTTTCCAGTACCGTGACGGCAGCTTCCTTCTCCTTTTGGTCAAAACATATCCTTAAAGGATGCATTTCTGTGCAGATCCCAAAGGGGAAGGCAGTTAAACTCAGCTTCTTTATCAAACTTCAGAACAAACAACTTCATGCAAAACACTCAATTTTGATCACATGTAACAGCTGCACTTTTTTTAGCTGGTATTCAATTTTTCATTCAACCTCTAGTAACTGAATTGAAATGAAAGAGAAAAGTGCCAAGAATTTAGAAAGAATGTTCTTTCAGAGCATGTTCCTATCTATTTTCTTTCAGCCTGGTTCTTAAAGGGCATAAGACTTCTGCAGTCTTGGTTTATCAGGGTGTTTTGTCCCAGGTATCCTCATGTTCCTTACCACCACCACCCCACTAATTCTTAAACCACTTAGCTAATTTCAATCAAATTTGATACCAAGATCAAAACCACAGTGATACTAAGACCCGAGCAGTTTTATGGGAATAGGCTGCCAAGGAAAGGGAGAGATCATTAAAAACACACCCACTGAGGGGAGGCCCCTAGCTCAACTCATCAATCACCAGAAATCGCACATGATAAAGAGGCATTATGAATAACCCACCTGAGAGAAAAAACCTCAGATCACTGCTTCTACTTTATTAGACACCTGAGAATCCAGCCATGGGACACAAGTCCCTAGGCGGAGCACGCTTCACTGCTTGTTCTGCTGCTAGAGCTGCTCATTTGAAAACAAGCATTAAGAAAATTTCTTATTCCTTTCATCCGTGTGACTCCTTTGACCTCAATGGATTCCAGCATCTGCATCTATCCTTCGCTCTTTCAGGCTCATTTCTTTACCTGATGCCAGCTGATAATGGTTAGGCGGGTAGCAAACCAGATAAGGCTCATTTCTTTCCCCAGTGTTTACCACTTTATGAGGGGCAAACCAGATGAAAACTGTTCAGCACAATCTATGTTCACAAATTTTGCACTCAGATGTCCTATGTCAAGAAAATGTGCTATATGTTTATTAAAGGTAGGTGGAGCCTTTCCCATTTAATTTCTTTTTCCAGGATTTTTCTAAAACAGCAGCACTTTTTGAGAAAAAAAAATGTTCAGGAAAATACTTCTTTTGCATTAACTTTTCCCCACACATTTTTATTGTTTCTGAGTAATCTACCCCCTTTTGAGCTAAGATTTGTTTTGTTACCATCTTCTGTTCTCTTCTACATTCTTTGGCTGCTTTTCGTGCCTGTTACTGACTTCAAACCAATGCATCTGTCCTGATCTTAATTCCTGGGAAACTCCAGTGCCACAGCTGAGCTTCCCATGTAAATATTTAATTTCTGGGCAGCACCTTGCTCACAGGGTCTCAGGGGTGCACCTACATTAGCACTTCAGATTTAAAGTATGGTGTTGGAACAAATGTCCTTGCCATCCCCACCAACCATGCTTTTTTTTTTTTTTGTCATATCACTGTGGCCTCTAACAAACATTCAGATCATGGGACAAAGCTAGAATTAGTCCAAAGTAAAAATTCCCTGCAATGTGCCCAGTGTGGGTGTCATTTCGTCAGGACCAACTGTTTCACTCTACAAACTCAATTTAACAGCACCTTTTCCAGTAATAATAGACACCACTGAACACACAAGAAGAAATTGTCCCAGAATCTCAGAGAAGGATTTCTACAATTTCGATGCATTAGTGTTTATAACTAAACCAAGTGCACCCTCAGCATTTTTTCTCTGCTCATTTGACTTGTTTGCTGTACATGAGGGTGAGTTTGCTGCTGCCTGAGCCCATTTTGTGCCTAAACTGCTGTCCAAGTTCAAGTTCATTAATAACACTTAGGTTTGAGCTTAATCCAGCTGAATGGGATCCAGTCAGGCTGGGAGGGCAAAAGCTACATTTCCTCTAGGGGAATAAAATACAGAAAGCAAAATATCCAAGAAAGTTTTCAAAACTGAGGTTAGCCCTGCAGTTTGGGAATGTAGAAATGGCACCCTTGTTCCATAAATCAAATTGACTGACTGCATAAATGTTTGGGCTGCGTTTTGTTGTCTGCTTGATCTTGCAGCAGCTTGGATTATCACACATGGCAAATTACACAAAATAATTAAAAATGGGCTGTCAGAAGGCCAAGCTATGATACCAACACACTACTTCCGTTACGCTTGTGATACATCGAGACCTAAATTCTCTTGACTTCACTATTACTGATTCCGACACTCATTGGACTACAGTGATACCTCAGTGAACAAGGCCAATCTCAGTAATCTCTCTGGGTATTCTTGGTTTTGTTTTCTTTTCATTTGTCAGTACTGTGATATTTCTGTGTAAAGATATTAATGAAGTTACAAGGCTGAAGATAAGATATGAAGAGACAAGAGTATTCTTCACTGCTACTGCACAGAAAAGAAACAACCTCCTAAAAGCACTTAGGGAGGTTCTTTCTTGGAGGTTTATTCTGTGTTAGATGGAAATAGAGTCTGCAAATAACAATTCAGCAAATCAAATTAATGACATCGAAAGGAATTACGGAGGCATCTGGGTTACACATTCATCTAACCATATATGAATTCCCCTTAAATAGCATTTTATGTTTTTGCAAATTGAATTAGACACAATCTCGTAGTGTACATTAGCAGAAATTAAATACTGAACTAGTTCCAGAGAAGCTACATCCCCAACATGCCCCCAAACCATTTTATTGATGAGTATGAAACAATTTATGTAGGCCCAACAAAAGTCCATGCATCTATATTGAGATGAGTGAATTTTACATGGGAAATAAATCACAATTAGAGCAAACATGAGTACTCATCATTCTCTGACCTCGTCAGCCTGACCTCCCATGGGGCCCATGAGGTTAGTTCTGGGTTGCCACTGATATTCACATAATGCAAAAACCAGACAGGAAAGATATTTTTTTGCTGGTTTCAGTCACAACAGCATACAGTTATGGACTGTGAGCCAGGGAAAGAGCTGTGAGACAGAAACACTCACCGCAGGTTTTTCTCCCGAAGCTGTGCCTGCTCAATGTAGGGCTTATGAGTTTGGCACAGAGTTGCTATAATTAGCTTGCACTGACTTGGAGAAGTTACTTTCTCTTGTGGCTTTTTTCTTTTGGTTGGTTGCTTTTGGAGTTGGGTTGGTGTGCTTGTTTTTCATCCATGTAGTCTGTGTTTACAACCCTTAATATCTACCAGCCAAGGAGTACTGAAGGGCAAGAAAAACACAGCAGCTGGTCTCCCCTCCTGCTTTCCACCCCTGCACGCAGTTGTCATGCTCGCTATCACCAACACTCCAAAATTTAAAAAAATACAACTCTGTATTATAAGACTCTGAATGGACTGAAGCGAGTGCCTGCCTCCCAGCAGATGATGGCAACAGAGAGAAGGGAAGTGAACTTTTCTGTTTGGAAAGCCATATTGAAGCCCATTGTGCCTGTATTCCGATTTATTCATTTTGCGTTGGTCTGGATTGTGAACAGGCAACCACTGCAAGGAAATACTTAAACTGGGAAAAGAAAGGGCACAAGGAAAAAGGTGCTTCAGTCAAAGTGTGCTAGTCAAGGCATTAACTGAAGTGAACTGGAACTGGAAGGTAACAATAAGCATCTGGCATTTAATGTAGCCATAGCGATTTTGTAATTAAAGGAAAATAGCTACTGTGCTGAGGCTGTAAATATCAAGGCACTCTGGCCTACTTATCGTTCTAAATCGCAGACTATTGCCAAGCTGGCAAAGCTGTATGGACTTTAATGATAACAAAATAGCTTGTGTCAGCATCCACTGACTTTGGTAGAGGTGTCTGACAGAAGTGGAGGTGTGCTGCAGCACAGCCTCCGTACCTTGGGCTGGAAGAGCTGCAGAAACAGTGGAAGAAGAGACAAACACTGATTTCTTTGTCCTAGCCATGCCCTGTGAGATTATGAGAGCCTGAGGGCTTCCTAAGTGCAACGGTTTGTTCCTTGAATGGCACTTTATTCTTCTAGCGTCTCAGGTGTGAACATAAAATATTTGAAGGAAAGGGTAATTCTAATAATGTCCTGCCAAACCTATTTTAAAATTAATGTGGTTGATATTCTGCTGTTTATATCAATCTAGAGGAATTCAAATCAACACAAGGTTATAAGTAGTTATTAGCTGTCTGGCAGCTTTTCCTCCCAAACCGCACTAGAGGAATCTGCTCCAAATGAGGCCATTCATGCTACACTGTCTCTTACATAGACAGCTTTGAATTTTAAATGTTTCATTCTCCTTTGTATGCCTCCACATCGCAGCCAACATCTTGCACAAACCCAGATGTATTTCTGTATTATCTAAGCAGATCCTGGGTTATGTATCAGAGGAATCACAGAATCGTATGGAGTTGGAAGAGACCACTGGAGATCATCTACTCCAACCCCCTCACCAAAGCAGGTCCACCTAGAGCAGGCTGCACTGGAACTGGTCCAGGCAGGTTTTGAATGTCTCCAGAGAAGAAGACTCCAGCACTCTGTTCCAGTGCTCTACCACTCTCACAGTAAAGAAGTTCCTCCTCACGTTTAGGTGGAACTTCTTATACTCAAGTTTGTGCCCATTTCCTCTTGTCCTGTCATTCGGCACCACTGACAAGCCTCTTCCTCTTGACACCCTCCGTTTAAGTATTTGTATGCACTGATTAGATCCCCCTAAGTCTTCTCTTGTTGTTAGCTCTGTCCACTCTTGTCAGTAGATTAGAGTCATATGTACATGTCTCCTGGTGGCATTTCTCTACTTGGAAGCCCGTGGCAGTCCGAGTTATATGACCAGGCTTCGCACTGAAGCTCAGCTCACACACGCTGCTCTGCCATCTCTCCTGCTTTGGGGCAGGTGACCTACATCAAAGGAAGAGGGGCATGAGGCTAGGGGAGGAAGGGGCAGCACAAATGTGGGAGATGAGTGCCATATATGAGCAGGAGCACCCACGTGCTCTAGCAGCAACAGTGTTTTTATATTAATATCTCAGGCTGGCGCAACATGGCACTGAAATACAAACTGGTGGTACTAAGGAAGATTAAAGACCCTTTGTGCAACATGATGTTACACTCACCCACAGCCAGAGGTGGTCCCCATGCTAGAAAAACCCAAAGGAGCTAAATAGGAAATCAGATGAAGTGGAGGATTGGGTGAAGTAGGGGGTTGACTCAGCCCTGTGTAGAGCCTGTCACTAGTGGCAGAGCAAGGACATACATCCTCGGAGTGATCCATGGTGAAAACAAGGAACAAACCTTTAGTAAATTTTTCTGCAAAGCCTCATCAACTACGATGGGTGGGTGGAGTTAAGTTCAGAGCCCAAAAGGTAGAGTCCTCATTTGACCTACAGGGCAGGCACAGGTTCAAAGCAGACTTACTGGAAACTTTTTTGACTGGGGTTATTCAACCATGACACAGAAGACTCCCTTTCTTGGCAAAAGCCATGCTATATCTTGCTGTCCTTGAGACAGGCAGGTAGCCTGAGAACCTTGAAGTGAGGCATTATATAAATTGAGCAAGGATTTCATTTTTTTAATCCTACATGCATATAACTCACCCGATCACTAAATTGGTTTTTAAAAATCATATGCATTTTTCAATTGAAGAAAATGTTGGGAAAAAAATCTCAGAAACTGAGGTATTTATATTATAAGATCTGCCACACTAGATGCTAGAAATATAAGGAAGCTGTGCTTTCACTTCTTAGTCTAAATTCATTTATCAATTCTACTCTAAGCTCCATTCATGTTCACTCTTAGCCTTTGGCAGAAAACTGGAGCAAAGCTTTAAATATTCACTATAAATTATTATTCTCTACATTACTGGTTTTCAAAATAGCGTATATTTGTAGAGATTTATTGCTAGCGGCAAATTCAACTATAACTTAACAAGTATACATTAGCAGTCCTAAAATGAGTATGCAGTATGAAAAAGCTACTCCTCAAAAACTTGTCAAAAGTTTGCTAAATTGTCCAAACTTGCAAACATTTGTGAATTAGTAGAAATGGAAACATTTTTTATTACTGAAATCTTTAAAAAGAATAACCTGCCACAACAGACACAGGCAATGAGGACGAATTAACTGTGTGGCTGCACAGAGTGCACATCTTCTATTCTGGATAGTTATTTTAAATGGAAAACAGACAATTTGGACTAATTTTGTCCCTGGTATAAATCTATTAGCATTAATGGTGTTGTGACTACTTGCACCAAACTCAGATTTGCCCATATCTTTTCAAGAGAGAACCATTTAATCTGTGGCTTTTAAGACTGCTAGCTGAAATAGCTGTGCTAGGAAGAAGAGCCGTATAGATACAAGCTATTGGGGGCTTTTTCTTCAGGAGAGGGAGAACAAAGTGAACTCACTAAGTTCAAGACAAATGGGGGCTGGGAGAGAGAAAACGCAACCAGATCCTTGCAGCCTTCAGGGGGGATCCAATTGCCTCATGGCTTGGGTTGGCTGGATGAGGATGAGAGGCGATCATGGTAGAAGGTAAAACAAGGGATCTGGGAAGAAGAAATGGAAGAGCAAATAAGACTGCTTGGGGAAGACTGATGGTGGTCAGAGCTAGTGGCCATGCCTGCAGCCTTTGGGGGCCAGAATACCAGCACAGTGGAACTGGAGGGCTAGGGAACAGGGAAAGGCCCTTCCATTTTGGATCAAGGCCAAGCAGCTCTTAGAGCAGGCCAGGCTGGCTGAAATACAAAAGCGGGTCTGCGTCAAGGCATACCCAAGGAAAGTTCTCTATTGAACACAGCAGGGAGGAAAAAGTAAATTTAACACAAGCTCTTCCTTCTTCAACAAGAGAAAAATAAATTCAGCTCAAAGCTAGATAACTGGTTTCTGAACCTGAAACTTGCTACGGCTGCAGAATTAGTGCTGGTTTTGGGGCCTCTGCCCAGTTTCTTAAGAGCATGAGAGTGCTCTTAAGAGAGTGAGGAGGGAGGACTCTCAGAAAGGGGAATGACAGTTTTGAACAAGTGTCTTTCACCCTGACTATAGGTCCTTCAAATTGTACTGTGGCTGGCTGCTTTGCATGTTAATGATTCAGACATTTCTAGGACTTTCTCCTAAGGTTTCGGGAGCTTTGTCCAACCTGTCACAAAATGAAGAATTTGAGAATGTAGCAAAAATATATGTTAATGTGGATGAATATTTCATTTTCAATAATAATGGAAGACCTCTGAAACAGCTCTGTAACGGCTCCCTCAGCCACATGGTTGTTAGTGGGCAGTATTTGCTCCTTAGCAAAAGTCTATGTGCTCTGCAGCAGTTCACTGGAGGCAACTATAGACTCTGAAGTTTCTCTTCAATATTATGTGCCAATAATTGTGACACATTTTCACAATTAACCAAAACAGTTTCTGGGAACACAGCATTAAACTCCCATTGAGACAGCAGCAATACCAGACTCTGTGCATTTTTCCAATCTTCTGAGGAAATGATGTCTGGAATAAAATAAGTGCGTTAGCCATCATGCTGCTACATGTTTTTCCTACGCCTTTTCCTATGTATGACTTCTGTTACAGGTAGCATGACCACCAAGAAAAGACATTTAAAGCACAGAGCTTTTCCAAGGTAGCTTTTGGCTGCAGTTTTGCTTCCAATCATACTATCCACATTCAGACACCTTGCACTGTGTTGATGCAAAGTGGTTTGAGTCTATGGGACTGGTAAACGGCATTAGACTGGTCTAAAGTGCACTGTTTTTTAGTGGCTCACTGCTCAGAATGAAAAATGACAATGGGTATTCAAGTATGAGCCAAAATAAATCCATTTTTAAATGGTGATCTCTCTCACTGAATAAAAATTGAAGGCCCCTACTCTGATAACGGAGTACAGCCACCTACTTATGGCACATCAGGATAGCAATGAGTGACTCACCCGCCCACCTACACTCCAAGGACACCGGGGCCTGATGTCTCTATCACGAAGTTGTCACAACACTTGAATTTAGACATTTTTTCCTACTGCCCACAGTCTGTACAGTACTCACTGCTTGTTCACTTTTTCAGGTCATCAACCACTAAAATATCTCAAGGTGAAAATGAGTGGGAGTGACATTACACACACACTTCCCTTTATTAGTAAGCATGTATTAATATTTGCTTTAAAATCTGTTTGTTGATAAATGCTAATTAAATACCAACTCAAAGCTTTATTTTGATGCTCTCTTGGGGTCTTTTGGACTCCTTAATTTGCGATACAATTAACAAATCCCACCTAATGTTTTCTGTAAGGTGATTAAAACCACCTCAATGGGAAAAAAAAAAAAAAAAAAAAGAGGAAGATTTTATATAGTGGGAAGAAAGTGGGGAGAAACATCTGGAGCAGAGACATCACGAGAGTTCCTAGCTGTGCCATCAGTAGTTTGTTGATGATGTGAAAATGAAGCAGAACAGTGGCTTTTTCATGTGATGGTCAATGAGCTGCAGAAAATATTCTGCCTGCAAAAAGATTCAAGTACTGATTTGTCCAACAAGCCAGTGCTTCCTGAGCTTTCTTTACCTTTTGATGAGCAAGTATCTGCCAATGGCTAGCGCATATAATTTTACTGTGTGACATGGACATGAGAATAAGGGTGAATGTTGTCTGCAGGTAAGAATAATTACTTTCTTGGTTCACTGTGGGGACAAGGAAAGCTAGTTAGGTGTAGAAGGGAAGAGAAAAAATCATGGATTAAATGGAAGTGTGAAAGGACAAAATTTCAGCATCAGAGGCTGCTTGTATAATAATAAATCAAATGAGCCACTGCAGGACATTATGATGGCACTGTTCACACTTGCAGAGCTAAGCTGTCTCCTTCATAACTTCCTCCCAAATATCTGGTACATATTATGCTCCAAACCATTGGTCAGACATAGCCTGAAAAACTGGTAGGTGGCACAGACCACAGCATGTTGTTTGAGAACCAAAAACTGAGCAAAACATGAAGCATTACAGGTGATTATATGCTGGTGCTTTTGCCCAAGCTTTGTTTCTGCTTTGCTTTTAAGCACATGGGAATCAAAGGAGACTGAATTCTGCCCTAAAGATTGTATATGGGGTCCTTACACACAGAGAAGCTTGAGGCAGAAGGGAACAGTTTGACTGAACTCCATACTATCTGCACACTTGCTCCATCTGTTTTATCAGTCAAATTGAGCCACTTGATATTTAAATAACATATTCTCACCTAAAGTTCCCAGTCTCCCGGAACAGCCTCAAGGCATCACTTGCTAAACGGTAGGATCTCAGCCTCTGCAATCAGTGACCACTGCATCACGTCAATAGCTCAACCCCTTTCATGAAAGATCCTCTATTTTCTGGGTTCTTAGATATTTACCTGGGAGTGAAGCTAATTCCTCAGTATACCAGCACAAGTGTTACCCCCTGGGGTCACTCTGCATGCACAGCAGAATCAGAAGTTCCTCTGTCCCTTTGCTAGAGTGAGACATATTTTCCTCCCAAAATTAGCTGCCCTGTGGTGAATGGAGTCTTAGCACTGAAGCTGAAGGGTGACTATTCAGGTCCAATGGCATTGCTACATTTGTTGATCATTTCAATGTAATCAGCCACCGGTGGTGGAACCGCAGCTCAGGTCTGGGTGCTTCCTCTTGCCAACCTCTTCTCTCATCGACATAGACTGAACTTTGGGAGCTGAGAAGGGGTTACATCGTTTTCACTGGTAACAAAGAAGCATTGAAGGATTTCAACTAGTTTTTTCTGCAAAAGGCAGGTGATAAAAAACAATAATCCTTAAACCCCCAGATAGTCAGACTGTGTTATTATTTGAGAATTGCACTTTTCATATAAAAACTAAAGTGGAAATTTAGTCCTCATTGCCTGAAAATGAGTCCCAACACTCCAAATACCATATGGCAAATAAAAAAGACCCAAATGGACTATTTTTCTTCTGTACATTACAGGGGCTTAGGGAACAAAAAGATTCATTTTTATATGCCTTGCATTAGCGGTCTGATACAAAAATGCTCATATCTAGGTAACAGGAAGATAATTTTCTCAGGACGGGCATGAGGTAGTATAAAGTGCGTGGAGAATGTGACAGTAAAGATCAGACTACACAGAATAAATGGTGGTGAGGTGAGATATACAGTCTTGGGTACGTTTAAGAGGAATGTTCCAAGGCAAAGCAGGATGCTGAGTGAGGAGAAGGGCAGAAAAAGAGCCAAGGCCATGGTGTGGGTTAAGGAGAGTGACCTCTGGAGTGCAGAAAGCCGTATTTATGGTATACGTGCTTCATGAGGTAGCTTGGTACTGATAGGCTACACTCTGGCAAAATGTTGTTACTCCAGTTGTAGGTTAGACTGGGAAAACTCCACTTCTGCTGATAGAGCTTTTTGCAGCCCTCTTGGGGAAAAAAAAAATAAAATAATCATCCTGTATAAGAGCGCTTTTGCTGATACGTCTTAATCCATACTAGGGGTTTCTGCTGGCACAGCTACGCTGGTTGTAGATCACACTTCAGCACTCCCCTGATTGATGTACATACCTTGCAACAGTTTGTCATGCTGATCCAGCCAAGGTCTGTGCTAGGTGAGAGGGAGTCAGAGGACCAGGCAAGGAGGGTCAGAGAACAGAAGAGTAGAGAGCATTTTGCGTTGCAACCAAGCAGAGAGTGAGTAATAGCGGAAAGAAAATCAACACACTAAGAATAAACAGTACTCAGCACCGTTTACTGGCTGGACTTCTAATTTCAGCCATATAAACTTGGAGCGTTTTTTGTTTAAAAAAGAAGCCTCTGTTTTTCATTGCTTTGTGAACTGTCTGGTACTTTGTTGAAAGAGAATGATAAGATATATCCTTTCTTAATGTGAAGATATATTAGCTTGTAAAATTGAAAGGCAGCCTGTGCTTGTTGAATGTGTGGGTCTTTAAAAATCATGGACTGGTGCTTCATTATATGTAAAAATTGCTTTATTTTGATCAAAACATTGTGTTGCCATTGCAATTCTCCTCCACCCTTTAAATTTATTATGCTGGCTGCTCTTCAGATTTCTTCTAACTACTGTTGATACACCACCCTTTCACTGGCATTCCTTCTGGTTTCCCACGTGTTATTTATTTAAAACATTAGTTATCTCAGGTCCAGTGCTTTTCTTGCAAGGCATACAGGAGCTCCAGTTCCAGTGTGAAATTATTGTTGTGGCTTAATGAATGTGATTGATTTAATAGATGAATGCAATCCCCCATACTGAAATTTCTCAGATTACAACATCATTACTACAGCCTATACTCTATCTACTATGCAGAGATAGATCAATGTGTGTATGCACAGACTGTGGGTAGACATACGTGTTTATATGGTGTGCATATGGTGGGAGTTGTATAGTATAAGTAGCCTATTTATGGTCACTCTCAGTCATGTAGGGATTAGTACTGTTACCCGATGATATAGAAGCACAGACAATAAAAACCTGTTTAAATTAAGGCCAGCAGGAAAGACTGGAGTAAGGAAAGAAATATAGATCACTGACACTACTGACAAAGCAGAAGCAGCAATCTCCCGAGCCAATAAGCCAGCACAGCACCATGGAAGTATTGTTCATGGGGAACCCATTGGAAGTTTCAGCTTCTGGACAACAGAGGGGGAAGAAATACCTTTTTTTCCACCACTGAGAGTGACTTCCAGATCAGAAGAATGCCAGCACTCATTTTCTGGTTTTCCAAACATGGGAAAAGCTAGTTGATTATAAAAAGCCTCCCCTCCCTTTTTAATATACAGTCTTTGATATACAAGCTTCTACTCATTGCATTAGCGAATGCTGAATTACAAATCCTCTTTCAGCTGTTTCTGTGTCATATATTCCGCACTGGTACCTAGCTGTATCTGATGCTTATATACACTCCACTGCCATACAGCCTTGACTAGCTATTCCTTGCTACACAATAGAGACATCTACAGAACAGTAAGATGGATCGCTATACCTAAAGGATACCGATTTCACTATTACACTAGAAAAAAAAAATTAAAAAAAAACCCAAAACAAATAATGACTGACTCTGAGTCTTTACAGGCTTTCATACTGTTGGGAAATTCTAGGGAATTCATGAGATCTCTTGAATTGTCTTCAGAAGAAGCCAGATCAGGTCTATTTAGCATTGCAGAAACACTTGGCTAGATACTGTTATTAAAAACAGGGTTTCACTGAAGTTCATTAGCTTTAGTAAGCAGAAGTATGTCTTACTTCTTATGGTCAGTGGCATATAATATAAACACAGACAGCAAGTTTGACATATATCACAGTGTTCTTAAAGTATGTGGTCTTTTAGCAGTCTGTGCCTGGAATTTTTAAGGGTGTAGCAAACAACTACTTGGATCTTGGTATTCAGCACTGAATTTGGGCATAGGTATTAAAAGCAGAAGTAGTCAGGAGCTTGTGTTGCTCTATTATAAGGAATTTTCTTCTTTTTGTTACGTTATTTTGTAGATAGCCTGAACTGGTCCCAAACCACTCATTTACTTGAAGTATTTTTCAGGATGCAAGTTACCAAAATCTTGAATTTGACAGTTTCTCTGCTAATATGAGCAGACACTTTAAGAAGCCTGCAAGCTGCCTGAGCAGCTAGAAGGGCCCCAGGTACCAGAGATGAGTGCTGGGGAGTCAGGTATGCCAGACCTTAGGGCACCCCTTGCCTCTATGGCAAGTGGAAGAGTATACTGGGCAAACCTCCCCATAAACAGTACCACGAGGCTCGTGACAAACCCGGCAGCTACCACAGACAACGCCGACTTAATTTCAGCAAAAGCTCTTCAGGCTATTACGTTTCAGACAAAGCAGTCAGGCTCAATGAATCAGAATTTTTTCCAATCAGTTCTACTTACAGATGAGTTCTCCAAAGGTGGGAAAGTCACCCTTTCACTCTCCTGCTGTTGAGGTTTTTTCTTCCTTTTCTTTTCAGATCTTGTTGTTTACCGCCTATTTACAGCATTTTGCGTTAAGCCTGGCCATTCTGAGTCAGCGCTAGGCAGGAGACAATCAATCAGCGCTGCCCCAGACCTGCAGCAGACTGAAAGCAGCGGTTGCCTTCCCAGAAGGAGAAAGAGCCTGCAACCACCGCTTTTCTCTGCATACCTGACATCTGAGCTGAATGGGAGTCTTGTTTCTGCCCTGCAGAGTCACAAAATCCGAAGGCGAATCTGACCGTAGTGCCTGGCCAGCAAAGAAACCATGTGGTAATATCGCTTTGCACAACTTTCTCTTCAAGCAATCCTGACTAACGACTAAATAGTAGAAGAGCTCCAACTTCCCTTTCTTAATTCTCCAGTGAAGGCATAGCTCCCCTCAGACAAATCCTTGTAAAACCTCATTCAAGCAGCTCCAATTAGCCTTTTTGGGAGTTTTTAAGAAAGCTAGATGTAGCAAAATGTAAGCATGACAGGTTATTAAATATCTCTTAATTTGAAGAGATATCCAATTTGGCATTCAGGAACAATATTCTGAGAAAATGTTTTCTTTCTAGAGAGATATGAAACTGAGGCTTTGACTTCATGTGTACAGGAAATCCTACAGCAGCTTGTATACAAGTAAAATCATTGCCACACGCTGGATGTAAAAAATTACCAGGATTAAAAAAAAAATCACAGAATTGCTTTAAGAATCACAGTGGTTTCAAAAACATAAACTTATGTCTTTTTATACTCTCCAATTTATTTTCCGCTTCTGGGGTTTCTACTTTCAAGCTTTTTCCATCCCTGGTTTCTTGCCTTAGAGAGCTAAGATTGTTGCAAGATCCCATTATAGAAGGATACGCAGTTTTAGGAACAGCAACAAATATTGTGAGCCTCACCATAAAATAGCAAGAGCTGGCAGCGCCGCAGTGAGGATATTAACTTTTGTGTCCTCCTAAACTGCAGTTTCTATAAATAGCGTCTGTCTGCTTTTACTCCTTCTGCAGTTAATTACATAGATTTTCCTGCATTTCCTCTTCTGCAGTGTCCCTGTGAATCAGTATGTTAGCTGATGGACTGAAGCAATGCTTATGGGCGTTCCCCAGTGAACACCTTTAACATTAAGCTGTTATATAAAAAAAAAAATTATTTCTGCAGGTGGGGAGTATAGGTGGGTAAGGAGCTGCTTCTGCTTTCCCACTGCAGACAGGAGCAACTTGTCACTGTGTATTTTTTGGCAGGTGTGCCAGGCACAGGTGAGTAGCCAGAGGATCATGACATGGCTGAGGTTTCTCCTGCCTGCGTCTCCTATTTTTTGTGCCCCATCCGGCTTAACCTTGTCTTTCACATTGGAGAGCTGGTTGTTCTGTGGTCTGGACTGGATTGCGCAAGACGTTAAGGGGGAAATTAACCTCACCCAGCTGTGACGGCACTTTTTCAGTTAATTGAGATCATTAGAGGAAGGTTTCAGATTCGAAAGCTCTAAATGCTGATAAATGGTTCTATATAGTTAGTTCTTGCTACTCAAATACTACTGGTCATTAAGTATCTGTAGAGAGTTATTTTCCTCAAGTATCATGCTTATAAGCTAACTACAGCTGCCTGAAAGCTTTATTTCTTTATTTTCCAGCCTCTGCTACACCTTGATTAGTTTCTTATCTACTTTCTTATACAGTAGCACAGGTTTCCAAATTCTTTGTCACCAATCCCTGTGGCTCTAACAGGGCCAGCCGGTTCATTTGCCAGAGGAATGCATGCAAACAGAGTCACAAAGCGGACATGGCCACTCAGGTGGTGGAGCAAAAGAAGGTGGCACCCCTCTGCTTCCCCAAGCAGACTTCTTTCCACACAAGACACTGGTCAAAGGTACACATTCCCCAGTGCTGTAGCCTTCTTCCCACTCCAGCACCCCACGTGCTGGCAGGGCCGGGCAGCCTCTCTGTAAACCACAGATCAGGCTGAAGACCCAGGTCGGGCTCACAGTGTGGTGGAGCAACGTGTAGCTGGCAGGATGTGACATGAAAAAGATTTCAGTGATGCAGAATGTGAGAGACTGGCTAGGTCCCCATAACATTGCTCTCACTTTCAAAGGGCAGATGCTGTTCCTCCATACTGCCTCACCATTGCACTGGAAAGGTCTAACAGGGCTGCTCAGGCCCTGCACAAGGATCCTCTTCCCTTAATTCTGCAACACTGAACATTCCTCTTTGTCTTTCACACATGGCTCCTGCTCACCTTGGGACCCAAATCTCTCCTCTCTGGCTGTTGAGAAACTAAGGACCAGGATTTGGAGGCTGCTTCGAGTACATATATATAGGCCTCCGTGCGTGCATGTGCGTGTCTGTGTATCTATGTATCTCCTGCAGAGTGGAAGGAAATGAGGAACGATGCCATTTTAGCTGTTGTCTCTCCTCATCCAATTCTGGCATTTTTTAGCAGGCTGTTCACACTGCAAGCCTCTTGCCTTTCTGCTGGTTCAAAACATGTATGCCTGTCCCCTTTATGTAGAGCCAGATGGGATATGTCTCATCTGCAAAGGGCAGAACAGATTTTGTCTGATGTGTGTGGTACCATGTCTTTACAGCTATTTTTGTAGTTCTTAAAGTCCCAGATTGTGACTGAGGCCTCTGGGTGGTTCCATAATATTAAGCATATTAATATCAAAATAACTTAGAAGTTATTTTAAAATAGCTTCCAAAATAATGTGGAAAAAATGTTCCAAATTAAAATATTTGGAACAAAGGTGATGCTTTATGAGAATCAGGGGTAATTTGATAGATGTTTCTGGCAATATCAACATGAGAAATCTTTATTTTAGGATCATATAAATATTACAAAAGTGGCCTAGCAATTTAGTCAATGTGTTAAAATTAGATTTGCTTCACCTTATGATGATAGGAAGAAGTTAATTGTTAGAACAAAATAATAAGTCCAAGCATTCAAAAACCAAGAGTTATTATATCAGTAATACATTTGGTATCCTTTCTCCTTGTCTATGTGGTTTTCATCCCTAGGGTTCAAGCAGATGCCATTTTCAAACTGTTCCACACAACCATCAGGCCAAAGGCATTTTTTGGTCAATATTATGATTCCCACATACCCACAAAACCCCAAACCATGGAAAATACTTAAAATATAATCAGAGTTAATGGCTCTAAAAAGATGAAAAAAATGGGTATCTCATCTCTGAGCAATCAGCCTGCTCACATAATAAGAACTCAATAATGATTTCAAAGTGTGGGGTGTGTGGCATCTAAAAGCCCGAGTTAGTACAGTATCTCAGGCTGGACAATCCCATAGTTCCTTCTAGCTTTAAAAGCAATGTCATACCTAAAGACTCAGCTTTTAATGGCCTAGGCTATGAAACAGGAGCTCATTATGCATATTATCAGCATAACTGATGCTTAGAACCTCTCTTTTTTTCAACTTTAGTCTTTGATCTGAAGAAGATCTGTACAGTTGAAGAGTCAAGCATCAGGAAAGACTCTGGGGAGAACTTGAAACTCAAGAGATATTGGGCATCAGATGCCAGATTCAGGTTAATGGCAGGAAAAATCACAGAGCAGATACCCAGAAAAATGCAGAGTGGTTTGGTCAGTGAGATGGAGGACAGTCAGAAGACGGTCTGCAGATGAAGAGCTCTGTACAAGAAGGAGACAACAATGGATGGCAGGGATGGCTCAATCAGAGCACAAACTATTACGCAGATATTCCCCAGTTTTAGTGCTTCACTCTAATGACCCTAAAAAATAGTCCTAGTCCTTGGCTCTTGCCTCCCCAGGCTTTCCCAGTTACCTCATATTTCTAGAGGGTGGTACTTTGTAGGGACCATGCATCATCTGGACTGATTTAAGCCAATCTCCAGAAGACCCCATAAAAAGGAGATGCAGGTGTACGGCTGTTGACAACAAAAGCAACATGCTTGTCATTTTGCTATCCAAAAGCTAGGGCCAGACTTGTGCATGTGTATTTTGTACCAGTTGAAAGCTGAATTTGCTGCCTGCCTCTTATTTGCAACCTCACATACTTGGACTATGGGGGCAGGGAGAGCTCAGATATGAGTTCAGAAACAAACATTTATGTTTTCTCAAACCTTATGTGCACAGTTTCACTGAGAAAGGGAAAGGAAAGACTAAATTCTTGGGAGTGTCTACATTACTAAAATCTTTGGCTAGCAAAGCCTGGCAAATGCTGTATTTCATAGGCTCTTTTAAATAAGTCTAACTTTTGTTTTTATTTATCATGGATTACATGCCCTCAGGTTTTAATATAAATATCCAGGACTTTGGATTCCTCATGTGACTAAGAGGTTGTTATAGTCAATGGAAAATTTTCCACTGCTTTGTGGTAATCCATCTTGCCTTTATTAATGAAAAAAAAGCAGTTTACTACCAACAGAGAAAGTCCCAGTCAATAATACGAGAACAAGAGTTTTTCAACTTTTGGCTATTGGAGTGTTGCATACTTTCTACTCTTTTTTTTATAGTGAAGCTTTGCAAGTGTTGCCCTTGACTCTGGTGTGCTCAAATACAAAGGCTTTAAACTGTTTTGAAAGTAAGGATTTAGCAAACAAACACAGGAATCTTCAGAGGCTCCCACCCAATTGTTTGTTATCTTTCTGCTGCTGTATCTATTTGTAAAACTCAGCTATGTGAGCTGGGGATTACATAAGAACTTTCTACTTCTGTTTATTATATTTAAACCAAGTTTCTCTTCTTTTACTCCTTTGTGGAAGAAAGCCTGTTAATGTGAACCCTGAGCACTCCAAAACAGAATGCAAGTAAAACAGGTTTTAAAATATAGCCTGCTGGCTTAATAGAACGTTTCTCATAGTTATGTGCTTGTACCTGGCAATCTTGGAATATCTGGTGTCACAGGTTCAGCCAATATAACTACATGTAAGCACAATTCATCCCAGGTTAGGCTCTCTTTCTTCCCGATACACAGGTGTTTTCTTTAAATAAGTAGCTTAAGGGTTATGTGAGCGCTTGTCTTTTCTTACCTTGCCTTGAGCACTGTGATTGAAAGTTTAATGTTACAACATACCCAGTCCTTAATACACTTTCAGTTACTGTTTGCTGAATATACAGTGTGAAACCCTATCTGCACACCATTTCTTATACGGCACCAGCGTGGTGGGCTCACACGTTTCTCAGCAACTGGCTTGCTTCCCATCCCAGCACAGGCTCACAAGACCTGGCAGCACTGGTGTCTGCATCATCTTTCTGCTCAGATATGCCATACTTGAGCCACTCGTGAGTCACCTGGCACTGAAAAAGATATTAAAAGTCTGCCTCTGAGAGGTGATGTGCTTTGATATCAGGAGAGAGCAAAGATTACTGTTGCTTCTCCTCTAACCATCAACTGTTGTGTAGACAAGCCAGGGGGATGTCCAGAGAAAAGATGAAGCCTGGACGGAACTTGAGCTCCTGGGGGACAGGAGTGAACGAGAGCCACAAAACAATGGGTCACAGAAGCTGGCAGGCAAGTGGCCAAAAGTCCAGCAACCCACTTTTTGAAGTATCTGCAGTTGCCTGCAAGGAGACCTCTGGTGGGTGAAGCTTCATTTCTGGGAGCAAAGCAGAGATACAGTGTCCTCTTTTTCCTGTTCCAGCATTTCTGAAGGAAAAAAGATTTTTGTTCATTCCAGCTTACCCTTGAAGTTAATCTCAAGTGTAAGCAAGTTGGGAACTGGTTAATCAAGGCAAAAAAACAAACAAACACAGAAAATTAAAATCAAGAGGTTTTTTGTCTACTTTTCTTGTGGGGGATAACATTTTTGTACTTTTTCCCTTATCAGCAAAGGAACAGACTTAGCAAAGAAATCCAGACCGATTATCCGTTTTCCTCTTGCACAAAGCAAAATCTTGTTGCTTCCATATTCCAAGAACTGGAAAACCCAGGAAATCCCTGCTAAGTTTGCAGCAGCATCAGAAGAGTTGACAGCAGGATTGGTAAAGGGTTTGTGGCTTCATATAGTAACAATGTCAGGCCATGTGCTGAACTAGCATTCACCTAGTCCCTCAGGGCCTGAAAGGGGTTCATAATCATAGAATCAGGGAATCATCTAGGTTGGAAGGGACCTTTAAGACCACCAAGTCCAACCATTAACCTTGCACTGCCAAGTTACCACTAAACCATGTCCCTAAGCACCGCCTCTACAAGTCTTTTAAATACCTTCAGGGATGGTGACTCAACCCCTTCCCCGGGCAGCCTGTTCCAATGCTTGACAACCCTTTTGGTGAAGAATTTTTTTCCTAATATCCAATCTAAACCTCCCCTGGTGTATCTTGAGGCCATTTCCTCTTGTTCCATTGACTGTTACTTGAGAGAAGAGACCAACACCCACTTCTCTACAACCTCCTTTCAGGTAGATGTAAGGGAGCGATAAGGTCTCCCCTCAGCCTCCTTTTCTCCAGGCTAAACAACCCCAGTTCCCTCAGCTTCTCCTCGTAAGACTAGCTCTGTAGACCCTTCACCAACTTTGTTGCCCTTCTCTGGACTCACTCCAGCACCTCCATGTCTTTCTTGTAATGAGGGGCCTGAAACTGAACACAGTATTCAAGGTACAGCCTCACGAGTGCCAACTACAGGAGGATGATCACCTCTCAAGTCCTACTCTCCAAGCTGTTCCTGATACAGGCCAGGATGCTATTGGTCTTCTTGGCCACTCGGGCACACTGCTGGCTCAGATTCAGCCAACAGTCAGCCAGCACCCCCAGGTCCTTTTCCGCCAGGGAGCTTTCCAGCCCCTCTTCCCCAAGCCCGTAGCACTGCATGGGGTTATTGTGACCCAAGTGCAGGACCCAGCACTTGGTCTTGTAGAACCTCATCCCGTTGGCCTCAGCCCATGGATGCAGCCTGTCCACATCCCTCTGTAGAGCTTTCCTACCCTCAAGCAGATCAACACTCCCACCCAATTTGTTGTTGTCTGAGAACTTAACTTACTAAGGGTGCACTCGATCTCCTCATCCAGATTGTTGATAAAGATATTAAACATATATTACAGACGTTATCTACACACTTTTAAAAAGCAACAACAAACTTATTCCAAATGGGGGAAGGAAGGATGAAGACACAGCAATGTATTATAATTACAGGCTTTGAGACTCAGAGGTAATGGCTTTCACTTCTTGGTTTTCCAGGATCTTGTCATGGCAGCATCTGAACTGTGGGGCCCAGGTACTCTCCCCAGAAGAAGCCCCAGTCCTGACCTGACCTCATATCAAGACTAGATGTGTATACTTTATGTCTATTTTCCACGATAACAAGAAACCTGCTGACAAGAATCAGGGGCTTGCTATTGTATTCAATGTGACCCTACCTTGAGATATCACAGGATCGGGACCAAGGCTCACACCACAAAATGCAGCTGTCCTACAGTTTAGACACAGCCTGGAATGACCCTTGGCAGCTTTTTGTGCTGCCTGAGGAATCCCATATCCAAAGGGTGTGCTGTTAAATCCCAACCTAAAGTGATGCTGCAAAGTCTCATGTCATGCCCAGTAGCAATAACCTTAATTATTCTATTATTTGTTCTTGGAACATCTGCATACATTTATTTGCTTGTGACTTTGGACTAAGTCTTTCGATCTTGATTATTTGCTCTTGTGTATTTTGAGTCTGTCCATCAGGCCTTCCGTCTTCACCCGCAACTGCGTCCCTCTCCAGAAAGCGGAGAGCGCAAACCTCAGAGGATTTTCCATCCCTCACTGGGAAGACCTACCACGAGGCAATAGAAAAATCCATATAAACCTGAACACAGGTAACAGCACACCGCTGCCTGGACATGTGTGGGGCTGGCGGCACCCAATGCTTTCCATCAGAAACCTCCTTTTTTTGGTTGCCACCCTTGGGGTTGTCCCAAGCGCCCACATCCGCCACCAAATGAACCAGGGCACCAGGCAGAAGAAGTCCGCGCCGTACCTACAACCGTGACACAGGTTTTCAGTCAGAAAACGGAGTATTTTGACGTGAGTCAGCTGATAAAAACTCGCGCCGGCCGCTGTTTGGGGACTTTGGATACAGGCCGGTGTGGAGCCGCCAACGCTTCAGTGAAATTTTTTTTCCTTTCTACACCCAAACCCCTCTCTTCCTCCTCCTCCTCCTCCTCCTCCTCCTCCTCCCCACATGTAACAGAAAGTCAAAGCAGCCGATAAAATGTCACCCGCGGCTCTGTACCGAGAGGCCGGGGCGGGGGGGGGCCGGGGCCGGGACCGGGACCGTACCCGAGGGCACCGGCTGCCGGGCGCGGGGAGCGGGACGGCCATCGGGGCGGGCTGGGCGCGGAAGCGCCGCTCTCCCCTTCCCGCCCTGGGCCGCCCCCGCCGGCGGCCCCGCCATGGCGTACGGGACGGCGGCCGCCGCATCCCCCCCGCGCCCTCAGCCGGCCCCGGGGCCCGGCCCGCCAGTGGGACGGGGCGAGGCCGGCGGGAGGAGGAGGAGGAGAGCTCGGCTCGCCGCCTGCCCACGTCCCCTCCCAGGCCGAGGAGGAGGAGGAGAAAGCGGGCGAGGTCCCGGCAGAGCGGGTAGGAGAGGGTTAGAGAGGGCCCTCCTCCCCCCGCCCCAACACACACACACACACCCCCCCGGGGGGGGAAGAGGAAAGGAGAGCCGTGGCGGGCGGCGGAGGATGATAACTTAGGGCCGTGCCTGGCGGTGGGAGCTGCCCCGGCGAGGGCGGCGGGGAGGGCGGCAGCGATGTCCCAGGGCACGGCTCGGGGAGAGGGAGCGCCCCAGGTGCTGCCGGAGGGGAAGGAGAGGCAGAGGAAGAGGAGACGGAGGAAGAAGAAGGAGAGTAAGACGCGGCTGGTGCGCTCCAGCTTGCTGTTATCTGAGGCCGAGGCAGAGAAGTCCAAGAGGACGGTCCTGGCCAGCAACCGCCTCAAGACCACCAAGTACACAGCGCTCTCCTTCCTGCCCAAGAACCTCTTCGAGCAGTTCCACCGGCTGGCCAACGTCTACTTCGTGTTCATCGCCCTCCTCAACTTCGTACCAGCCGTCAATGCCTTCCAGCCGGAGCTGGCCTTGGCCCCCGTGCTCTTCATCTTGGCGGTCACCGCCATCAAGGACCTATGGGAGGATTACAGCCGCTACCGCTCCGACAAGGAGATCAACCACATGGAGTGCCTGGTGTACAGCAGGTGAGGCGGGGTGGGTGCTGGGGACAAGGAGGGCTGTGGTGGCAGCTGGCGGTGGAGAGATGGGCAAGCGGAGATGTGGAAGCAGGGTGGCAAGCAGGTCCATTGTGGAGGGCTTTGGTTTCCACTCCAAGCACGAAGAAACTCCCAGTTGCCCCCGGAGCTGGTGTCTCCCATCGCTTTACTCAGAATGATGGAAGTTCCTGAAGTCCTGTGTCTTCAGGTGAAAGAAAATCCACTCAGATCAGTGGGATCTCACAGTAAATCACTGATTTCTGAGCAAGCAGCGTTTTTTTGTATGCTCACGGTTTGTTAGTGTTTTATGTGTTAAAGGAAGGAAGAGCAGTGCGTGGCAAAGCGAATGTAGCCATCGCAGGTAATGTTTGATTTGCAAGCCTTTATGTGGGCATTTCCCTGTGTGAGCGGTCAGTTACACCAGTGTATGGTTTCAGGTATTAATTTGGTTTTAGCAATATGAGACCTCACTCAAGTAATCTGCTATTAATCCTTCACTGAGCGAAGGAAGGATAGAGGCCAGAGGCTTCTGCATTTGAGTTAGGACTGTGAGGCTTCATAACAGATTAATTAGTGAGCCTGAGCTATGTTTGCTTTTCTAAAGAATGAGGCAGTCTTTCCACTGAACATTTACTTTTAAGCAAATGCTTTTTATTTATCACCTGAAGTGTCATTCCCTGCGCCTTCACTATTTCCCGATGCTCATGGATGGAGCGTTAGGTCATTTCTTCAGAATTTTTTTTTTAAATGATCTGGGGTATACATTTAGAGCACAGCCTTCATATCTGTAAATCAGACTGAAATGACTTTTGCACCAACATTTATGTGCTCAGAATCCAGCTTTACAGAATTTTTGTTTTGCTTTTCTCTCAGTACCAGATAGTCGTCTTGTAGTAGCTAAGGCTAAGGTTTTCTGGGAACTGAGAGAAGTACATATTTTCCGAGAAAGCAGACTTGAGTTCTCTTTCCGATGCTTCTAAGTCTAACAGAAACGAAACACGTGCCAAGAAGCTTATACTCTGATTCCACAGGCTGTCTGGGAGGGGTCCTCCAGGCTGACGTAAGCACCAAGGCAGAGAGCGGCTCTCCTATTGCAAGAAAGGCATGTGTAGAAAAAATAAAATGCTAAGAGGAACTCAGAATAGGCTGCATTTTCAACATCAGCAGACTCAGCTTTTTATTTCACAAACTCGCATCGCATAAGATATCTCACCCTGGGATATCCCCCCACCAGTAAGTGTGCATGCGTGGGAACACAAGTAAAATGGCCTTATTTCTGTAAACTAAACCAAAAATAGCCTACCCAAACCACACACATAGGCATCACTAACCTAAGGCTGTGCCTAGCACCTTGCTTGTCTGTAGTTGTCCTTAACTCTGAGTACTTCTGACGTTGAGGGAGATGGGTGGGAGGAAGGCTGGTAAAGGACTATTCTTGCAGTTAAGTAACATAGTGCTAATGAGGGTGGTTAATCTAGCCATTACCAAACAAAATCAGTTTAGGAATAATGTCTCATGTCTCCTACGTTTAGAAGAAAAAAGAAGTACCTGTTGCAGAAGCTGTTCAAAATATAAAAAAATACTGGTACTGGAATATTAATTCTGGAATGCTTCTCCCCCCTGCAATTTTCCATATCCCTCTCTGCTGCCAAAAAAATAGACGTGACTATGAGAAAAGGTGTACCTTTGGTGTTAATATCACTTATGCTCTTTTGGGAGTCCCAGCAGTGCCCTGCCCTTTGAACTGCTTACGCTGTGCCCAAGTAAAAGTCAGAATTGTTCTTTTTAACTGCAGAGTTTGGATTACTGTTGAGTGACGCTTACACAGATTAATTGGGGAGTAGTGTGCCTTTGCATCTGCATCAAAGGCACTTGTCGGACTAATCCCTGTGGAGCAGCAAACATGGAAGCTTAGGAACTCCATCACCTGTTGAGGCACAGGAGCTGGAAGGCACTTTCTGTCTGGGAGCAGAGCTGAACAAGGCCTCTGCAGAATCCTAGTCCCCACTAGCAGCTCACCTATTTACACCTTCCAGCAGTCCCACAGTTAAAAAAACAAATCAGGAAGTTAAAATAATTTGCTTATATGTTTTTAATCTGCTCACTTTTTTCATCTTTTTTAGTCTTTTTTAAACTTCACCAAGTCACCTTTTTGAACATGCCCCAGCCCCAGTGAACAAGATGGGACTAGAACCTTGCTATTTTTGGAGATAAAAAATATTGTTCTCACTAACTTGAATGACAAGGAACCGAGATTGGGAGATTTGTATCAAGGTCATGAAAGTTGCTGGGCGTGAGTTTAGAGAAGCTGTTTTCTCAGAAAGGTGTCATGCCAGGAGAAACACAAGTGATTGGATGTGACTTTTACTTTGTTTCCTTAGACTCTTTGCCTCTGGAAAAATGTTGAAGTACAGACATCATATAAGGAAGTAATAAATGACAGCTTTTCTCCCCACATCCGTTTTATGCTGATCACTTTGTCAGTTTTACCACCTTGGACCAAACCAGACACACTCTCTCTCTCTCTCCCCCGCTTTGCCACTTCCCTCTGGTGTTGTGCAGGCAGACTTTGATGCAAATGCTGTCCTCGATAGAGATGCTTGTGTAGGTAGGGAAGGTTAATGAACATATAGCTGCAGCTGTGTGCCCCCCTAGGGCTGCTGGAGAGCAGCACCTCTTCTCTGGCTGGCTTGGTAGCTTTGTAGGACTTTGTAGCTCTGACAGAGGCCTTCTGCAGGACAGCATGTATGTGAGTGCTTAGGGCAGTCCTCTGCACTGTGATGGGTTCCCTTTCCTGCTGGCCTCCCACACAGCTGCAAGAAAGCCACCTCAAATGTGAACTACAGCTTTCAAACACAGACTACAGCAAATTACAACAGTCAGCAACTTGAGAAAGGGACTTTTGCTTCGCAGAAGCAGAAAAGCTCCTTATTGAACGTTATATACTGCGTAGCGACCAAGTAAAGGTTCAAGTTAGACCCTGTGTGTTCTATCGTATATCCCCCACGTGCTGCTTTCCTGGATCTGTCCCCTGTTAGATACAAGCAGCAATTAATGATGCGAGATCTGCAGGACAGAGAGAAAGCAGGGGCAGGCAGAGCCTACTGCTGCTCAGGCCAGCTCATCAGGAGGAGGTTCAACAGCATACAAGCAGTGGCCATGGCGAGGTCCTCTGGAGCAGCCTAGGCAAGGCAGTAACCCGATGTAGGGGAAAATAACCGTTCTCCTGCTATGCTGACTGCTTGACAGCTGGTGCTCAGGCTGGGCCTTCCTCCTCCTGCCTGCCCAGTGATGTGGACTTGGATGACCCTTTCTCATACAGCCACTGCTGAATCAATGACTCAGTGGCTCATAGTTGGCAACACTTCTCAGACGATAGAGCAGCAAAGGATGATGCAACCTGAAGTAAAAAGCTTATTTTTGCAGAAAGAAGACATCTTTCATTTAAAAATTCTGGATATTTTGGAGATTCCCTCAAAAGATACTGTTTTCTAGAGTCAGATGGTGGAAAGGGGAAAGACCTGATTTTTGGAATAAATTGAAAGGAGCTGTTGAGTTTGAATTGCCAGCATATGTTGAGGAATGAAACACACTGGGGAATTGCAGACTCATGTTGCCCTGTGATGGAGTTTGTAGGTCTGCCTGTAAGAGTACTCAGGGCCTTGATAGGTAAAGAGGGAAGGTTTCTTAGCAAAGTGAAGTTAATAGGAGGCCTCTCTGGAGGCCTTTAAGGGCACCTCACTTGTTTGGCAATACAGAAGAAATTAGGCACTTAGTTTAGGAGGACAGTTTCACAGGTCACCTAGAATTTAGATTAAGTGCAGGTGCTTAAGTTAGGAATGCTGGATCGCAGCCAGAACTCTTTGTTAGTTGGTTATAACAGAGGGAAGTTACGAATGCATTAGAGCCCGGCCTGTAGAAAATTGTTTTGTGTGCATAACCTTTGCAACGCTTTGATCATCTTATTCTTTTCTCTTTGTTCCTCACTTCCACCACCCAGGGTCAGAGGTTGAAGACTGGAGATTACAAATTCGCAATCATAATGGTGGAATCTTGTTTGGCTCGTTACTTTTCTGTGTTATTGCCTTGGACTTGGAGGATGGGAAGGTGATTTTTTCTTCGCAGCGAGTGTCCTCCAGTGCTCAACAGCTCTGGCTGGAGTTATGGATTGGACATGTAAATGCTTGCTCCCAATAATTCCAGCAGGCACACATTGCTGCTGCTCTTAAATATTTGATAAAACTTAATTTGTCACTGGAGCAGAAGTGTTAAAACTTTTCTAAGCAGGGGCTTTGTTTTTGGTGTGCTGTTACAAAGTATGGTATACATTTACATGGTATGTAAATAGAAGATGAATAGTGATAACTACCATCACAACAAATAATGGCACTCATCCAACAGGGAATTACTTTTTGTTACTGAATTGGTGCTGTGTTGATGAAATAATCTCTGCGAACATTTTTGTAGGAACCTTATATTCCCAACCAAAGGGCTTTGCTTTTTAAATCTATTCTCTTAATTCTGCGTCTATTGAAGAGTATTGCTAGAGAGTGTAATGGTCTCTGCATACTGATCAGAGAGTGATAACTGCCTCTTCTGTCAACCTGTGACTTAGAAAATCCATGACAAATTGGAATTTGTGACCGGATATTTGTCTCCCCTGAGGTGTGGAAAATGTTTAATGAGGCATTCAGACAGCTATCAAAGCAGGCTGTTTTACGTTAAATGTTAATTTCTTTCTGCAAAGCTCAAGAGGAGGAGAGAAGGGAGTTTGATGTAGGCAATGTATTTCATACAATTTCCAAAATATGCTCCTTTATTCCTCCCCTCCATTAACCCACCAGTAAATGCAATCCCAGCCTTGGAGAAAAAAGATACAGCGTTGTTACAAAATCCTCACAGGGCTTGGCGGATCCCATTCATGGCCTATAAATGCCCTGCAACCACTTCACTTCTTAGGTGCCTTATTATGCTGGCAACACCACTCTTTGGGCATTTGGGTTTATCTGATGATTATCTCCCACTACTACCTGAATAGACCAGAGCATCTTAATGTCCCAAAATGTGCTGGCAGGGTAAGACATTTCTCACCAGGAGATATAAGCTTGTCTCATCTCTTCCAGAACACAAATGTCACTAGATGTGATTCAAAAGGAGACTACCTGGAATTACTCAGTTTCCTCTTTGAGTGAGCTTGGTGCACCAAAAGTTGAAATTAGAAAGTAGTGGTCTGAATCTGTTGATGAAGTCAGTGTTCCCTCCATGAGTTTCAGAGAGGTGCGGCTCTGTCCGTATTACTGTGTCTTTGTCCTTTGGTTTGGGCCAGGCAGACAGTGAGTAAACTCACCCCGAGATGCAGTAGTAGCTCTTGTGTTAGACTGATTGACAGTAATTTCATTGGGTGGTAGAGTTGATCCTAGTAGCAAGGGATGTCTGTGCTAATCTTCTGAGATTTGGCCAGCTGCAATGCACAGGAGAACCCAGCTACAGTCTGTCCAACTATATGTATGCAGTTTATTTATTATTCAGTGTAGGGAAAACTTTCTGAGTGCCTGAGCTTTACTGCTGGAAAAGAAAAATGCTTGCCTCTTATTACTAAGCTCTTTCATTTGTAGATGTCATGAGAGCAGTTGTAGGCTGTTTCACATGCCTCTGGCTAACTGCCAAAGAAGATACAGTTAATCTCCACTGAAAGACCTAGGGATGTCCCCAGATTAATTTTCGCAGATACATGCTGCACTCTGGAGAGACACTGTAGCTTGTGTTAAGCAGACAACAGCCCAGAAGTACAGATGGCTACCTTGTGCACGAGTCTGCTTGCTCTCGCGTGTCGGTATTATGTTGAGACCATGGTTATTGCTAGAGGTGGCCAAAAGGAAAATAACATATGTACTTGATTCTGTCAGAATACATTTCCAAAGAAACTATACAAGAGGAAAGAATAGCATGTATTGTTCAACTCTGCCCAACACTGTGATTCCACATCCCACCTTCCACGTGTCAGCAGAATTGAAAACCAGAATTGAAAACCCTGACAACCATGCTGTAGATCAATGTTTTATGGAACTGCTTATTAATTAGCATGGCATAGCTTAGTCAGGCCATTCCTCCTGCTAGCAGATCAGTCGTCCAGAAGTACTTACTAGAGTAGTTGTCTCAAGCTCTGTCTGGGAGGCCTTAATTTTACTATGGTAGTGTCACAGCTGGCAAGTCAACTGCACGACTTCAGGGTTATGCCCAGTTTTCAGGATTTATGCTGTGCAGGCTTGGTTTTAGCAACCACATATATTGAGAGCAATTAAATTAATTAAAAGCAGAACGGTTTGTTTCACGTTCCATAGTTAGAGAGGTGAACTAGTTTCCAGGGCTTACCTTCAGCCTCAGTGTTTTCTCTTGGTAGTTGGCACTAATGCAACTATGTTAGTGGCCAGTCATTGTACTCAGAAGAGAACCACAGCAGAAACACAATCCAAACCCTGCAGCAATACTCTCTGCCTGACGTTGTCTCACCAGGATGTGGAAGCAAGACAGTGGGAATCTCCATGTGCTGGGCCAGAGAGAGCATATTTTCAGTGAATGGCATCATCAAGTGAGGAGCTGACTCGATGCTAAAAGCCAGGGCGCTGACCTCTTACTGATAATTTTACAAAGGTATGGGCAGTAACTTCCTCTGATATATGTCAAGTGCAAAAGTTGACCCACTTCCAAAATGCAACCACAATGCAAATGCGTGAAAGACCCTAGTCGAGTTTTGGCTAGGTAGGTGCTTGTGGTGGTGTGGAGGGGAGGTGCAGAGGACAGAACAGTGACATCCTGTTCCAGGAGCTTGAGTGGCCCTAATATTGAGCTCAGCTGGGGAAATGTACATGTACAAATGTATTTCTGATTCTGAAAGATTGATAAAGCAAGCCTTAGATTTAGTTTGAGGAAGATGACCTGCACGTTTCTGAATGAATTGGTTTAATCTTTGCTGCGTGCCCGGGAAGTGGGAGTGAGGAGAGTTCAGACTAAGAGCTGTCAGTGCATGCAAGATGTTAAGCTGAGAGAAACAACTTTGTCCCTTTTACTATTTCTAGGATTCAGCTAGACAGCCTATCCATAGAAAGCTGCTGGCTACCCAGCTAATAGGGTGTTCTGTCCTGTGGACTGTGGAGGATTTCTAACCTTTATGAACTGGCAAACTGCCACCTAGTTCTTTGCTCCAACAGGAGCAATGTTATATTCTGTTTCGAGAGTGGTACAGGTGAAGATCTCTACCGTGGTCAGCCTACATCCTTAAGGCCATGTTGTGTGGTCAAAGGACAGTCTTGAACTGGCAAAACATATTTTTTCAGGGGCAAGATACGCATTTTCGGGGTGAGAAACATCTGCCATCTCCTCTGCTATTTTATTACAGTTTTATTCTTGTCTGATCGCAATTTCTCTAGAATGACAAATAGGTCAGTCTCTCCAGTGCAGCAGCCAACATTTGCATCATGCCCAGTCATTTCATAAACCCAGACTCTGCTGGAGATTTGTTATAATAGGCATGGAGGTCACTTGTTTTGTTTTCAAGTTCTGGTTGCCTGGAAATACTGACCTACTTCAAGGAAGAGTTTAAATGTTTGACTGACAACTGCACTCCAGTTCTTATATATCTGTGCTGCTATTATATTAACACTGAGGGTGTGAACACTATTGTAGAATATTTGGTATTTCTGTAGCTTTGATGGAGGTTTTAGTTTTGACTTTTTGGAGAAAAAGTCCATTATGAAGAGACAGCATTTGCAACCGTAGCTCTTTACCTTTGTATGTTGTCTTATGCTTGCTAGGCTTTTTCTAGGTTGCACAGCCATATACATGGATGCTTATCCCTTGTCTGTTCATCTTCCTGCCTTCCAGTAACAACCTGAATAGGCCTGTTTTGGCTATGTTAGCTGATTTTGTTTGTTCACTAACAAGCTGTGAAATCTCCCAAAATACTGAGGCTAACACACAAGGTGCTAAACAGCAGTCACCTAAATACAATTGTAAGCATGTTCAGAAACTCTCAAAATCCAGACATGAAATTAGATGCCTCAGAAGAGATGCCAGTGTACAAATTTTAGCAGGCATATTTAGTAGCCAAACCCTTAAAAATGCAGTTCAATAAGTTCAAAAGTGCATTAGAGAGATATAATCTATTTTGGGCAAAAGTAGATTAAGAAAAATCAAATCAAATCCACCCAAGTCTGATCTTGCAGTTGTACTGCATTATTTTTTGTGGGGGCCCACACTTATATTTGTGGATTCAGACGCTTTCTGTATTTTCTTTTTTTCCTTTTTTAGAATTCCCATGTTCTCATTGTCAGCTTCCCTTTGCTGTACACCTGCAACACTCTCAAGCTGAAGCTTGATTTTATACAGTTTACCAGAATAAAGACATACCTTGTTTTTATCTGCACACTTGAGAGCATTTTGATCTTCCTTCACTATCATGTGTTCATATTTTATCAAAGATCCTTGGATAGTGGTGCCTGTCTAGTGATAGACAAGTTGATTTGCATCTTAACTCTTCTGCATATGCTATTAGTTGTCTTCCCTGTAAACAGTAGTGAGCTGCTGATTGTAGCTGGCTGGCAGGAACCCTCTCAAGTGCTAATTAGGTTCTCTCTGACCTGACAAGGGTATTTCCTGAAGGAGTTTGTCAGGTTCTTTCTGGGACATGAGGTGAGATTTATTTCATATTACTTTTAGCTGAAAAGTATACGTCCAGTCTGACCAAGTCATATACAGTTGTGCCACAATCAGTGAAGAGCACTGAACATTTCCAGGGGGAGGAGGAAGTCATTCTGGTTTATTTGAGACACTTACCTTAGGTTGGTTTGAATCAGGAGGTCCTTGTCTCACTCCAGTGATGATACAGGTGAAGCTAAACTAAATTAGATGACTAGCTTATACAGCTAAGATGAATCTCATTAGTAAACTCGGAGGGAATAGATTTTGATTCTGGTTAATGCTTCCTATGATTTTTGGACTGTAGAAAAATAGCCCGTCCAGCTCAATATATTTAATTATTTACTTAAGAACAACGCTTTGGAATCATAGATACAAGTGTCTTCACCTGTCAGGTAAAGGGGATATCCCAGTAACCACTGTTTCATTTCTTGCCACATTCTGCCTTCAGCATTAGCCATTAGCATATTGTTCATACTTGTGAAATGTATTTATAGCATTTATCTCAGTGCTGAGAAACAATGTAAGAGATGAGTTGTTATCAGTAAATATTTTTTCTCTTTGAATAACTGATTACATTTGTATTTCTGTGGAGTTTTTTGGTCTGCCCACATAACGTGATGAATCTTGGTATTTTGGGATGTTATTTGCTCTTTAACCTCAGATGCAGCCTTTGGGAAGGAGTGTTGAAACATAAGGTAGGAGGTTCCTAATTCTGCTTTCTTCTGTTTGTCTGGATATATCTAAATATTGGGTGAACTAAAACCACTTTGCGAGTTATGTCTCTTAAAATGCAGAGGGCAGTTTTGTGTTTGACATAATCATGGCTTTTAGAAGTGTAAAAGTGGGGCTTTACTGTCAGGTGTTTCAAAAATATCACATATGGTTGTTGGGATTATGTTTTATGTCCAGTAGGATCAGACGTTAAAACCTGCAAGGGATATGGTGGGGTGATCAGGGATTGAATCAGAGGGATCAATGGTGAAATTATTCTGCTGATGTTGAGTATCACTGATTTACTTTTGATTACCAATTTCTATGCTGGAATTTTAGTGCCTGTCCATGTGGGAACACAGGCACTTGCAGAGATGCCATGTAGCCATATAGGAGGTGCAGCCACGGTTTGCTGTCTTGAAAGTCCCAAGTTCTGTTCATCTCATTCAAGCATTTGACACTCTGCTCTTCCTCATTGATCCAGATTAAATGTACTGTCTCCTGTAGGGTTTTTCTTACATGTGTCTGCCTCTCCTTTATTTTCATCGCAGTTCCCTGTGCCTGTCTGCTTTTTGCAATGGGATCATGGTTGTGTCTGGGAGCTCCTATTTCTGTCAGATCCTGTGGGAGCTTCCCACAATGCAAGTTCAAGAGAAAAGCTGTACCACAACTGAGCCAAACATCAGTCCTAGTGGTGCTGGTGTTTAATCTGGCACATCTGTTTTCCAGGAGTCCAATTTAAAGTCCATACCATTCTCAGTGAAGTAGTTTTTCTTCATGGAGTGGAGTATCTGCCAGCTCATGCCAGAAAAATGTGTGTAATACCTGTAAAACCCTTCTGCCAACGGTTATTGTGGCACAGGGTCCCCAGGCTGACAGTGTATCACTCTATGTAGAGCTAACAAAGCTAGCACTGAAATGTGGTCTAGGATGAAAAGTCAACAACCAGTGGATTTTGTGTATTTGCCAAGTGTTTGGTTGTTGACGTGTTTTTTTCATTTTGGGGGGTGGGAGCGGGTGTTTGTGTCTTTTTTGTTGGGTTGGGTTGGGTTGTGGGTTTTTTTTTCCAATTAATAAGCCAGGTAGAAATGATCATTTGTTACTCCAGTTTCAAAACTGTTAAAGAATCATTGCTAATCTCACTAAAGCTAAAACTCATGAGAAAACTTAAGTCCAAAACATTTATTCCTTTTTCAGACAGAAATACTGAAGAACAATCTAGTACGATAAAGACAGAAATAGTGTCTCTTAAGCACATAGTGTCTCTGCCTTTTAAAGCCTTTGTTCAGCATTTTAGTGTAAGATTTTTCTAAAATTCCCCATGGTTATTCTAAATTCAATCCTCCTTGGAATGCAGGGAGTAGAAGAGAAGGAGGAGAGTTCCTGAGTTTATTTTCAGTGGCATTTGGTTTGGCTTGGAGGATTTTTGTATTGCTAATTTGGTCCTTGCATATTAATTCATGTTCTTCCTCTGCTGCTCCTAAATTGGAAACTTTCCATTTTACATCTGGCAGCCTTGTCCTCAGTTGTTTAACCTTTATGCTTTATCACTAGAAATAGCTGGTTTGTGCAGAGAATCCAGCCTCTTAGTCATAATAACATTCCTTCAGCAACTTCTAGAAAGGTTTTTGGGTTTGTTTTGTTTTTTAACCACTATCCACATTTACAGATAGCATGTCTGAGTTGATGGTGCTGCACCTTACCAAAAAGTTTTAAGCAAGAAAAATACAATATTTGTCCTTTACTCTCTGTCATTGGAAGAAAGTTTAGGAACACTACCACATCTACACAAGCGGTTAACACCAATGGTGTGCTGCCCCAGCTCATCAAGCAGTTTTTAAACTACATGCAAAAAAGATTACTGATCATTCGGGAGCAGAGTTCTTACTTTTCCAGTTACTGAATATACATCCAGATGTCCCAGCACTTCTGTGGGATGTCTCTTCATCCATGTCTAAGTCTTTTCTGACCTGCTTTTGTAACTCATTAGTTCCAGTTAGATTCCACAGCAGTTTGTTCCACATAAGTCATACACAATATGAAAATATCATCTACAAAGGAAGGGTCCCCAGTCAGTGTTCCTGTAACTTTTATTACTGTGCTACACACCTGCACATATTTAGTGGGAGTGCTAAGCTGGTATGCTTCGCTGGTATGGACAGTGGGAAACTATGGGCTGTGTATTTAGGAAGCTTAGTCTGTTCATCTTTTTTGCTCAAGTATAACTCAAAGAAGAGGCAAAGCCCAGAAAAAGAGAGAGATTATCTTTTTTTTTTTTTTAAGTGTGGCTTCCTACGCAATTGGTTACACAAATGCCAGCCCTTGAAGCTCTCAGCTGCAAAAAGCGTGTTTATACGATACACGTTCTGCATGAAGCAGGGTTGTCCCAGTTGGTATATGTTGGTATATCTAGACACCTTCCAGAGCACTGTGCAGAGGTACTTGCTGCTCTGGAGGCAATATGGGCCATTACTGCTGGGCTGTCTCTTAGCAGGTTTGTCGGCTCAAACACAGCCAAGTTCACATTACAGTTTTCTGTTTGTGGATGGGGCACAGCTGGTGGGAGTTTGAGACCCTACACCCTGCTCTAATTCATTGTCCTTAGACCAAAAAAAGCCAGTAAGAATGTTCACTAAACGCAGATGCAGATTGCATGACTATGCTTAATTTGGGGAGGGAAGCTATTTCAGTTTAAATGTGACCAAATGGGTGGTAAGCCATGCTTCTCATTACTGACAGTTAATGCAGCAGTGTTTCCCAAGTAACTTTGGATGAGGAAGTCAATTGTAAAAACATAACCCTATCAAAACACCTTTTTTCAAAGAGACAAGTATATAATAGGTGTGATTTGCCATATCAGCACAGATCAAATTACCAGAAGATTCATGATTCGGGATTGAAAAGCAAGTTAAACAAGCCAGATTTAGGCTTTAGATATTCAAGTAAAGCAGATGTAAATAAGTGCTAATTCAAGTTGTTATCCTTCTACTGTATTTTTGCCATCTGAATCCATTTTTACTGAGAACTTAAACAAAGTGAAAAAGCTGCTTTTTAACTCTTAAGAAGGGAGCACAACATTCTTAGGAGTTTTCCAAAGCTCCGAAAAAGTAACCTGTAGGTGCCACAGCAGCGTAGGCAGCTCATGTTCCAGTGCAATGTTTATCCTGTTTGAAGTCAGCAGGAGAACTCTCTTTGAGCCATGACTTCTCCCCTGGCTTTCTAAAATAAGACCCTTTCTGCAAGTCAGACCTTCCTTTGGTCAACATGACGCCCTCCGTACGATGTACAGGATCACCTCCCATGGCCTTAAACTTCACTGGCTTTCATACTTGGTGCCTGTCTGCAGCTCTCCCTGTTGTAAGGGCAATCCCTGGTGATTTGTGCAAGGGAAATCAAAGGTCCATTTATGCCGCCTAGCGAGGAGCTCTGTGTTGGCACTGGGGCAGACTGGTGTGTCGGTATGGGGCAGAGCCCAGGGCAGCGTTACTCAGGTAAGTGTCTCCGAGCTGCTTGGCAAGGCTTGTTAGCTCGTCTGGGCCAGGCACATAATGCTTTGGTACAGTCATACTGCTTGGAGAGGAAAGCTCTCCAGAACCAACAGAAGTTGATTCAAATGTCCCCAACTGGAGTTTCAAGATGGTTTTGCACCTTGGAGGACTCTGCGAGCCTGCTTTACAGACACATTCTCATCAAGAAGAAATATTGAGGTTAAAATGTTTACAGCTATAGATAACACCATCAAATGTTCGGTCCTTGGACTAGGAAAGTATTAAAAAGATCATAGGGAGCTTAAGAAGTCTTTAATTGTATACGAGTAGAGTCACAGTTGTTTCTCTGTAATGAAGCAGAGGGCATTTTTGTAAACATCAGTCAGTTTGCTTTACACCAGGATGGGTACAAGGAGAAACTGGCCAGGGGAACAGTTTTGCTGTTTTGACAAGAGAAAGTGTGACTTAGCACTTGGCAAGTCAGCAGTTTGTATGCTGGGACAGCTATCTGTTTTGCATCGCTCTGCTCTTTATCACGAAACCTCTGCATAATAGACAGCGAACATCGCTGAACGGGTAGCCATGACAAAAGCAGAGGTGGGTCTTTTTCTGCACACATCCAGAGAGTCCAGAAACTGGCGGCCAAAATAACCACAGTGTTTTCAAGGTACTGAAAGCAGCCAAGAACACGGAAATCCAGTCTTTTCGTCATGACGTGGGATTATGTTTTAGCCAACTCAAACTTTTGGTCCTGGTATTACATTTCCAGGAGAGGTGCTTTACTTCTGAAGCTGTGCTTTGAACTCTGCTGGCACAGAGAGGGCTGATGGTTGACAAAGAGATCAGGCTGCAAGGGTAGTACAGGCGATCCTTAATTCAACCCGCTAGGAGAGGGAAGAACAGATACAGACTTCATGGATCAGTAGCACTGGCTCCTTCTCTTGTTTCAAGTTGTTTAAATAACACTTCAATGGTTTTTTAACAGGCATTTTCCTAAATGCTCTCTAATGCCCATAATAATTTTAGATGCTGGGAAGTAAATATTTTTCTTCTACCAGTGTGTTTTGGTTATTTTTTCCTACTTTGGAAGCAGTGGCATTTGGGGGTTTTGTGTTTTGTTTTGGTTATTCTTCTACAATATTTAGGATGAAGTAGAAATTAGCTTGATACCAACACCTTGCAGATATATACACACAAAATACTTGAACTTGTCAAAACAAGTTATTTTTTGCATCAGCGTTCTTGAGTTTATTTTCTGCTTGCATATTTTCAGAAGAGTGCTTCTTACCAGCTGCTGTGGACAAAACATTGTGTCTGCAAGATCGACAAACTAATGGCTTTTCAGTTAGTGCTGTAGAGGTCAGCTACGGGAGAGACAGTTGGAGAAAAACAGGCAAAATTTGATTATTAGAAGGCTGCTTAAGATAAGACCAATGTTAAGATAAATTAGAAAATAGGGCAAAAGAAGAATGTAGTTCTGACCTCTAATACCAGAAAAATGAACAGTTAGTGCTTATAACTGGGCCTTGAAATGAGCCCTGGGAGGAGACTGGGGCTCAGTAATGGTTTTGATTTACATCCAACCCTTGATTTCTTTTTTTGATGGACAGCTTTCTATATCATGACAGACTAATTTTGCTTCACAAGCACATGAATTCTCCCTGCAGCAGGATGGGAGCAATACCTATAAGAGAAAGTCAGCAGTCCAAAAGCAAGCTATATCCTCCCCAAGTCAGGCCTTTAAAGGCATCGGTGAATGAAGATGTGCTTACTGAGTCCTTCCTGTTCATCCAGGACACTGTTAAACATCCCATCTATGCTGGAGTCATGTTCCTTCCTCCTCCTTTTTTCTTTTCTTGTTTGGTCTAGTGTCTTGTTGAACTGCTGAAAGGCCTTCAGCCATTTTGGGAAAGAGGATGGTGTTGAATCTTAAACAGTTATGAGGAGTCAGCAGATCTCCACTAGGGTCTTCAATGGGATCTTGAGCAAGTTGCATAACCCTTTCTGTGCGTCAAAGTCATCGTCTACTAAATGGGAACAGCATGATTTATCTCATGGGGGTTTTGAGGCTTGAACTGGGACTTTTAAAAGAGGTCTTTGTTGTGATTTGCTTCCCCTTAAAGCTGAATGGGACTTCAGTGTCTTGGTTGTCTCGTTTCAGGGATTTTCAAAGCAGCTGTCTTACGTGGAAAGCTTGATTTATTTTTTTCCCGTGGATTTTTGGGTTGTTAGTGATCTGATTTCAAAATCTCTTTAAATGGAGTAAAAAATAGGTTATGCAAAAACCTGCAGTTTCAGTTACAAAGAAATCTGCATCTACCATCTGTAAGGACCTGATTAGTCCCACCACTAAATGGATTATAATTACTCTACTTCTCCCACGAGTCTCAGGGAAACTTTGAAAAAAGGTGGGTATTTAGTTAAGACAAAGCAAAACATTTGGAGGTGCCATTTGCAGAAATAACCACTCTCAAAACTGCCTCTTTACTGAAAAGAATGTTACTGCATGATAACAGCCGACTGGTAGAGGTGGAAGAATCTAGAAGGAAAGGAACAATGCAGAATAAAAATGTATGTACAGTAAGAAATTATCAACAGAAAGAGAGAATATTCCAAGTTCTCCATTGTTGTTCCTTAGCTACAAATAATCCTGTGAAATATTTGTTCCAAAGGTCAAATAAAAAAAGAGTTCAAAGCAAAAAAGGGTAATACTGAAAGCGTCTTTAGCAGGTTTATTCTGAAAATATTTCAGAAGGTGAGAAACTTTTCTCGTGCAACAATCTCACAGGTTTTTACTGTAGGCATTGTTCTGCAACACCTAGACTTTAAGATCAGTTAATGTCGTCAGTCTAAAACTGGGATGTGTGGTTTTGGAAAATTTGTTTGGAGGAAGTGCTGATAAGTGAGGGAAACATTGAGACCAATTTGTATTCACTTACTTACTTTCTCCAGGACTCAACTGTGCAACAATTTTAAACTGAAAGAGGGCAGATTTAGATTGCATATTAAGAAGAAGTTTTTTATGATGAGGGTGGTTGGAGCAACTGGAGCAAGTTGCCCAGAGAAGTTGTGGATGCCCTATAACTGGAAGTGTTCAAGGTCAGATTGGATGGGGTTTTTAGCAGCCTATCTAATGAAAGATGTCTCTGCCCATCACAGGTTGGAGGGTGGACTAGGTGATCTTTGAAGGTCGCTTCCAGCCTAAACCATTCTGTGATTCTATGCAGCACAATAAAGGCCTGCCACATGAATATCTGATTAGAGGAGAAGTTGGGATTCCCAGAAAGGGTGAGAGTCAGGCAGTAATTACCCTCTGTATGCACAAGCCAAACTTCCTGCTGAAGTTGTTTGGTGTCTCTGAAACTATCTAGAGTAGCATGAGATTTGTCTTCCTTGGCTTCAGCTATTTGGATATTAGGCATTCAGTCCCACCAAACTCTTAGACCAGCTCACTAGCCTGGGCAGAAAGATGGGCATCTCCAGAGACCTGTTTATCCCATCCATCTTCTGCTGGGAAGGATCACCCACCAGAATTGCCCTCCCTCCCTTGCCATCTGCTCTGGAGACATCCAGGCAAGTAGAGAAGATGAGATCCCTCACATCTGGACAGCTGAAATAGGGTGAACTGAAAACATTCTCACCCAGGAGAGTGGATGTGGATGTGGGTGGTCTTAACAGGAAAGCATTTTACCTTTGTACTGATGGTAAGAAATTTGAATTATACTAACAGACCCATCACCTGTTTGTTTGATTTTGTTGTAATTATGAAATTTTGTTATGAATTTTAGCCTAAATGTTATTGAGTTTTAGGACTAATTACTGCTATTGCATTGCTTTATACACGCCAGGCATGTGCTCTCTCAGAAGCAGCTCTTCTCATGGTGCTGTGTGTATCACTAAGCTGCGCGTCAGCACCAAATCCCGGTTATCAGCCCAATTTTGTCAAAACTCCTGTAATTTTGTTAGCATACCTGCTGTTTTTCTAACAATTGTCGTGCTTCATTTGTCACCGGAGGGGCTTCGCTTTTCCTGTCAAGTGTGACTGACGCTAGCAAACCCAGCAGCAAGCCAGAAGTCCCGACCCAAGCTGTCCCCAGCCCTGGGACAGCCGGGTGCCAAGGGAGCCCTCTAACCTCAACCTCCTGTTGCCAGAGGATGGAGCCTTTCTGCCCCTGTACCTCTGCTGCCACCCCCGCCCAAGAAACACAGGCTTTCAAAAGGTGTGGACATATCTGAGTACACTCAGAGCTCCTGCAAAAAAAGGATGTTACGTTAACCCTTTATGATATCCTTTTTAAAGCTTACTTCGGAGACCTTCTTATATTCCTGCATAGTACTCGGGTTTTCTTATATAAAACAGGATACCAATATGCTATTTATGGTCAACTATAATCAAGAAGATGAAATTTATAAATAGTGCTAAAGTCTTTCTGGCAAAGACTTTGATGACAGTAGAGGAACCATTCCCCTATCAGACACATAGGCATTTAAAATGCTTTTCCATGGTCAATAGCATTGACATCTCTGCAGAATGGTATCCTCCATAAAATGGGGGAATGTTGAAAATATCATGTACTACTAAGTTGCCCATGCTGTCTTCTGTACCTCTATAATCATTTTGTTAACATTAGGCTATTTCAAGGAATACAAATGTTCTGCTTTATGTAGAAGGGAATTGCTGAAGAGCTGATAGAAATGCATTTTTTGGTGAAGAAATAAAAACGTGGAAAATTTACGTAGAGTATGATTTTCTCTAGATTCTTTTGGTGGTAGTGGCACATCTTTTTGCCTCTTTCCAAGCTTTCAGTTTTCTTCTGTTTTGTTCTTCACGGGGCAGGGCACAGGAGGGCAAGTTTATGAGTAAGATGGTAAAAGATGGAGCAGTTTTATTTTTCAAAACATAATATGCCTGTTATTCACTGACCCAGAAAAATGAGCCACATGCACGAGATTTACACTTTAAAAATGAAGGAAATATTTTCTACCAGGCTTACAGAAGAGCTTTGGACTGTAGCAGTTCAGGTATAGGAGGGAACGCTGGGACTCAGCGGTGTTGGAGTCTGTTCTCTTCCCCAGCTCTGAGAGTCTGCCTGTGTGCTCTTGGACATTTTCTCCTGAAATGCACCCAGTAGTAGTTTTCCACCTGCATCAACAAATTCCCGGAGATGCGGGGAGCATTGTGCCTAGGTTCTGTGAAAGGTAAAAACAAGCTTATTGTCAGTTGGCTTAAAATGCAGGATCTGTACTTCACTAGAAAAATGCTTGCATGTGAAAATTAAGACAAAGCTCAACAACCTCTGCTATCACTTATGCAAAGTGAAATGGTACATTTTCTGATGTCTAGTGTTCGGGGCTGAAGCCTGCTTCAAACTGCAATGACTGCAACTCAGTCTGCTTATTTGAACCTATCCAGTTCAGCTATTTTGATCCAACACAACCCAGTTGTTGCTCCAGCACCTTTTTGCACAATTTTGGAACATTACAAATATAACAAGTGGACAAAATCTAATTTGGTGCACCATACTTTAAAAACAAAAAAAAATGTGTACTCAGTCATTCTGCTATCACCCTTACTGCTGTCACCCCGTTGTTTATTTCCAGACTGTGCAATGATGAATAAAGGGGTTTTTGGTGTTTCTTCAGGGTGAGAAGGTGTAAGTTTACTCTATAAATACAACCTGAGCAGACTTGTGGGAAGGGCTGAGGTTCATGTTTTCTTTTAGGAGGACTGTGCAGCATGCCTGAAATAGAGAGATCCTTACTCATCAGGTAAGGATGGTGAGTAAAGCCTCCTTCCTCCAAAGAGTGCTTATTTGCTTTCTCTTTAGGGAAAAAAAAAAAAGCACCAAACAAACAAACAGAAAATGGAAGCATTCCAACTATCTGTAAAAGTTTTGTTTTCACACTGTGTTTCAATCTCATTACAGCTTTTGAGGAATAACAGTGATAGTTAGACATTCCTCAGATGGGAAGTGATTAGGGTGTGAATTGCTGTAGAAAAGGACTATTTCCAGTAATAACACTGCAGGTGTTTTGAAAGAAAGCTGCTCTAACCTTTCAGATTGCAGAGGCATCTCAGTAATTCTTAGAATCACAAACTACAAATGTTTAATTTCACTATTGCATTCCTAATTAAGAGGGAAAAAGAGGAAGCTGAATTTTGGAAGATACTCGTCTATAAATTAGCAGCTTCCTGCTTCTGATCTGTCCCTAAGAAATAAGAAGGTCGCTCACATGTAGTTCCAGGACCTCCATGCCTGGACATAGCATTACTAGCATTTATGGGCACCCCAGGTACAAAACCCTGGGCTTTGATCAAAGCCAAAAAAATTGAAGGCATCGCACCATGGAAAATAGATTAGTTAGTAAGGTAATTGTTGTCTGATAATTATGTTGTCTTCATGGCACAGAATGCAACTTCTTTAAAAGATTTCTGCATCAAGTTGCTGTTCGACGCACAAAATTCCATCTTAAAGATTTCATCTGAATGCAAATCCACCAAATCCGTTTTGAAATCGCCATGATGCTACAGTGGAAAACTTGCCTTGCACATCATTTTCCATCCAAACTTTGTTTAGATTTAGTTCTTAACCATTAAATCTTGTTCTTTCCTTGCCTGATCACCTCTCTAAGAAAGCCTTGCCTCAAGTAGCTTTTAACAACTTTTGATAGGTCATTTCTCATCCTTCCCTTTCTTAAAGAATTAAATCAACCCATAGTATAGAAACCCAGTATTATCTTTGTCCATTCACAGTATACCATGAGCTCAAGATACAGAGCTATACATTATCTATTCAGTTTACAAGCAAAGTTCTTCATGTAATCCACAAGCCAAATTATGAATAGCATCAAAAGAATCTAAGGTCTTCTCCTACTTGGACTACATAACACAAGTCCCATTATTTCTAATGAATGCAGAATTATTTCCCTTTTTTTTGTATGGTAAAAGTATAAGAATTAATGTAAACAGAGTAAATAAAATTAATCAATTTGTCATGTTTTCTAACCATAGATTATGTTGCTTTATTACTTTAGGACAGTATTCTGTTTTCACTACTCACTAAGGACTATATTTTGCCTTTGTTTTTCATGCAAATCTTAATGTGGGGAAAATTTGCAGTGTTAAACATTGTGCAAGATATTCTGAGCGTAGTGAGAATCAAACCCATTGCTACCCATTCTAGCATAGGAGCATAGGGATTAGTTCAGAGCCTTTTGCTTGGCAGAAATCTGAATGCTGGAGACCTGTCCCAAAGAGTGCGGAAATTGCTGCAAAAAAGGTCAGTGACTTCAGTGAGTTTGGGAGAAAGCACTGGGACTTTCCTGGAAGGAAAGAAAATGGCAAATATTTCTAATTGTACGTAATTTTAAAGCAGACTGCATTGTTCTCCAGAACACTTTTAAGGAGCTGCTAGAGACTAAAAACATGTATAATTTGACTAGTTTGATGTCTAGGATATTTTTTTTCCTGCTTACTCTTTTTAGCTGATGGGCAAAAAAAAGGTATTTTCTTACAAGCTTGCCTCAGATTGATCACAGATAAATTAAAGAGCTTTGATGTGGGCAGCAAAGCATACTTACTGATCTAATAACAAATACAAGTGTTCTTGGAAAAAAACTCTCGGGCGTATTCTGAAATTTCATGTTTGTTTTTCTCCCCTTTTTTGAATAATAAAAAATGAAACCCATTTATTATTATTTTTTGGGAATGTTTCCTCAAGCTGATTGTTCTGCTTCAGCTAAGCACAGACTCTATGGCAGAAAGGATAAACAAGTAGAGCTTTGTACTTGGTCCAGAGCAAGAAACCCTACATGCAGAATTCTCACCATAAAAGCCGCTGAGAACTTAACCTGACCTACGTTGCTGTTGCTTGGCTTTTGTTGCATGTAAGGCTTACTGGTACAAGGCATATTTGCTCTTGCAGTTGCCAACATTAAGAAAGCATGTCTAGAGATTAGAAAATTCTTGGTTTTCAAGGGTAAAAGATCAACTTTCCATTCCTCTGCTGCTTGTTAACCTTTCTTCTGTAGATGGGGGATCTGTGAATTACAGCAATGCCTGATGATAAGTTCTTATGTGCTCTTTTAACTCATCGTATGATGGTGCATTTTCAAAGTGCTGGTGGTCAGCATATTGAAAACAAGGACACACACTTAGGCACTGGAAGCACACAGGTGTCAGTGCCTTACTGAGCTCAGAGAGGGCAGAAACTTGCCTGCCAGTAGAAGCGTGGGACCGCATAGGGTTTGCTATAGTGCCAGGGTCTTCATTTTCAGAAGCTATGTTAGTGAGTGGCTGAGGTGGAACTGGCTCCTGATACCCTGTCCCTGCTACCTGTCAAATAGTCTCCTTCATGAGTGCTTTATGCTCTGTCTTAAAATGCCTTCGCTGCTTGTCCCGACTACTGCGATGAGAAGGCTGCCCTGCTGTACCCTTCTCCAGTCCTTAGAAATCCCATTCTTTCCAGCTTGAGTTTTTCATGGACAGTTTCATACCTACTTGGTCTAGTCCAAGGATTTCCCTTGTGGTTAAATAGCCATTCTCCTCCTCCCACATTTGCTGTCATTAAAAGGAATCAAGCTGCTCTCTGGGCTTTGATTTGCTTTGTATGCGAGAAAACTAGAGGTAGGTGAAATGGAATTTTTCCTTGATTTACCTTTAGGTCATTTTAAAAGCTTAAAATGAAGTCAAAAGATTTTTGATGGACACAAAATGATCTTTTATTCCCCAAATTTGATCACTGAAAACCTTGAAAATGTTCTTCATTCTGGATGAAACACTTTTAAATGCTAAAATCACTAGGGAACAACAGTTTGAAACAAAAATTGTTTTATACCAGAAAAACATCAAACTTCTGAAAATGGTGATCTGTCTACCATCCGGCATCTTTAAGATTCACTGTTTGCAGTGGAATAGCCCTCTAATTTTTCCTTCTGAGTTGATTCCTTTCCCCCTTTTCGAATAGTTTGACACCTGTTTTCTTGGCTTTGTCCCAGGTGACAATGCCGTATACTTCGGTGCCTTGTGCCCTGGGAATAATGCTTCCCACTCCGCCTTAGACACATCAGCATTTTAGAGACCTGGGCCTCTCTGATATTCAGTTTCTAATAAATTTTCAGTTGCTTTTGGAAATGCAGACTCCTGCCTTCCAGTGGTTAAGTTCCATTTTGAGATTCTTGTTTCTAGCTTGTTCTAGTGGTTATTTTTGTTGGGGAAGTAACTTACCTTAAAATGTGTATTGTGCCTAGCTGCCGAGTTAACAAAGGCTGGTTCTATTGAAAAATAGAAGCCCAAGGAGTTGAGGTTTTTTTTTTTTTTGTTCTTTTCATGATTCTTTTTTTAAAACCCTGAAGCTATCTAGTAGATTTGTGTCATGGCTGACTCCAGAACTCCTAAGGAAAACCAGAACAGAACAAAGTTGTTGGGAGACACATAAACCTAATATTAGTTTGGAAGGAGTAAATATTTATCCAGGGAGAAGGAGATGACTTATTTAAAGACTGACCTAATTTATTATTTAGGAAAACCACCTTTCGGTATCCACCCTGCAGCCAAGAATTGTCCTTCTTTTTCCTAGGGAATATTATAGTTTAAGAATTGAACCACACAACCCAGAATATACTGGCAGGCGCAGTCTCCCAGAATGGAACTACTCATTAAACTCATTTGTCCTCCTAAGAGACCATTCTGAAGGTATTGCAGTGCATTAGGGACAAAGCTGGATGGCTGAAAGGTCACGGCGCTCAGAGCCAGTAGCTGTAGCGGGAGACACTCTGGTCAGGTTTGGGTTTGTACTAGCAGTTTCACAGGATGCTTGTCCATGACAGACATCTTCACTCAGTAGTTCTGTTTCATCCTTCATTTTTAAGCTACATGCCAAGTAAACCCGCAGAAAAATAAGTCTTGGAGAGCATGAAGGGGTCAGGGAGGTTGTTTTTGTTTTCCTCATTTCATACTTGGTTAAGGTGAAATAGTGGATGAAGCAGGGGATCAGAAACATAGTAGAGTTTCTTATTTAAAGTTAATTGATTGTAATTATATTTTTAAAAAAATCTTGTGCAGACTAGTAACAATAAAGAAAATTTCGTGTTTCCTGATAGTAATTGAAGGGTCGGATTGTTTGTGGTCCGAGCCTAGTGGGTAGTGGACAGGCCACCAATTACTGGCAACTGTGATGTTTTCTCAGCCGAGAGGGATTGAACGGGCTTGGAGAAAGAACTGCTTTTCTCCAGCAGAAACATCCTCTCCGACACAGGGCAGGGGACAGCAGTGTGGTTACACATCCTGCTCTAGCTGCAGCTGAGCCCTGAGATGTGGTTACCCCCAGGACCATCTCTCATCCCCTCAACTGCTCAGCTTAACTGCTTTTATGGTCACTTCCTAGCTCAAATCAGTCACAATGATTCAGATGAGCTCCAGTGCTTCTAATAGTGGGATTCTTTTTCTTTCTTATTTTTTTTTTTTTTTTTTTTAACTGACCTGACCTAAAAAGCACCCACAACAGCAGTTGTTCCAGCAAGTGGGGTGATCAGTCACCTCTTACAGGAAGGCAGCAGTGAGCAGTCTGCGGTGAGCACCAGAGGGTAACCATTTAACTTGGCCCAGCAGCACTCAGAACAGGCGAAGCCACAGCAGAATCTGCCTAGAGCAGTGCAGGGAACCCAGCCCCTGCTGTGCTAGGGCTTGGGATGAGCCACAGGGCTGTCCAGCCTTTCCCTTCCCCAAGTGCGAATAAAATACAAGTTTCTAGCAATGTGTGTGGATGTTTTGCTGCTTGGGCACAACAGTAGTCCTGCTCTGGTAGTCCCAGTCTAGTAGTCTGTGTTAGTGTGTTTGCTGCCCAGGTGTATAACACCTGATGGATTTTAATTCTTTTGCTCTTTCTATGCCCCTTTTTAACACACTAAATTTGCTTTCCCTCTTTCACGTAACGGCTCCCAGTATTTGTAAGGTTATCACATCTCTGCAGATGATTTGAATGCACTGTACAACATACTTAGTTATTTTTATATTTCCTCATAAAGACCTTTCCATGTTTGTGTTCTCTGAACTCTGCCCAGATTCTCATCCCTTTCATTCCACTGTTGAGGTTCCTGGCAATGTTTCAAACTGCGGAGTGGTAAGAGGAGAAGAAATCCCTGCTAGATGATGGGATCGTCTTTGTGTTTAGCTACAAATTGTGCTGACCTTTAACTGCTGTGTTTCAAGATAGCATTGCCATCCACACCCTCTTCTAGCGTGAGCGGGACTCGAGTGCTTCCGTGTGTTCTCACATCCTAATCTTGATGTCATCCAGACCTATGACATGACCAGAGGATATCATAAACCTCTTCCACCCACGGTATACAAGCCCGTACTTCTGTGTTGTATTTAGTAGCTCATTTTGTTTCTTCTTCATGCACATAATTTCCAGAGAGGGGTTCTTCAGTGCTGCATACAGAGATAAGAAGTCTTATACTTAATCTGGGTATCTTGCATCTTTCTGCAAGCACTGAATTAGGAATCTCTCTCTGAAATGAGGAGCTGTCTTAAAAACTGACTGCATACAGCCTAGTGCTAATAAAAGCATCAGTTTAATTTAACCTGGCAATTCCTGTGTAATAAAGCAGACAGGAGGTGACTTACCTCAGTAGGTCCTGTACTCCATGTATTTGATGTGTCTGGTTTACCATGGTGCATACCGCTGCCTACAGATCATTAGCTTTGATGGTGACTAAAACTGGAGTTAATCAAGCGCTCCTCTGCGACTCTCTCTCACTACTCCATGTGCTGACGTTTATTATTAACCTATGTCAACAGCCCTTCCAGTAATTTATAAGCTATATTACACTGCTCTTTACACTTGATACTATTAAAAGTAACATTTCCAGAAAGCTTTCGTGAAATACTGTATTTTTGACAGTACTTACAGTCAGACTTTAATGTACTGTCTTTTCTTCTTGTACTTTTAAGCTTTTGGAAGTACAATCGCATTTAGAATTACGTCCTTATAGGTGTTTTTCTGCAGCTGTTCACTGGCAGAGAGGCCAGCCAAAAATCTGCAAATGTCATCAGTGAAAATTTTGACACATAACTCTTTGAGAGGTCCGTGGTTCTTTTGTCATTGTTATTCATTCTGGTGCTTAATGTATTTCTTCATGTATTATACCATCATCCAGAAAATATGATTGGAAGTTTTGAAACTCATAGTACCCAATCATTTTTTAAAGTTTTTTAACTTTAAATGAGGATTTTGAGTATACTAGTGGCAAAATCCAGACTCATGTCTCTCATCATGTCACTTCCATTAAGAAACCACCATCATAGTCCACATCTTTCCATAAACTCCAGAGTTTCTCATAGACTGCAACAGAATATTATTTTTATTTTAGTTAAAAACTGGCTAAATACTGTCAAATAATAATCAGTATGATACAGTCAGTACTTTTATTTACAGTTATTCCTCCATATAAAGACAGATACGGTGACCTTGTTAACCGATCTACTTTAGGCATAAAGTTGAATGAGGCACATGAGCAGTTAAAATAGTCAGAGTCCCTAGACAGTTATATCTTTTCTCATTTTTCCACTGTTATTTTAGAAATATATAAAAGCATATGATTCTGCTTGAAGAAAGGGGTTCATGTATTTATGTAAAAAGGAGCCATAGTTTTTTACCTTAAAGAAATTGGAGAATTCACCTCCATAGATTGTAGACATTATTATTGGGCTTTAACTTTGGCCAGTATCTTAGATTTGCTCAAAGTAATTGATTAATCTTGGAGAAACACCTTTTTGTATTTTCTGATCTATGTGCAATAGGTTATGTTAGACCAGGAATAATAGATTTAGTGATATTTAGAGGTGGTATTCCATCTTCTATTGAAATACGGATATTCTGTCTATTCTGAGGCCTTATGACAAGTTTCCATTGAAGGCAAAATGACAGCAACATCATTACAATGTCCCAGCTTTTTTGAGATAGGTCTGACACTCGGGGAGAATATGCAAACCAACTACCTACTTCTGCAGATTTCTTAAAAGTGAGATTACATGACTTCAAAATATTTTATATTGGTGGTTTATAATCTGGCAACTTTGATTGTTTTCTACTATTTCATACTTCCTTCTCTTTAGAAAACAAGGGGTCATTTTTATTCATTTTCTCTGGATTTCAGATGATGATGGTATTGACCTCATGCCAAACACAATTTGCCTTGGTTTAGTCTGACCGGTCAGTTCTAACCAGCAGTCTGTCACTCATTTGACACTTAACATTTGTGTAAATTTATAGCTGGCAGATGCTAGAATTTGGCTAAGGCTCGCTCAGTTTCAGTGCCTTTCTGGACAGATTCACAGTCTGTGGTAAACCTAGGATTGCCTGACTCCCACACCCATATTTAAAACCTTTCATTTTGAAGCGTACTGTGCATGCTAGCTCAAATAACTAATTTCTTGATGTAAACTGGTTTTGAAATCCATTCTGGGCTTCCGTGGCTTGAAATGTCTTGTAATGTTTTGCTGTGAAAACCCTGAGTCCATCCTGAGCCCCAAGCACCTGAGTCCAGCTAAATACTGGATAGCTTTAGTGATGACTGTGAGCAGGCAGAGCTCTGCTGAGCTCGGAGGTGAAGTTTAAGGTTGTTGAACAGTGCAGAGTACTCAGTCCACTGCAAGACTGAATCATTGGAGCCTTTCTGACTCAAAGATAACTATCAGTATGTGCATGTGAAAAGATAAAATATTTTCACTGAAAACTGGGATCCTGATGGATCCCATCTGCTACCATGCTTCACTTACCTCTCTCTTAAGGGTCGAAAGAGAGACAAAGACTACTGTATCCGAGTTGACCAGGTAGAATGATACAGTCTGCTGGTTTTCTTTGCATAAAATTCACTCTAATAAGACATTGAAAGAGTCTATTGATAAACCATAGTAATAATGAATTCCCAGTCTATGGATGATATCATTTTACTTTTATCCTTCAGGAAGAGTTTTCAGTCTCACCATCCTCAGTTTCCAGATTGATTTAAAAAAAAAAACAAAAAAAACAAACAAACCCAAAAAGTTCAGATGAATTCTAAATCAAAGCAGGAAAAATGAATCTATAAGTTTCTGTAATGTTTCCCAAATTAACTGATGTGAAAATAAAGTGTGATTGATAACAAAGTGTAACAGGATGTATTGTACATATCATACATACAAAAATATTACTGATTCTTTTAGTTTTGTATGCCATTAAATGTACAGAACTCAAGATGCTTTACCAAGTGAACTAAGACTGGCTGTGAAAGCCACAAATAAGGAAATTTGTTTTCCCTCACTAGGTTTCTCAGGAGAAACCGAGCAGGTCTTGCTGCTCTGAGGTGGATCTTTGCAACACTGACAATACAATACAACATTTTGCTGTAGCCTCACTCTGAAAACTAGCATGTCCTTTGTATGAAACTCAATGTAAATATCCATTGAGATTCTCTGTAATGTCTTCTCTGTTGATGAAAGTCACTCCAGGAGTGCAGCCCTCGACATATATTCAGCATGTGAATTTATTTTACAGTCTACATCTCCAAAGACCATTGTGGCCGACAAACTGGTCGGGTCTCAAAATGAATGTGGCAGAACCAGAAGACAGAGCTGCACAGTACTGCTGAGTTTTTTAGCCTTCCCGATAAAGCTTAAGAGTCCCCAGCAAAAGCAGTCACAGCAGCAACAACCTTTTATTACCAGCCAGCCCTGCATTTTCAAAAATTGCTGACTGATTTTTTCAAAAATCGGAACTTCTGCTCTCTTGCTTAAATTAAGGAATTTTTCCTTAACAGCCCTTGCTCTATTTTTCAAATGGCCATTAGTTCCCTTCTCTGCTTTTAATCTTTACATGTTTTCCTCCACGTATACCTCACACTTTCCTCTTCTGTATGTATGTATCTATCTTGTGTACCTCTTCTCATCTCTCTGTCCCCATCCATCAGACTCTTCTCCTGTCTATCTCTTCATCAGAGTCTGAGATACAAGTGTAAAATCAGTGTTCTCCTAAAAGGATGTAAGCCCAACCCTGCAAGGCATCTGCTTACTGATATAAAGATGATAAGAAAGGAAAGAAATTTTTTGTATTCCTTGTCAAAAATGAATTTTGTAGACTGGCAAATGCTTAGGGTTAGAAGCTCTCTTTTAGTCTGAATTGAAAATTGGTTGCATTGTAACTAAGCTGGTTTGGTTCCACAGGTACCTTTCCCAAGTGTAGCTCCACTGCACAAAGGGCCAAATGGAGTTTCTTGCAGGAGTCTCATTCAGTGCTGCCTTAGACTGAGGCAAATGAACCGTGTGTCCCAAACAGTGGCCTGGTCTTCTCCACTGGGTTGGCAGCTGCGATGGAGTAGCATATAGGCAGTAGCACAGGCTGTAGAAACCTGATTGCTAGAGAATGCCACTCTTTCTTATGGTTCATCTGACAATCTCCAGAGACTAAATATTCCTGTCATTAGTATGTCTTAGTAAACTGTATGTTAGAAATTAATATGAATGCTCTGTAGTCAGAAAAAGAATTTGGGGCTGCTTACAGCATTGCCTCTCAGATCAAGATCATGTTACTGTTTCTCTTTTGTCCTGTTGTTTGAAGCAAAATGATGCTCTGTATGTAGAGTTTTCAAACAAGGTTTTGGGCAAACAGCAATTTTTATTCTCATCTTAAACAAAAAATGACTGAAGTTACCTTCCTGTTCTCCATAAAACTTTCTGCTTATTTTTACGCAAAGAAAATGAATATAAGTCCAAAAATGTCAAGGAAACATATTTGTTTGGATTAGGCTAAAAACAAAAAAAAAAGATATTTAGTTTAACCCTGAAGAATTTATACATCTTTCTTGCACCACTCTGGTTCCACAGCTCAATTAGCAGGGGTTTTTGAACGTGCCAGTGGTGTATGGCTTTTGTCTCCATGGACAGACCAAGCTGTAGGCAGCACACAAGCCAGCAGCATGCTGATGGAGTTACCTGCTGTATGTTGGAAGGCGTCTAGACTGAATTTCTGTCCTGGTGACACAAGTAACTCTTGACATATGTTTACAGAAGAAATGGATTGTTTTGAGGATAGTGGGGAAAGCATTTTCAGAATTTGTGCTATGCGTTTATAAAGCAGCTTCGTCTACATTAGTGCCTGCAGATAAAAGATTATTTTCCCTTGATGACTAAGACCTACATCACGGGGGATTGCAGTTATGCCTTTCAGTTTTAAGAGTTTTACAAGCTGGAGTGTCTTCCTTACAAAGCATTCTCCTCAGTTAACCTCACAGTTATAGAACTAAATGCAAAGCATTTAATGTCTGGAAAAGTGTTTTAGCCATAAGAGGAGTCATAAATAAAGATATCAATCATGAGATGCCAAAGAAGATCACCATTTACAGAGGCGTAGCAAAAGCTAGATAAAGAGGAGGAAGGTGCTTTGGAGAGGATTCAGCTTTCAACTGGATGTAGCAAAAGAGGAGCCATTGAGTTCAAAGTCATTAATTGCTGAGGATAGAGAAGGAAAGTGATTGTAGCAAAACTAGCATGGAAAAAGGATGGAGGCAAGAGTGGAGTGAGCATCTTGATAAGAGTGTGGCATTAGGGAGAGAAATAAGAGGCACACATTTAAGATTGGTGGGTTTTTTATGATGGGGAGAGAAGTGAAAAGTAACTCTCAGTTATGGGTTTTAGTAATAGAGATTAAAATGGTGATAAGCAAGGCGGACTGCTGCGAAGGAAGTTTAGGAATTGGACTTTGAATGTGTTACAACTAAGTAATTTGAAGATCTCAGTGCTCACTAGAAAGCTGCAATTAATATTTTTAGTTTCCTTTTGAATTTCTTACAGACTTGTGGGAGAAGAATTCAAGGTAGGGAATTCTTTTCTTAGGTCTGCAGCTTTTATCTGCAGGACTACATTGGTTTAATTTGGAATAGCACATTGGGAGATCAGATGGAAGTTCAATTTTAACACTGATGTTCCTGCCTCTGAAAGCTACCTTCTATCTAGAGGTTATGACACAAAGATTTTGGTCTCAGTATATGCCAGGCTGCTGGATGCTGCTTTTTCTGCCCACAACCAGGGTGGCCTGCTACCTGCTGAAGTGTTTCAGATCTCACAAGCACTTCTAGGCTGTTTGTTCCCCCTCCATGATTCAAACCCTTTCAATAAATAGTACCTTTGTAATTACTTGCCTTAAGCTCAGTTTTTGGGCGTTTCAAAAGTGGAGTTGTTTGCATCCAGTCATTTTCTTCTTTCAGCTGCAGTAAAGACCTTGAAATTTATTTTTTTCTAGGGCATCTAATTTCAATGTTTTATCATTTTTCCCCAAAGGAAGGTATGATTATGAACTACAGAGAAGTTTTCTTTCTGGAGTTTAGCCAGAAAGAATGTTTTTCCACCTGAGTTTAGACATATATTTAGGTAACTTGCTGAATTTGGGCCAAGATTTGTAGCCTAGTTTTGGAGTTCAGTGAACAATAAGTGAAAATCATGCATGAACATATTTTTTTTCTATTTGTGAGATTAATATTTGCAAATAATTTATTTAGTTATTACCAAGGAGGATTGAGCTTGATGAGGTAACCCTTTCATGTAAAAAGAATCAAGCACTGTATCCTTTCCTATTAGTTGGCCCACTCAGATTTTCACTTCTTCAAAATTAATTAAAATAGTTTTCATGAAATGTTGTTCACAAATAACACTATTTCTTTATAACAGGACAATAGTGAAGAAGTGTTTATAAGTGTTTGTAAGTGTCAATGTTTTTGTTTGAATATGTACAAACGTACACATATGACAACTAACAAGCTCTTGAAAATAGTCAGGTTATAACTACCTCAATGATTTTTTTAAAGTGTGGATAATTATTATAGAAATTATCTTGGAAAGGTTATACTTTGTTGTGAAAATGTATTGTCTAGTCAACCAATGGAAACAGGCTATCAAAATTTATACTGATGGTGTGCCATTCTTTATAAATTGCCCTTTTTATTGATGATAGTTCTGTAGTTGTGGACAAGTGGCAAAGATGACTTGCCTCCCTGCAGCGCTCTTTCATTGCAAGGTCTTTGAATAACCATGTTAACAGGTTGAGATGTACTGTCCGCGTTAGCTGACTGTATCTCATAATTCCATTGGGCTGACTATAGTTCATAGTAATTTTGATTGTAAATCAGTGGGACAGAAAAGGAGTGCCTTTACCTTTGTGTAAACAAAAGTGTTACTCTAGTTTAGTATTTCATATTCAACTACATTCACTGACTAGCTCCAGTAAGTTTAGAATATTAATGAGATGAAGACCAACATCTTTAATTCAGGGGAGGCAACTGATAGTGTGAAAACAGGGCTCTCAGTGTAGTCGAATTGACACTGAAAACATTAAATGAATTCTTAACCTGAATTTTTAATATGTAGGTACCAACAGTAGCCAAGTTGTTGAATCTGAACTACTCAAATATTACTAAAGGCATCGTACATTTCTTTTAAATAGTAGAACTTTGCATTTTGTGATTCTCACTTCTTCAATATGGATCTCTATTATTTACTTTCACCAAGAATTTTGAATATAAAATTTGCATCTGCAGACTTACTTGTTTTGACTCAAACCTTCAAAGCTTCATATCACTGCATATGATTTGCACGGAGTTTGGTCTTCTAATTCTTTTGTGATGAAAGTGAAGAACATTTTTATATTCTTTGAATTTCTGTAATACAGCCTTATAAAGGCTGAATTCAAACTGCATCAAGACCTAGAGCATAGGAAATTGAGGCTTATGCACACCCTGATTGTAGTCTAGTGCAGGATCTAACCCAGTGTGTGTACTCAGTCATGAATATTGGGAAGTGTTCCCAGGTCCCAGTTTAGATGTGGCCCTACCGATCTTTTTTTTAAGAAAGCGTTATTGGGAAACACCTTTTTATTATTTTATATCAAAATTTTAGAGATTTTCAGATTGTTTCATTTTGAGAACAATATGGTAATTTAAACATCTCTTAGAGCTAACATACAGCCTGAGGCTGTTTGCTTTTCCTCACATTAGTATTCTTGTCTTGTTGGGGCAAGCAGTGATCCAGAAACGTAAGACAAGCAACATAACCTGAGAGGATCTAAATATAGAGAAATTGGCTACATATAGCCTAAGATAAGTCACTAAGTTTAAAACTTCAACTGCACTTTCCACATCAGCCCAAAGTACAAGTTAAGGCCTATTCTCCTGCCAGCTGCATGGAAGAATTAGGATTCTTCTGAGTTGTAGTGCCTTTTACTGCTTCTTCACTCTTGGGGATGTACTGATGCTGGAGATAGATGTTTATGCTTCAGATCAGAGGCTCCCCAGGGATATCTACTGATATTGCTTCTCACAAAGTGACTTTGTAGATCTAAATTAAAAATGTCAGGCAGTTCTTCCACTCTGGCTACTAGTACAAGCACTGGTGAGAGCACTGCAGCAACCTCCAGCTTTCATGTTTGGTTCAGTTACTGTGATAAAGATGTCTCGTTTGAGCAGAGCTCTTGTATTTAAGAAACTGCATGCAGAAATAACAACAAAGAAGAGATAATAATAGTAAATACTAAAAAAAAAAAAAGTCTTTCAATAAAAAGATCTTTGTGTTCATATTTCAGGTTCTCAGCTGAACCTTCTGTTCCTCCAGATTAGGAGGATCTTCTAATCTTCTGAGAACCCAGTTACCCCAAAATTGCTGACCTCCTTTCTGCTGAGCCATAGCCAGTTAGGAAGACATAAGTGTGATGGGGCATGAGCGGTGGCTCAGAAGTGAAGCATTATCTCACCCCGCTGGGAATTTGTGTTGGGGCATAGGGAAGCCAGTTATACCAGCGACAGGGCTCTAAAGGCAGCATACAGTGATCAACAAAAGTTTGCCAGATGCTATTGTGATACACACTTTTGTCTGACTTTTGAATATTCTGGGGCCTCTTTTATTTGCAAATTGGCATTCAAGATAAGGTCAGTCTTTGCATACAAATCCTGCCAAACCTTTCTGCCATCACCATCACAAAAGCGCACGGATGTGTCCAGTTTGGTTTGCCTGCTAGCCAGCGGGCATCCATGACTGCCAGGTAAAACTGCCCACTTTGCAGTGCCTGCCTGGAGGTGTTTGGCGCAGGGATCTGACTGAATAGATATGGAGGCAGACCACAGTTTTACCGAGGATAACACCTTAAATCTCCCTTTGTACCTCTCAGTGTCAACAGAGGTGTGCCTGAGTTTGAGGTTCCCTGTTTATTCAATGTCCATCGAATGCACCTTCTCTGCAAAGACAGGAAAGTAATTCCTTCGTAACTCAAGACTTAAATAAAGTTCACAAGAATTTACAAATGTGTACAATGAAACATACTTCCAATATCCTTGCATATCAGTAACCCATATATTATACCATTTCACACCTCAGTTTTCAGGGTAGAAAGAACTGTTAACCTGTTCTTCAGATATGTAGTAGCATCCATCTTTGTTTTCTTGCAACAATATTACAGCCAAAAGTGGGCGTTTTTTCTACTTTTTTGTGAGTCATTACCAGTTCTTTAAGCAGTTTAGTTTTGTGCGGCACTGGAAGTAACAAAGTCTGGTGTATGGGCAGAAATTTCTAAAACTGCAGCCAGATGAAATTTACAGGCAACAACATGCAAAGCATCATCTCTCTTGTTTGGAATGTGAGTATTGGACCCAGGGACCCACTGAGGCCTCAGCTGGTATTCAAATAGGTAAATGTTTTTTCTGTCCTCAGCCTGAACTTTAGATTGTCCAGATGAGAACAGATGAGAATATCCAGATGGATGTCATGGATGGGTGTTACCCAGACAAGAACAGAAATGGAAGAAAAGTGTAAAACTTCATAATTTTCAGGAGGAACTAGAGAAGATCAAACACTTCAGTCTGAGACATTGATTTTGCCTGTTTAATGTGAAAGTGGTGAATTATTAACGTTCTTTGCACTAATTGTCTTGTTAACATAAAGTAGCTGAACTATGTTAACTTTTAGAGTGCTTTTGTGCAGTGATTAGATAACTTGGGAGCTTTAGAGGAGGTGTGTTTGTACGGCAGTTATGTGGAGAAAAATAGTCTCCTGAACTGAGCATCAGTGAAGACCTCCATTAGGGCTGTGCACATAATTAGCAGGAATAATTTTTCTTGATAAAAATTCTTCCAACTGTTACATGGAACATTCTAACCGGAATGGCCTTTCAAATAAAAACTGTTGCGTTTAGGAAACACCTTTCTTTAGCATTTCTTTACAAATGTCTTTTTGTGTATACATAGTGAATATCTTAATGCATTTTTACAGCCTAGGTCAGGTAGACCTGAGATCTAATCAGGCAGGTGTGTAGAACCAGAGGAATGAGAGGGAAAGAAAAATCCATTAAAGTGTCTGAATCTGTTAAAGAATGGGATTTCCCTCATTAACTCTGCAGAGCCACGCTAAATTTACCTTTTAAGATGTACCATGAAGATATGAAGAGCTCCCTTGGAAGGGTCGCCTGATTCCACTGGCTTAAATGCAATGGGAAAGTAACAAATGGAGGATTTAGTCCACTAGATTTATGCCTCTATCTTGCACCTGAATTTCAGGCACTCCATTTTCCTAAGTGTCCTTATGTCATTAAATATTGATTTAGAGGACAAGGACCCTGGAGGGGTTCCTTGGTTTAGGGAAAAGGACCCAAGAACTCTGCGTTCTACACAGAGCTTGTGTCTTACCAAAATTTGGCACCCAACATCTCCCCTGGAAGAGTTCCCTCTTTTTCTTTCATTTTTTAGGAAGCAGGCACAGATATAGGACATTTGTGTCGTTGGGTTATCTCTAATTTGATTGGATTCCCTCCAGGCAGGGGATTGTTTCTCCTTCCACGTCTGCATAGCACCAAGCTCAGCTGAATCTTTTTGGAGTGGCTTGGGACACCACTGTAATGTTCAATCGTAACATCTGTTGTGGCCCTGAAATTCAGGATGAAAACCTTATCTGGCTGTGGGCCGACTGCTGAGGTAGCTGTCTTCTTTTCATCTGTGGCTTTTTGCTCTAGGTACCAGCAAGCAATGTTGTCAAGTGCAAGGGTTGTTGATGATCCTCAGAAAGAAGACGTCTGAAGACAAGTGGCTGTTGCATTACTTTGTTCAGAAGAGAAGTTCTCATATATCAAACTATCAAAAGATTTGTGGCTTTGGTATGGAGGTGCCTGACTCATGTCTGTAAGACTGGATGCAGGTTACACCCAGGCCTTTCTTCCACTTCTTCCACCCTTTGTGTGATAGCCACTTAGGAAACCTCTATATTAACTGTTACCTATCCATCCTGCTATGCATAAGCAATTCATGGTCTTTTCTCCCGATATATTAGTTTACTGGAAGAGTGATAGGAGTTTATTAGCATTTTTGGCAGTAAACATAGGAGTGTCAAGAGTCATACTGCTTAAAATTAATACTAGATGTCTCTCTGAAACAGTCTTAGAGTTTTAGAATAAAGTTATGGAAGATAGCTTTCTCTTTTTTCAGTTTGTGTAAAGTTTCTTTACATGTTCTGCTTTTACGTTTCATGTGTTATCACAACAGCAAGTTTCTTGGCTGAAAAATCATTTATTCCGGGTAGTGAATGTTTCATTGTACTGAACAATAGGGAGGTTTCTTTCAACATGGGGTATAATGGAGATAACACTGCCAAGAGAAGTTAAATTATTACTTCCACATTATAAACCTGAATCACTGAGGTTTCCTGGGTACTTTTTTTTTTCATAAGCATGTTTGACTCGTAACAGAAGAATTAGCACTATTCAGGAAGTGTGAATTTAATAAAAGGCACCTTTATTCCTTGTCATTGCATACATATTTACTTCTAGCAACTGTAACATGCATCTGCACTTGCTAATCTAAAAAAAGAAAAAAGTCTATTTGAAGTCCATGAAAACAAAAAATTGCCCTTAAAATAATGTGAAGATGAAGGGGTCTGTTCAGAAACTTTGGGCATGGAGAGACTTTGTTCTCTTTAACATTTCTGAAGAATACACTCTGTTAATCTGTTTTGTCTGATTAATATCAGATTCAGAGTCTCTTAATTATTTATTTTCATGGAAACAGATGTTATCGTTTGTGGTGGAATGGAGACATATTCTGGGCATTATGTAACCTGCTTTGGCATTAACTTATGCTACATGTTTTTCCTTCATTCTGCCACAACATTATAATTGTATCCAAATGGTTCTCAACTTGTTTCCATGGATACTTAGCGTGTTCAGACTTTTTGTAATACATGCCTTGGTCTTATAGACAGCTCTTGTTATCAGACTCTAAGACCTGCTACACCTGTAGTTTTCAAATTATAATCAGTACTGGTTGTAACACAGTGGTTTTGTGCACATATGTCAGTGAAGTCCACCATCTCTGCTTTTGTAGCCTATAATGAGTTATGCAATATCTCTGCTTGCCACTGAAATGCTAATAGAGCGCTATGGGCTCAGTTAGTGTGAACCCTTTCCACATCTGCGGGAGTGTCAGGAGGAGAGGTGGATTGAAGGCAAGGTCTCAAGCCCAGGCAAAGGAAAGAACAATTTGGGAAAACTGTGTAAGCATGAAGGACCTGTTGAGAAACAGCTAGATGCTGGAGCTTCCCTAAAGATAGTTTGGGCTGATGTGAGACTTCTATATTTGTATTACAGTTTGAGGTTCTCCTCAGGAGTTGCTGCTCTGCCAGGTAACCTCAAGTTTTTTTAGTTAGCTTGGTCCTAACCGGGAGACTGACATGGCACTTGTAGACAACTGATGTGAACATGTTTTAAGTCACTGGGAGCAGAGATGTACCTGATTTCTTCTTTTGCGCTACCCCACTCTATTTCTGCCTCCTGAGATGAAAGGGAAGGACCTGGCTCTAAAGAACTTTGGAGCTCTCAAAACCAGCTCTAAAATATGCCTTGTACATACACAGCAACTCTTTGACCTGTCTTTTGTTGGAGGGCTTTTCCTCTTCCACAGACTTAATTCCTTGCTGTGTTTCTTTGAAAGCCTACTGCTTCAATGACCAACCTCAGCTGGCAGGGAAGGCAAAGGAGTCTGATTTCTTTTGAAGTAAAGACGATTGTTACTTCAAAAGCAGGTCAGCGGATGGGCTTGGACTGGGAAACAGCACTTCATCTGGATGTTTTGAGAGGCTTAAAAACCTCTGGGTTGCAGCCACAACCTGTATAGGGTATGCTGTGGGAACCAGACTGAGCCCCCCAAAAGGTACAAGAGAACGTCATTTTGTCTTTTGCTAAATGTCTTTTACAAGCCCTGCTGAGATGAATATAGGAGAATATGTTGGGTCTAAGCTGAGGCAGTGTTAACACAGAAGCAGAGTGCCCCAACCACTCACTGGAACTGGTGGAGCAAATCTGCAGCAGCTGTTCCCACTCATGAACTGTAATTTTTGTCAGTTGAAAAGTATAGGAAGCAAGAAATTATTGCCTAGTAGTCCCATCTTCTCAATTTAACATAAAAAATTTCTAGTATGCAGGCCTTGTACAAGTGGAACAGATTACAACTCCATGGTCTTCACATTTCCTACCAAGTACTGCTTGTAATATATTCCCCAGACTTTAAAAAAAAAAAAAAAAAGAGAGATTCAAGATTCATCTTAAATTTCATGTATGTGTAATTTGGTTGTCTCCTTTTAAGTATGGTCATTTTGAAAAATTCCTTATTATACCAAAAGAGTTAAAAGCTATTCAGAAGAAGGAAACAATTATTTTTGTAATGCTTTAATAGAGACAGTTTGAAATATTCAACCTTTTGTAGATAAAAACTGGTGTCTACATGGCCAGAAAAGCAAAATTATGGGCATGATCTTTATCATCTCATGCTGCAAAGAAGAAGAGGGGAAAGCATGGTTGATAGGAAAAGAAAATGTAATTTCTGAGTTTCAATTTAAAATTGAAATTTATGGAAAAAGAACTATAGTTTTTGTTTTGTTTAGGTTTTACTGTTAACCAATGCCAGTCTCATATCTGGCACAAAACCTGCTACAAAACGGAATGTAGGCCAAATATATGCAGTAGGTGGACTTACACAATTTTTTCATAGCAATTAAAGTGATTTTCTTTACGTTCATACACTTGAAAGGATGTTGCAGACTCTCCCTTATATGTTCAAAGGCAGACATGCTGGGATGATCACACTTCATTGTTTCGAAAGAACATCAGCCTGTAGAGGGGTCTGACTCCTGCTGGGGCCACGCTTGCAGTTGGCTGACGGTGTCGGTGTGAATGTGGCTGCTCCAGCCGACTTTTTAGCCATTCACCTTTAGATTTCAGTCAATGTCCACCTGTAAAGATACGCTCATAAAAGTGAAAGCACTGACAGGTTCTGCGTCTGATTGTAGCAGAGAGGACACCCTGAAGATTTACGTGACTGTGGGTTTAAACCACAGCTGATAAATACATTCTTCGCATGCAAATGTGGTGATAAAGATAAGGTTGTGTGCGAGAGGCTGGACATTTCTAATGTGTGAGCCCAACACAACTGTTGCAGTAGCTGGGCATAGCTGTTTGAAATTAAGACTTCCTCGTGGTCATTTAACTGGAGGCTAACAACACTATCTATTTCTTTTACAGAATAGCAGTAGTTCATTATTAGCTTATTGATTTGGAAGAATTTTATCTAACTCTTCAGGTTTGAAAGATAAGAATTAGTATCTCTGACCTCTTCCTGTGGTTCATCAGAGCTTGCGGCCTTGGCTTCTTGTAGCATCAACCTTAGGTTTGTCATAGGTACTAAAGCCTATCTTCAGAGTCGTGGTGAGTGAGGGCAGGTAGAACTAGAGATGTGGGGTGTTAGCTTCTGACCTAAATATCCATGGCAGGATTTCCTGAGACTGTGGGAAGGGGGGGCTGAACCCACTAACTGAGATACTGACTCTAGTCCTGTGTTCCTGCCAGAATTCTTTGAGCCCTTCAACAAAATATTTCAGGAGGTGGTATGATGTTTACTTGAAATTGCCAAAAGCTTTTGTTCAAGGGTCCCTTACAAGCAGTGCCCAAAGCCCTGTGCTGAGACTGCAGAGGCCTGTCGTCAACCACACAGTAGTGATAGTCAGGACAAAGCAAGAATAAATGGCAGGGCCCCAGAGAAATAGACCAAGGCATCTGTGTCTGAAAAATTAATTTATCAGCTGAGTAATTATAAAAGGAAAGACAGCAAAGTCTGGAGATGATTTTAGGATGTTAAATACCAGAGACAGGAAGGCCTTTCAGAAACTGCTACCAGGTAAATGGACAGACAGGACTCTGCCAGGAAAAATCATGCTGACTGTTGGATGGGTACAGAGTACCCACATTGCTCTATTTTGTTGGTATTCTCTAAGAGTGCACGGGGTGTGGGTCTCAGTTTAGTAAATGCCTGCAGGTGCACGGAGGTCCCTGGAATCTGGTATTCATTCCAGTCCTGTGTGTTGAACTGTTGATGTCCTCCAAACCTGGTCATTACTGTGAGGAGCTCAGCTGAAGCATCTGCTTAAATGTTGTGTTTGCTCTGAAGTTGAAAGTGTATGGAACCATTTCAAAACACCACCAAAAGCGTAATGATGCACATATGCCCACCCGTGGATATATTGTGTTTAATTCAGGTTTTCTATCACAGCAGGCCAATGCAATATACATCACCAGAGATGCGTGAGGGATCACTTCTAAACAGAGACTGGAAAAATAGTGTCTATGAGGACACACTGAGGCAAAACTGCTCAAATCCCTGAACTTTGAACAAAATTTAAACTAAGTATTTTAGTATGCCACACCATACAAACACAAAAGAGAGCTTAAATTTTAAAGAAAGCCTTTCTCTGCGGCATTTCTAACTCTCTATATCATATAACTTCTGCAATTTACTGGCACAATATAACAGCAAGAATAAATATTTAGTAGGTGGTATAAAACTTGGATGACACAGCCCTGTCTCTGCAGAAGTCAATGGCAAAAATGTAGCTGTATCAACGGGGTCACTTGCTGTGTTTGTACTGGCTAGAGGTATGACAGTTGTCTCGAGGTGAGCTAACCTGTGAGTTCAGAAGACCAGGCTGAGCATATTAAAGGAATTCTCCTGAAGGACTGATGTATTTATAGTGCATCTAGTGCACCTGATCCACCCCACCTGAAGACAGTATAATGCCGTACTCTGCAAAGAGTACTTGCAGTGAACACTCACTGGCTGAGATGAGACAAGTCTGAGTTCAGAGCTGTGCTAGAGGACATAGAGCAACCCTGGCTGAAGATGACTAGGAAATAATTTTCCATGCAGGTAGTAATTTTCCATCCACTGCTGGCCCTTGTTAGCAGAGAGCGGATCAAATGGAATACTGGGCCAAATTGCTCCTGTGTGTCTGATGAAGGAGGCTTTGCCTCAGGGCCCGGGTGCATGTTCAGGAGCTCTTGCATTCACGGAATCAAAGAATGCTTTGGGTTGGAAGGGACTTTTAAAGATCACCTAGTCCAACCCCCTTGCCATAGTCAGGGACATCCTTCACTATATCAGGTTGCTCAAAGCCCTATCCAACCTGACCTTAAATACTTTGAATGGTGGGGCATCCACAACTTCTCTGGGCAACCAGTTCCAGTGTCACACAACACATTATAAAAAATTTCTTCCTTATGTCTCACCTAGGCCTACCCTCTTTCACTTTAAAACCATTACCCCTTGTCCTGACACTACAAGCCCTGGTAAAAGTCTCTCTCTGTCTTTCTTATAGGCCCCCTTTATATATGGTTGGGGACTGACCTGCTGGAGAGCAGCTCTGAGGAAAAAGACCTGGAAGTTCTTGTGGACAGCAGGATGACCATGAGCCAGCAATGTGCCCTTGTGGCCATTGGCATCCTGGGGTGTATCAAGAAGAGCGTGGCCAGCAGGCCGAGGGAGGTCATCCTCTGCCTCTACTCTGCCCTGGTGAGGCCCCATCTGGAGTACTGTGTCCAGTTCTGGGCTCCCCAGTTCAGGAAGGACAGGG
>JAOQGH010000001.1:137752404-137833076 GCA_025769975.1 Gallinago jamesoni
GGCTGGTCTTTTCTCAGTGGTGCCCAGTGACAGGACAAGAGGAAATGGGCACAAACTTGAGTATAAGAAGTTCCACCGCAGCCTTCTCCAGGATGAACAGCTTCATTTATCCCAGCAGAGCCACTTGGCCTTGCGTAGCTCAATATCCACCCTTCCTGCCACAGTGTATGTAGTTGTGGCAGTTGCTAAGCATGTAAGAGATTAGGAAATGCTAAAATAGCAATGCTTTTCAAACAATGGAAGTTAAAAAAAAATTGTAGTGCTTATAGTATAGTATGGGACTACTTGCTATTTTTACCCTGATCATACTTCTATACTGCTACTTATTTACGTGCATTTGAACATCACCCAGTTTCACAGTCAAATTAAAAAGGATGAAGAGCAACAGCCATATGTGAAGGGATTTGAAGTTACAGATTTCATGTCTAACAAACCCTTCAGATCTGTGGTGCAGTGATTTGTACTATGTTACAGAACACTGGGTTTCAAAGCAATTCATACTCATTTGCAGAAAAAGTTAAATGTTAGTTTCAGCCTGAGTGTGAAGGGAATGTGTAATTTCAGCACCTACTGTGTATATTACCTGCCCTTAATAGACTATCATGTTTTACACTTGGCTCTTAGTAATCCTTTTCAGGCTTTATTCAGGCTTTATCAAAATAGAACTCACAGCCATAATTTTCATTCCTCACTTTATAAACTGAATGTTAGGAAGGGACAATGAAGAAATCCTGGGAGGTAAAACCTGGTCTGATAACATCCTTGTTGGGCTACCTGACACATTATTGTTCAGGATTTAGGATAAATACACGAATAAAAGCCAATTAAGTTACTAATTCCTGTAAGACCAGCGAAGGCATGACAAAGATGAATTAGGCATGGCATGACTATCAGTAGCTCCAAAGTAACAACATTGGCACTTGCGTATTTCCACTTGTTTACAAATCTTTTCATGTTACTAACGAAAGTGATGTATTTTAAAATAATACACTTTTTAAAGAACATAAAATAGCTGCCACCACTCCCCTCTCCCTTCTCCTCTCCCTCCCCTCCCCCTCCCCAATCAGAAGCCCATTCTGCCAGTTAAAGTGCTGTCACAGAAGACTGTCTCTGGTGACAGGGACAGTGCCAGCGCTGACATGCCATCTCAGTGCTCATGTGGCAAAAGGCAGTGTCAGAATAGCAGCTTCCCATTTTCAGGAGGTATTTTACTAATTTAATATTGGGGCTGTTTTGAAATGAATTTCTTTCAAAAACACAACAGAAGAAAGTGATTTATACAGCCAAGAAAGACTGTGCATGTCATGAAACTAAAACCTTGAATTTTACCTGGAATTCATTAAGCAATCACCTCTTCCTTTTTCCTTTTGCTCTCAAGAAAAAGTTAAAAAATAAAAATATAACAAACTAGCATGACCTTTAAAACTAGAGAGGTTTAGTGGCTGTATCTAAATGAACAGAGTACACATCAGTGTTTCAGGTGGGTAAGTCTTTCAATTGCCAAAGAAATTACACTCCAAAATAAAAGGTTCAGCATAACTAAGTGGAAATTAGCTATGTAACTCACAGCGCTATGGCTAGAACGGAAATAGTGCAGAAATATTGAAAAGAAATAACAGTGTCCTTTCCCAGTAGACCACCTGGGACTGTGTTTTTCCACATGACATGTCCTTGTAATTCTAGGTTTAGTGATGAATAGTGGAAGTTCCTTTCAGTTAGGGATTTTTGGCTCCTTCATCAAAACATCACATGCAACACTGTGCAAAGTTGGTCCCTGTTGGAAAGAGGGAACAAGGGGAAGCTGTCTGAGAGTGCATCAGAGGGTGCTGCATGATGGAGGACATTCAGGAGCTCTGCCAAGCAGGTGTCCTGTGCCTAAACCTGTTCTCAGTTACCCCTTTGCCCTCAAAGTGACTCCTTTTGACCTGGTACAGACAGCAGTCCCCTCCTCTCCATCGGGTCAGACGGATGGCTCAGAGCATGGAAGGGAGGGAAAGGAGAGTGTGTGAACTGCTTAACCTGCTTATCCAGGTCTAATGTCCACATGTGACCCCCTGGGCCTTAGAAGAGCGTCTTGGGAACTCAAACCTGGCTCTGAGTTGGTGGGAAGTGGCCTCCTGGCAGTCTGCATCGCCTTTTCCCAGAGTAACTTAGGAGTACCTGAGGACATTCCAAAGGCACTATGCTCCTGTTACAAATGAAACCAGATCTTATTGAAAGCACTCCAGTCTGTGCATTTTTTTTTTAATATATGTCCTGTAAATGTCTGTTATTTTTTTTCCAGAAATGAGAAGAAATACATAAGCAGATACTGGAAAGAAGTGAAAGTCGGAGACTTTGTGCAGCTTCGCTGTAATGAAATTATACCTGCTGACATATTGCTGCTCTCCTCAAGTGATCCCGATGGGCTGTGCCATATAGAAACAGCTAACCTGGATGGAGAAACTAACTTAAAACAAAGACAGGTGGTGAGGAGGTTCTTAGAGCTGGTAAGTCACCATTCCTAACCCCTATTTAAGATAAGAATTTGTTTCAGGTAAGTAAACTGTTCACCAGTCCACACCAGCTAAATCTGCTTGTTCTAGTACTGCTAATGAATTAGTACTATGGTTGTCATTAAAATACTAGCAGTTGCCAATAGCTGACTTCATCATAGTATCATAAGTTTTACCATAATTTTTCCCTGAATTTGAATAGGAATTATTTGGGGCAATTGTGTGCGGTTGGAAAATGTTGGGGGGTTTTAATGGCTTCTATTGTAGCTTGATTTTTGAAAACAAATTTTAACTGCCCAATGAGAAGATATTTAAATATAAACAACTACTTCTCCTGCCTGCAAACCAGATCAGTTTCAATTGGGAATTTTGCCTGAAACTCCATGTTGCAGAATATCCCTCCAACACTTGGAGCATTAAAGCTTTTAAGATTTAAAGGGACAGCATGCATGCATTCTGGAGATTTCTGTGCTGAAAAAGTGTTTTACTGCTGTCTCACTATGCTTATCTCTCCCCAACAGCACTATTTTGAAACAAAACAAAATCCAGATCAGTTACTGTCAGCAGAATTAGAGGAATTTACCTGAAGTTTTACTTGCTTTAATAATCCTGTTGAAATAGTATTTATTTATATGCTCTCCTCTCCCATCCCTCTTGTCAGCTAACCCCAGTTTCCTGTATTTTGTCAGGAAAAAAATAAAATATTTTCTAGAACTCAACTACATCTTTTTTTTTTTAATAGTTCTTCTCATTTGAGGGATTTTGTTAATAGGAGCTGCTGCCCTTACCCCTGTCATCAAAGGGAACTACAGCAGCCTATAATTGTGCTGAGGTAGATCAGCATTACTGAAGTTGCAATCCAACTGATAAGATAAAAATCAGTGTGCCTTCCAAATAATTATTTATGGTGGATAGATCCTTTCTTTGAATAGCTTGTAAAAATGAGAGATGAAGACTTGTTTCATCATCAGTGATTTCCACATAGAATTTAGACATGACATGGCAGCTACCGCCAAGGCAAGACACTTAATCAGCTACAGGCCAAATGTTTCAAAAACCTTGATTGTTTCAAAGAAGCTAATTTAATTGCTTCTCAAATGCCCCATCCTGTTCCCACTGAGAGGAAGTTTCTTCCAGTGGGTAGAGCTCCAGGGAGGTATTCAGATGATGTATCCCAGTTTTCTGCCAGTGTAGACTTCCTATGTAACCTTAGGCATGTTATGTAGGACAAAAACTATAGATTGCATATAGGCTACTGAATACAGGGGCGCTTTCGTGTTTGTGGGTAGAGTTATAAGCCAAGGGTACATCCCACCTCTATCTCAAAGGAAGATTTGGGAAGGCACCAGTTCCTCCACTCATCCACAGCAGATGGTTGTATTTCTGTGATCTAAGACTATCTGACAAACAGGAAGTGTTGGTAAACACAGTGAAAGGCATTGATATGTCCAAGTACAGATCATCACAAGACTGACTTTCAAGAGCTTTGCTGCCCGGTGGAGCCCTCTGCACTGCATCTAGATGTGTGCACTTGTGGAGTCGCTCTTCTGTCATCAGTTGTGGAGTCACTCTTCTGTCTTTAACCAGCAAACATGTGTGCATCAATACAGCAGGAAAACCAGAAGGGAGTACCCCTGCAATCTCACGTTTGGCATACTCTCTGGGGTTTAAATTACTGATCCAAACCAGGCAGCTAAAGACTCCAAGCCTGGGTTTTGTACAGTTTGTCAAGACCTGTAACCTTTGGACTGTTGTGTGGGGGTGAGTGGCAGTGCCATTTCCTCCTCAAACAGGTAAAAGGTTATTTGAGACTGAATTGGGCCCCCTTAGGGAAGAACACTGAGGAGACAGTGCCTGCCTAGGGAAGCAAAGCCAGGTTAATATGCCAAGCAGCTCAGCATATCAGGGTATGCATGGCATGGCTTGCTCAGCATACGTTGCTTTACTGAGGAAATCTGTTATAATATAGATACTTACAGTTGGATTTCTAGACACCTAACCACTTGGCATTTCCAGCCCATCCTGCTTCTGTATCTTATTTCTCAGCCTTATATAGATGATAATGGAACTTATCTCAGAAGTGTGTTCCAAAATATGTGGATAAGTAATTTTTTAAAATAATTTTTAAATCACAAGATGCCTAGCTACAATAGCGATGAGGTTCATAATAAATTATCAGGGGTTAAACGGGGGTTGGTGACAGAAAGCTCATTCATTCCAATGCAAACAGAACTGGGCCCCAAAAAGGCAAGTACTGAATGAGAGCTTTTAAGAAAACCACATGTGACTACCTCCCCTCTCTTAAAATAGCTGAGAAAGCAAGAAATATGCAAGCCCAGGTTCCTGCATCAACTAAGTTGTAGGCAAACTGCACACCTGCAAGTACCAAGTCCTCAGCAGCTGCAGCATCACAGAGACTCTCTGTAACAGCATCCCGTAAATTATTCAGCAGAATACTTGCCATCCTCATTAAAGTCCTGGCCAAAACCTGTCTGAGCACGCTGTTAATTCATGCAGCAGCATTGGCTTCCTCCCCCTGTACTAGTGGGAATAGGCTCTTACTGATTCTTGAAGGTGTTGCCCTGCTGAGAGACACTCAGCAGTGGGATAGAGGGAGCTACTTGGGAAGTGTTGGGTGAATAGTAGGCCCACAACCAAGTAGCATGGAATAGCAAGATGATGCCATTTTTTGGAATGTTCAGTTTCTTTCTGTGTATGTCTTAAGTTGCCACAACTGAAGAGACCTTATTGTTAGATCTCATAGAATACTTTGGAAGACAAAAATTTTCTTGCACCAAATGCTGACTATCCTTTTACTGTACCTCAGAGAAGTTTGGTCCCAAATCTCTTACAGCACCTGCATCCCAACCTGTCATGCATTGGACAAGAATGGTTTTACATTTTTATGTTACCGCTGTACTCAGCAGAACAACTATCAGTTATGTTTATAGCTGTTTGGTTCTGTGTCATTCTGCGGCCCTGTTCAAGCAGGAAAACAAACAAATACATTATGTAGTCCTGACCCTCTCTTTCCCACAGTGCTAAACTCTTCCCCCACCGCCCTTACAGAATGACGTTCCTGGTCATGTGGCTTATCATAGGACAAGAAACACAGATCTTTTGGAAGCTGCTTCTTAAAATATCAGCTGTACATAGCTGTCTTTGAATAATGTCCCTGTGGCAGTATCTCAGCCATTTAAAAGAAGCTGTGTTAAGAAGCTTGCCCTTTCTGTGCTTAGCCATGTTTGTGCTTTCCTTATTCTGTCCCTGCCCTGTGCCCACCCGTGCAATTTACAATCCCACAGGTCTGCACTGAGCTGCTTACCGTAGAAAGACTTGGATGCCAGTTTGGAGTCACTGGAATGGGGTGTGCGCTGGGCAGCCCTTGTGACCACAGCACTCTCTCCAACTGCCCTCTCCTGTGTGCTCCAGAGGCACACAAGGCCAGTGCTGTTACGCTGGGTACAGCTGTCCTCTGGAAGGGCAGCCATTCTGTCAGTGTGCTCTGAGGATCTTTGTGTGTCTCTCTTCAGCATTAAACAGCATATAAGCTCCGTAGTCTCAGACAGTGAAAGGTCCTAGTTTCTTCCTTCCAAATCTTTGTTCAGGAAAGTGATCTCTTTTCTGATCTCTTTTTATCCCAACTCTTGAAGCAGCAATAAGCAATTATAGAAGCTGTTCTGTATCCTCGTCTCTAGTTCTTTGCATGCATTATTTTACTCTAAACATATGCTCAGAAGATCCAAGATCAGCATTTGTGGGCTTGAATGGAACCTCTCCACTTGTGAATTCCAAGAAACTGTTTTCCTTTATAGTGCAAGTAACCAGAAATATTGCTTATTTTAGTGCTGCTTTGATTTTTCTGAGTAATTTATAGTAGACTGGGAACATACTGCTTGTTAGCTTTGCATGTTTGTTAACGAGTGTGATCTGACATAAACCTGTACTTTCTGTACGTGATTCTACACCCTGTCAATACACAAGCTTTGGGAAGAGTCACTGATATATTCCTCTGTGGATTGCATGTCTGAAGACACCAGTTTGAATGTATCCTTTGTTGTTGAACACTCAAAATAGTTAGTCAAGAAAGAAGAAAATCACTCAGTGAGAAGGTTAAAAAAGAAAAAAGGAAACAGGAGACTTTTCAAAGACCTTGACATTCTTTCCTCCGAGACTTCAAATACTGTGGTCTTGTTATCCAGCTACTGCAGTGACAGGATGTGTTAGAAATGTTTGAAATAGTCAGAAATGTACTTCTGCATGCTCTGTCTTTAAAGCCAAAAGGACAGTGGACTGTCTTCACACTGAAATGGGGATCAGATCCATGTGAGCAGCATGGCACAGCAGAAACGAGACAGCGCTGTGCTAAATCCCACTGTGAGTGATCTAACAGTGTTAGCAGTGACCAGTAAGCATCTCTTGGAAAATACGAGTGTTTCTTGGTATTCCACCAGTTTCCTTCCAATTTCTAATCCACCCTCGCTGCTGCCGAGTCACAGCAGCCCTTTCTGGTGTGCTGGATCTAACAGGAGACACGGAAGGCAGAAGGAATCAATGTGTTTTCTGTACTACTCTGCAGGCTGCTGTGCCACCACACCCTCTACAGTTGCTTATGGAATGTTTTCCGTCCATCAGAGATGTCGTGTCAGCCGCTCTTCAGAGAGTGGATAAGCAGATGCAGCTTGGGCTGTGAGAGCTCAAAACTCCCCTTCAGGTTTCATAAACTTGATTTAGGATATTTTGATAGTATGAATCTAGACTCATGAAAAACATTTACATTTCCTTGCTCCACTGTTTTTACTCAGTATGTCTTTTAACAAAATCCACAAAGACTCACTGTGGATTCTGGAGCAGCTTATGGTTTATTAACCACTGGTCATGTCCTGGATGTTTATGTGGAAAGCTTCAGTTCAGCTGAAAGCTAAGCTAAATCTAGCAGCTGCCATGCCCTGTGAGAAGGTGTGTGTGTCCTTCTGAGAGCTGGTGAGGGTAGGGGGTGCATTTTTTTTCCTCTCCTTTTCTCCAAAGAGTAGACCTTTGTTCAAAGCAGGCTTGCACTAGCATGATTAAACAGGTTTAGATAAGCCCTGCAAAACACTTTCTGGCTGCTTATTACGTTGTCTAAAAAGCACATCTGAATTTGGTGTCTCCTTGTTTAGGAGGGTTCATTTGCATGCAGACTAGCACCAAAATAATTCATCGGTCTGATTTCCTCACAAGTCGGTATGTGAATCCTTCTGGAATAGGTATAAACTCAGAGCCTGTGCTTACTGCAGGCACAGTTGCTCACCTGTCCCAGCTTGGAAGCTGGGCTGAATTGACAGATCCAGCTTTCATTCCAGCCCTACTGTTCTTGCACAGTGCTGGAAGCATACTGGGTACGGTGGTTGGACTTAGAACAGTCCCAGATCTCCCTGTTCCAAGCATTAAGCCATTTATACCATCTCTTTTTTTCCCCTGTGAGTCCTGGGAAGAAACTGGTCAAGAAGAGAAGAGAAGTGAAGAGAAGAGAAGACAGCTTTCTAGAAGGACTGCACTGTAAGCCTGACTGTTGGTAGCTGCAGGCTACTCTATATATGAGGTATTTTGTGAAGGGCAACTCATGCTAATTGCATGAAAACAACTCACAGAGCAGCCTTGGTATCTCAGTGTAGATGTTCCTTTGACATTCAGTTTTTCACCCTCAAAAAAATGGGGGGGGAGTAATTTTCAAATTTTGATTGAGCCTAAACCGAGCTAAGATTTCCTTTACAGACATCTGCATTGGTTAAACTAGCCCAGTTTGAGAGAACAGCTGAAGTTAAACCAGCACAGTTCCCAGGCAGACTAGTTTTCAACGCAGTCTTATCTCAAAGAGTCTTCTAAATCAACACAAGAATTGGCATAGCTATACTCTCCCTGTGCTCCTTTGTCCCACTAATACCCTCAGGACATCACCCACCTGAAATTAGCGGGAATAGTACACTAATGTAATCAAGTAGATGAGAACTAATCAGCAATGTGCACTCACAGCCTAGAAAGCCAACTGCACCCTGGTCTGCATCAAAAGAAGTGTGGCCAGCAGGTCAAGGGAGGTGATTCTGCCCCTCTACTTTGCTCTGGTGAGACACTACCTGGAGTACTGTGTCCAGCTCTGGAATCCTCACTACAGGAAGGACATGGACCTGTTGGAACAGGTTGAGCAGAAGGCCACGAAGATGATCAGAGGGCTGGAGCACCTCCCCTATGAAGACAGGCTGATAGAGTTGGGATTGTTCAGCCTGGAGAAGAGAAGGCTCCGGGGAGTCCTTATAGCGGCCTTCCAGTACCTGGGCCTACCTAAAGGAGGGATGGGGAGGGATACTTTATCAGGGAGTGTAGCAATAGGACAAGGGGTAACAGTTTCAAACTGACAGAGGGGAGATAAAGGTGAGATACGAGGAAGAAATTCTTCCCTGTGAGGGTGCAGTAAAGGTTGCCAGGGAGGCCGTGGATGCCCCATCCCTGGAGGTGTTCAAGGCCAGGCTGGATGGGGCTTTGAGCAACCTGGTCTATGGGAGGTGTCCCTGCCCATGGCGGGGGGGTTGGAACTCCATGATCTTTAAGGTCCCTTCCAACTCAAACGATTCTATGATTCTATGATACTCAGTGTTGTTTAGACTGTAAGTACTTTAACAGGGTAGAACCAGACCGCAAGAACAGTGAATGTCTCTCTAGCACATTTTGGGGGTTATCCCTTGTGTCTTTCTTTTTTGCTGTATTTTGAGAAGGTTTACAAGGCTAGGAAAAGTGGCTCGAAAATTCCAGATATGCACGTGTTAAAACAGCAGATTAGTGCTCCATCCCACACATGTTGCCAAAATTAGATTTCACTGAGGGAAAAGAGAGTTAAAAAAAATAACCAACCAAACAAAAGAAAACAATGTTTTTCCTTATGCACCACCAGAATATTAAATTAAAACCATTTTTTTTAGCTTTAAAGTTTAGCTGATGGTTTTAGAGAAGCAAGTCCTGTAAGAAGACTGGTATTTGTCAATTCAAAATGCAAGCGTGTCACACACCCTGTGAAGACCTTTGTCCGAGGTCATGCCTTGAACGTTCTGTAGATGTCTTTGATGAGGGCTGAAACGCTATAAAAAGCTCTAAGCCTGTATTGCTGTATCTGCTTTTGGGTAGTACGGTGTTCAGAGATGAGTTGTGTGGAAACGGCAGACTCGTATGGTTAAAGAGGAAGCAACTACTGTCTCTCTAACAGAGAAATAAATGTATAGCAGCTGCATGCAGAACGGCCTGGTATAGAGCAGGACCCAAGTCAGTGCTGTGGCAAACTCTTGTGCGAGCTAAAAGCCCTCAAGAAGTCTGAGAAGAATTTTTCACTCTACCATTTTACCATGCCACATCATAGTCAGCAGTCTCCCACTGGTAGGTATGGGGAAATAAAAAACTCAAGAATGATGGTTCACTTCCTCCTTGGTTGGTTCTGAGCACGGCTATAATCTCTTTCTAGTTTCCATTGTGCAGGTGTCCACACCACAAGTTTGGCTGTTGAGAGAGTTTCATTAGAAGGACAAAGAATTTGAATAACTGTAAGAGAAAATGTTGGATATCTTAATCTAAGCTGGGGGGAGTGGAGAAAGAGTCCAGTTCTGAAGAGTGCAGAGTACTTGACTTTTACCATTGGCATTGGTTGTTTGGCTTTGTGTTTATATATAGGTTAAAGGGGCTAAACTAATGAATCTAAGTTTGAATATCTTGGCTGTGAAGAACATCTCATTCCTAGGGTAATTCCTCCAGTGCTGGTGGAACAGTGGTAAATCCATGTAAGGAAAAGTATTATGCTGGTGGCTGGGCTATGTTTGACCTCTAGAGACGCAGGACATTTCATTCTCTGTATCAATAGTCCAGCATCTCTCTGTTCTGTTGTTTCTCCGGAAAAGCGTTAGAAAACAAGACAGCATTTCAGGTCTGTAGAGAAAATAAAATGCTATACTGGCTTCCTGTTATAGAGAAGTAAACATTTTCATTTAAAGCAAGTTAAGAGATTTTCCAATATATTTTTTTTTTAGTCATGACTTTTCTGATCTCCTGGCCTAATTCAGTTTTACTGAACAGAAGTTTCTTTCTGGAACTATTTATTCCTTAGCCATACATTGGCCTGTCAGCTGGGAACAGGAAATATCTAGAATATCTGTTGTTTTCATAAATGAGAATTTGTAATATAACGGCGAGAACTTAGGGCCAGGATTTTTTGGACTGGAAACATCACACTACACTTGTCTCTGATACCACAACCTCAGTGCATAGTGTGAGTGGTTAGAAAAGGATGGAGAGGCCTTCTTCTCCAGAGTAGGAGAGTTCACAGTATTGAGCCACGTATAACCCCAGCTATGATGGTATGGTCTCATTTTCCTTTGGAAGCACTGAGGTGGAGAAGGGGTCTGCTGTTCTACCAGAAAATGCAGAGCGACAGAATGAGGAACTCCTGTATTTATCTCAGCATCCAGGACGTGAACCCTCATCCCACTTCTCTTTTCTCCACCTGCTATCCTCTAAGTCTTTTACACATTTTAGTACTGATAGGCCACAGAGGCCATTAGAAATTTGCATTTGAATGTTATTTACATGGGAAGTGGCTGGCTTTATGTCTCAAAGCTGTTATTTCAATAAACTCATGAAAATTTTCATTTGTTTGTTATACTCAGGTTCATACTTTCAAGCTCTGCTATGACTCTGTGATGGTCAGACACTTTACATATGTGTATGTGCTTGTGAGAGAGAAAGTTATGATTGTGCTGTAGGTACATGACTGGAGAAGATGCTGTTTTCCACACAGAGCTATAGTGCTTATATTTCTGTTTGGTTTTGAATGAAAAAATCAATACTGCATGTAAATTTATAGACAGCAGTGCTAATACATTGATTCAGTTTACTTAATGACAGTAATGAATTGGTTTAGATCAAAGCAGGGAACACAACTTTTTGGTTTCTAAGAGAAAGAGAATTTGATGTTTAACATACAGTATGGTTAGAATTTGCATATAAGTTGTCATAAGTGTTGTCCAGCCTCTACTTAACTTTTCCAAGCTTGTTTGTTCGTTTTATTTTTCTCCTGAGTTGATTAAATACCAGATTCAAAACCATGCCCCATATGGCTAAGTTTACTCGTATACCTGTATAGCAATGTGGCCTGTATGGCTGAGATCATAGGGATCTGACTTACAGGTTGCTGCAGTGTAACACGAAGGGATAAATATGACTTTGTCCTACTACTAACTACATAGAGGTCAGTCATGTCAGCTATTAAGACACAAAAAGCAATGGAGTAACTCCTGGTGCTCCACAGGAAGCTGTTGCCGCGATCTTTGATTAAGGTAGATAACTGATAATGACACAGAAGAAAAATTACACAAGCTGTTTTATTGATGTTCTCCATGTTTGTCTTATTCCTGGCATTTGTTCTCATTGGTTGCATTTCCACATCTCACATTTATTGAATGCTTATAATAATGAATATTTGCATAAGTATCACATGGTCATAGAATAGTTCAGATTTGAAGGGAACCTTTCAAGACCATCTAATCTAACCCCCGTGCTGTAGACAGGAACTTCTTTCATTAGGTCAGGTTGCTCAAAGCAACCTAGGTTTGAACACTTCAGTGAGAGGGCATCCACAACTTCTCTGGACAACCTGTTCCAGTGTCTGACCACACTTATTGTAAAAAATTAATCCTTATATCCAGTCTAAATCTACTCTCGGTGTAGAACTGTTGCCCCTTATCCTATCACTGCAGGACTTGGTAAGAAGTCCTTCCATCTTTCTTATAAGCCCCCTTTTATATTGAAAGGCTTCAATGAGGTCTCCCTGGAGCCTTCTCTTCTCCAGGCTGAACCACGACTCTCTCAACCTTTCTTCACAGTAGAGGTGTTCTAGTCCTTGGATAATTTTCCTGGCTCTCCTCTGGACCCGCTCTAGCCAGGTCCATGTCTTTCATGTACTGGGGACCCCAGGGGTGGAGGCAGTATTCCAGGTGGGGTCTCATGAGAGCAGAATAGAGGGGCAAAATCATCTTTCTTGTCCTGCTGGCCATGCTTCTTTTGATGCAGCCCAGGATGTGGTTGGCTTTCTGGGCTGTGAGCACACATTGCCAGCACATATCCAGTTTTTCATCCACCAGTATCCCCAAGTCCTACTCCACAGGGCTGCTCTCAACCCATTCATTCCCCAGTCTGTACTGATAGTGGGCATTGCCCTAACCCAGGTGCAGGATCTTGCACTTGGCCTTGATGAACTTCACAAAGTTCACTTGGGTCCATTCCTCAAGCCTGTCCAGGTCCCTCTGGATGGCATCCTTTCCCTCAAGCACATCAACTGCTCTACTCAATCTAGTGTCACCTGCAAACTTGCTGGCGGTGCACTCAATCCCACTGTCTACATAATTCATGTATAGTACTGGTCCCAGTACAGACCCTTGAGGAATGCCACTTATTACTGGTTTCCACCTGGACGTTGAATGATTGACTGTAACTCTTTGTACACAACCATCCAGCCAATTCCTTATCCATCTAAGAGTCCATCCATCAAACCTGTATCTGTCTGATTTAGCAGCAAGGATATTGTGGGAGAACATATCAAAGGCCTTGCAGAAGTCCAAATAAATTATATCTGCCCAGAGTATGACAGCTGGTGAGGGAAGGCTTCACAGGAGTAATAGACTCTGCTGTTCATCTGTGCTCTGATTCAACAGGTCATATTCACGTGTGTTTTAATTCTATGCTTAACTGACCAAAACATACAGATTACTGAAGATAAGAACTTCATAACCATTGTGTGTGCCTGAAGCAGGAGGCTGGCTAGAGCCCTGAATAGGGAAGCAAATCTCAGTCCCTACTCCAATGATACATGTTCATCTCCCTAAGCTCACTTCCCAGCTCTTGTGGCCAGTTTTGGAACTGGGAAGTCCATCAATTTCTTTTCATAAAATCTATGCCATCAGCTGGTATCTGAAAAAAATCACCCTTGAATTCCTTGAGTTTTTGAATAGGTGTTTTTCACTTTGCTACTGGAGTCTTTAGCATGTTGATTGGAAAGAAACTTGTTTAGTAAAATAGATAGTAGAGGCGAATAGATAGATCAGATCGAAGCTCTTAGCCAAAGTGTTCTACAGCCATCCCAACTTCCCCCATGTATGAAGCATGCCAACCACAGCCCTGCTGCCCTCAGATTGACTATTAATCTTCACAGCTGCCCCTCTACCCTCTCCCCAGGGCTAGAAGGGAAATAAGGAAACAGCTGGAACTCAGCAGGGAAGGGGCACTCTGAATGCTGTGTTTGCTTTAGGGCATTAGTGAATCAGGTGTATGATTGTGGATGTTGGTACTAGATACAACTCCAAGCAAAGATGGCATGCTAGTGTCCAGTTTTGGGACTTTTTACTTGGTTATATAGCATTCTTAAGCTAGAACTACTCATGGAAAGGCTGACAAACCTGTGATAGTGCTGATATGAATGCTGCACTGTAATATTTGGAATAAAAGATGTCTTTTCATTAGGATTGCTTCTTCCCCTCTGTGCTCTCCTGCAACTAGCAGGGGCTGGAGTCTCAGTTCCTTGAGTGATTGCCATATGTTACAGGCTTCCCTCACATACTAGAAACGTTTCTTAAACAAAATGCCATGCAGGGTAAAGCTGCTTTTGTCCAGATTCCCTATCTTCAGGATGAGATGGACTCATCAAGCTTTGGTGTGTTTAACTATTTCCTGACATTACAGCTGCTACTTTTAGGTTTTACCATACGTAGGGAAAACTTTTCATTCCCAGCCACTCTCCTGTCAGGAATCTGATGTTCTGGTTTTATTTGTGGAATTATGTAAGAGAGGTTCTTGGCATTTCCCTCTTCTGGTTGAAGGGTCTTAGTCCTTCCAACCCCCATTTCTTCTGGCAGAACTTCCTCCCGCAAGAAGTTAGACTGGCCAGCAGCCTGGACTAGAGCAGGAGTAGGCCAAGGTGTATTCAGAAGCTGACCTGAGATGTTGTGCTACTAAATTAAAATGACCATGCAATGCTTCTGCCACTAATCAAATGAAGTTTTCTTTCAGTAGTTACAAAATGCAGCCAAAAGACTGCTGGAAATCTCTCCAGAAAGGGAAAAGCACTGTAGAGCAGGGAGGGTTACATCTTACCAAGTGTCTGTGAGCATGAAGGGAAAATCCTCTGGAGGAGCAATGCTAATTGTACGCAGAGTTTTGCAAGGCTTGGTTTGTGGTTTAGTTGAAGCACTAATCTAATGCTGAGGTCAGTTCTTACAGACTGAACCCACTCATTTATTTCAGTGGCTGGCTTTTGGAACAGGCAGATACCACTTTCTTAATTGTCCAGGTCTGAGTCCATATTTCAGCCTTGACACTCTGTTCCATTGCCACTCTCCAGTGCTACTATAGTCCATGAACAAATTCATTCACACCATTGTAATTTTCAATGTTTAACCAAGGATGGCCATCATCCTAAGGGACATCAGAACTCACATGGGTTGTATTTTCAGCGAGGCTGACAATTCTTTGGTACTGTTGTCCCATGATTGAATAACAGCAGTTTCTTCAGGTGGCTGTCATAGAATTATTTAGGTCTTCCTAGGCCTTGCAAGCGACCCATTTCTTTTCCTGCAGGCTGGGTATTGCACTGTTCCCTCATGTTATCTTCTACAAAGGGAAAAACTTTTACTTAGGTGAGCCAGAGGAGGGTCAGCCCCTTAACAGGTATTTGGCTTGCTCAGCTGTTCCAATGTTTCTGTTCCATTTAAACAAACCGTTCTGAAAAAATCCAATTATAGTAGTAGTTGTCAGTGCAGAAAACAAAGCTATTAAATTCTGATGTACAGCTGGATCTGTTTAGTTCCTAAATAGCATAGATCAAACTGTTTTTTCCTTTTCTTGTGAATTAGTGGCACAGAAAAATTCTGCCAGAGACTAATGCAGTTTAGACATTAAAACATTTCACTCTTTTAGTATTTAAACAGTTTGCATGCTTTGGATACATAAAATCAGTATGTAATTCCATTTGCACATTAATAAAAGGTCAGATTAATTTTATATGGTAAACGCAGAGTACTGCTGTTTAAAGAAATAATAAGATGGACTGATGCATTAGGAGAATGCGTTCTTATTGCACGTAAAAGCCTTTAAACTGGAAAGCTATTTTTCTGACTGAGGCAGATTTTTGTCTATTAAATATTTCCTTTGAGTTTTCCCCATGACTCCATTTCTCCCTTTTTGTTTCCTCCAGAGTAAATGCCAAAACAAATCCCAGAGCTCTGATCCAGCAATTGTACTGCAGGGAGAAGTCTGGATAAGATCCCCAGCATAGCCAGTAAACACAATGTGATAAGTGGGTAACTGTCACTGTCACCCAGGGGCATCCTGGGGTACTCATGCTGTCCTGTTGGAAGGAAGAACTGAACATCAAACTCAGGGTTCTGCAGCGGTAAAGTAGGGCAGATGAATAAAGGAAAACATTTTAATAACTATGCATTATTAATATCACTAGCAGGCCATTAAATCACACATACAACATGCATTTAATGAAGGGGAGTATGTTGTTTGAACACTGTGTAATTGTCAGACTACCTCATCTGGCAGAGCAGCATGCTTTGCTTCTTGAGCTATGACAGTTCATAAGGTTGCCAGCAGAGTTGGAAAGGCTGGCATTTCAGCGTAGAGATTCAGAATGATCTTACAGCTGGAGCTCCAAAGTCATGTCAGAGAGAGCTAAATTCAGTCCCTTTTCCTTTGTGACAGATCTGTATAGTTCCTTCATCCGTCTACCTGTCCGTTTCCTACTCTGTAGAGGCATTGTAACATTTTCTTCCCCTCAACATTTTGCCTTTTTAGGATGTAAGTTTTTCAGAGGGTGATACATCAAGTTACCTGAGACATAAGGGACAGTGGTTTATTTTAAGAAAAATATTAAAGAGAACACCTTTCATTATATTTTCTTCTCCTGTCTACTTTTGTGCTTTCCCCAGAGACACACCCAATTACTGCAGACCTAAGTTATTGTTTTAAATTGAACTCTTTAGCAGGTTTAATAGGTAGAGCATTGTTAAGGTCTACTCACAAAAACCTTTACATCTGCAATTTAACTTGAATTTTAAATATAGCTTTGAAGGAATCAATGTTTTGCAGGTTTTTGCCATCTGACTAAGGCTGCTTATGTAAGGAAAATAAGCCTTCCCATTGCTGCATTTAAAGAAAGAAGGAATTTCCTTAAGTTTTAAGAAATTGGAAGAATTAGGATTTATAGATAGGATGTTAAACATTTTCCTAGCAAGAAGACTCCTGAAGGAAAAAAATATATGCTGTGGAATCCCTGAGTATTTAAAATACCTAATGTAGGTATCACTGTGTGCCCTTTTGACAAGTTTCAAGCTTTTGGAAATACCTATGAGTTCCTAAAAAGTCAGCGGGTTTTTCAGAGGAAGCAGTAAGCTAAGGATATTTTGGCAAAATCAAAATATGAGGTCAGGTATTTGAGGAGAGTTAGATTCAAATTGAATTAAACCCCTTCTCTTTTTATGTCTTTTTTTTTCTCTTTTTTTTTTTTCATTTTGATATGATGTAATATGTCAGAAGAGTGAAGCAAGAAATAATATTCACTCCTCCAATGTGTCTTGAGCATCATTTCATACATGGCAGAAACCTTCAAGACCTGTTTTTTTAAATTATATTGGTAGGAAATAATTCTTAACACTAGAATGAAGTGGATAACATTTAGTTACTGCACACTTCTGAATGCAAGGTATGAACAACCAACGCATAAGGATATACCTGAATGTTTCTGTGGTTGACAAAATGATGTACTTCTTTAATTCTGTTTTTCTGAAACCCTCAAGCCATGTGGGAAGAAATGACTGAAACCTTTATTTCACATCTTTCAAGACCTCGTTATGACTTACCCATGGAAAAAAAGAATTGTGTTGTGCCATGGTGGTCACAGCACCATGTTCCTGGTGCCTTGCTAGGCCATGTAACACTGGACAAGGCATGCCACCGGCTTTGCTGTCTCATCCCCTATGCACAGGCCTGTGGTCATTCAGTTTTTCAGACAGTGTTCAACAGGTGTCCAACCATTCCCTGTATTCTCCAGAGCAAAGGCAACCAGACATATTTTGTGGTTTTACTGTTTGAAGTAACTTGCATCCTATTGCCAGTGTCCAGCCAGTACAGCCTGGGAGCCCTTTTATAGAGTGATACCGTAATAGTGATGTGAAATTCAAACCCAACAGGAGGAGCAGCATCCATCTAAAAGACCAGCAGAGAACCAAATTGGCATCTGTGGATAATGCTTATACCCATCCTTACTGTGTCAAAAGAGCAGCAGCAACACCTAACATTGGAAAATAATGAAAGTACTAATTTTTTTAGAGCCTGCAAGTGCTAAAATAATGAGAATATCATGGGCAGTGGGGTTTATTTTAGACCCATTTTCCCAAGATAAAGGGAAACAAGAATTCAGAAACAAGAAGCCAAATCTGCGTTTCTTGACTCCTAAATTTCATCCATCTCTGATACTGTTGCTCTTTCACTATTTCAAAGAGATTTTGAGATTCATTGGCCTGGAGGGAAAGAAGCACAAGAGGGAATATGATTGTCTGCAGCCTTAGAGTGTTAATGCAGGAGGAAAAGCTTTTTGAGTTCTGGTTGTTGTTTCTTTTTTTTTCTGATAAAATAATTGTATGTGCTTGACTTTGCTTAGACTTTGACATACACGGTGCTCATATTGACTTTTTTCAAAGTTGGCACTCGTTAAAAGTAGTATAATAATTTCTGGCTCTTCTTTTAGATGTCTTGTTTCTTCAAGTGACCTTCAAGTATCCTTTCAAGTGTAGTTTTTCTGTAGCATCCTAACAATGATCAGCCTGTGCTCCAAATGAAGCACTACCTGGTAGTAACACATCTGCCTTAAGTGCAAGCAAGATATTTAGCCTCACTTTATTTTACAGGGAGTTGTCCTTAGAATAAGTCATAACAAGTAAAATGTACACTGTAGCAAAAGGAGAACAGGTTGTTCAACAGAAATATATGACTGACGCAAACAGAATTTAGCCCTGGCCTTTGCCATCCAACAGTTTTGGAACTGCAGAACTTACTTGCTATCAGTGAATCTCTCCCAGATTTGTATCAACCAAGTCAGTTGTTCAAATCAGTGGTGCACAAGGCACAAGTTTGGGACATGTGCAGAGGAACTATATAATAAATATTATACATACCTTCAGAAAAGAAAAAAAAATGCCTCGAGCTGCCTTTAATGCCCAGCAGTTCTGTAAGTGGGAAATAAGTCACTGGAAATCAGGCACATCAGAGAACTGCTGCGCAAAGGTCTGGGGAGGTGCTATTTTTGACTGTATTTTGATTTTGTTTTCTGCGTCTTAACAGTGATGCAGAAATGCACTGTAAGAAAAATTCAAGGTAGCTGTGGAGAAGTTAATTTTTTTCATGGACTTTTACCTAGAAAAAAGCACAAATCATTATTTGTGTACTGTAAAAGCAAAACTTTTGGATTTAACTTCTGTCTAGCTGCAGCTTTTTTTAGTTGTTAATACATGAGAACATCACAGTTTATGTTTCATTTGCTGCTGAAGTGTGGATATCAGCGCAAAAAGGAACAAAACTTTGATCAGTGTGAAATCTTATTTTAACTTTGTGGTTCTTTATAAGCACTGAAAGCAGTCACACACAGACAGTGTTTAATGTATTTTTTCATTCATTTACCAAAAGGCATTTTCACATCAAAACAGTGCATCAGCTATCATATACAGTGTATATCTACCCTTCCATTTCACAGGGAAGAGATGGAGCTATTTGATTTATTAATAAACCAAAGAGCTTTTGCCGTAATCAGAATTCAACAGTTTTGTTTTCTTACATAAACTACTACTCTAATTGGATTTTTTCTCCTCCCAGATATTATCTGATTAAAGAGCATAATCACATATTTTGAGTTAATTGTAACAGAACACAAATACACAGACGGTTAGATTTAATGATAAAGAACTTTTAGTTCCAAAACTGAGTCATAAATGAAAAGAATCCAACAAACAAAGGGGGAAGAAAAACGTATGTTGCATGGTAGTGATGGGGAAGTTCAGTACGTTTAGTCCTCTCTGATCTTGACAAGATCTTTGTGTGTGTGCGAAGATTTTAGCTCTAGTTTTTAAGTCGATTTTTTTCTTCTTATTTGTAAAGTCGCTGGATTTGTGGCCAGCCTTTCTTAGCAGAAAGGGGATTCAGTCTGCAAACTTCTAGTTGCTCTAGAAGTTGATGCATCTGTACAGCACTGAAATCATGCGCTCTCTGGCGAGTTCAGCAGCCACAGAAAACCTGCATTTGATTACGTTGTGCTTTATTATTACGTGTCTCTACGATTCCCTCAGGGGTATTCATCAAAGATGTTAAGATTCCTCCTTTTCTTTTTTTAAGACCACTGAATAAAAATTTGTGCTAAATTAACTGTGTTATATATAGTATGTTATAATAAAAACAGAAGAAATGTTTCCCTTTCCAGTCTTTTCCCTCCAGTTTACCAGTTGAATTGAAGCTACAGTAGTGACTCTTCTTCACAGTCCTTAGGCAGACAGATATATATTATTGAAACATCTTGAGCAACGTTTGTAGATTACTTTTCCAGTATTTTTTTTTTTTTTCCTGCCAAGGAACATACCAGGGCTGTTCTGGAGCAGCAGAGCAGGTGTTACATAGACAGCACAGGCTTTCCGCAACAAGCTTTGGTGTTACTTGGGAGAACTTCACCTTCTTCATCAAGCTCCAGTAAAGCCAGATGCCGGCTAGCACTGGCTGCTCATGTAGGATCTCTGTAACGTCAGCCTTTCACTGCTGGAGGCAAGGACACAGGCAGAGTGTACAGTGTAGGAGCTGTAGTAGCAGATTTCAGATGTCAAGGCCTGAAAGCTTTGTGATGTCTGTCCTAGCCAGTGATTCCTTGCGACTGCTGGTATCTGCACCTGTTTATAGTGAGCAGCTGAAGAACAAGGGTCAAAGGGGGTGAATATCTGCCCCATTCTACAGCCTAATGGTGTCTTACGTGCCTCCGTAGAACTAGGTACTTCCAAGCATTCCCAGCATCAAACTTCAGTCTCCTAGAGAAACGTAAGGCTGACCAGGATAAATATCTAATGAGCTTAAATACCAGCAGTATTTGGTGCTGAAACAATCACCTGGATTTCTCGCTAATGCTCAGGTATTTAACTGCCAACTTTGATGTAATTTAGGGTGTCTGATTCTCAGCATAGCAATTTTCTTCTTTACTCAGAGCTGTCCTTTGTTTTCACTCCTTTCCCCCACATGCCTTGTTTACAAGCTGAACTCTGCATATAAAAGTGATTCTCTCCTCCACTGGGCTGTATCTGTCTCTAAGTGACAGCCCATCTTCATGGTTCTCTTTATAATCTCTTGTTTCTTGAAAATACAGGAAAGGTTTCCAAAAGTGTCAGGTGTGGGTGGTTTGAATTTTCTCTTACATATATTATAAGTCTGTCTTTCTTCCAGGTATAACTGGTAGAAAAATGAAGGAAGGCGTTGATGGTGGTGCTGACATATGTGCTATTTTTTTTTTTTATCTCTTATTTAAAATCTGGTTTCTTTTACCTCTTCTGAGTAGAGTCAATATTAAAAAAACAGACATAACCATGTGTTTCGGAAAAGCTGGCAGTAAGGTTGTCTGTCCTTTGGTTACTAATTCTCAGTCAGCTATTCCCCTAATGTGTTCTAAAAAGCAGTGACTGGGGTCTACAGCTGGTCAGCAAAACCGTTATAAAACATAATATTTGCCATGTTATTACAGTTGAAAGCTTAATAAAATTATAATTCACAATTTGTTCTTTCATTCAAATGGTGTGCAAAGAGGTTTTCTAAAGGTAGTCCTCATTGATAGAGACAAACAGCCTTCTCAGCAGCACCAGGACCGGGTACTTCTGATTTCACTGTGTAGTTTGTTTGGTCTGGCAAAGAAGGGAGAACCTTGATTTTTCATTTAACAAAATCAAATAATTATGCTGTGCTAGGATGTTCTTCCTCAGATGCAACAACGTGCTAACTGCAGGTAAACATACAGAGTCAGCAAAAATACCATCTTTAGACTAATGAGCTAGAGAATCAAGAAGGTTTTTAAGTGTCAATTAGGAAAAAGTTATTCTGCTATATATGTGTAATTTACTGTAATAGATTAATTTATCTGTGCTGGCATAAAGCAATTAAGAAGTGTTTCTAATATTTCAGAAGCTCTTATTAGCTTTTTCATAATTTGCAGTGTATTGACTTATGTCGTCCCAGATTTTCAGTAGTTTCACTGAACGTGAAATATAGTGTATTGAATATTCTGAGCCTTCCCAGATAAATTTAATTTTTCTACTCCAGACCAAATTCATTTAACTTCTGGGTTTGGCATCATTTCTCTAATGCTTTTAGAAACTCACATTCTTCCACTTGCAGAAAAAAAGTCATCTCTGGAAAGGAGAGTTTGGAAGGCATCTAAGGAATTTTGGTGCCCAGGTTCCCTTGATTTTCAGTGCCAGTGGTCAGTGTCATTCAATTGCCTTTGAAAAAAGCTGGGCTTTAATATATTAGGAAACTGGAAAAGAAAGCAATTTTGGCTATAATATCCAAGTCTTTGCCCTAAGTAATTAACACTTTTATTATTCCAGGACTCAGAATTTGACCCCTTGAAGTTCACCAGTGTCATTGAATGTGAGAAGCCAAACAATGACTTAAGTAGGTTTCGAGGTTACATGTGAGTATTTCATATAATATCCTTCAGTAAACACTCCTTTTCTCTAAAATGTAATGAAATAAATGCTGGTTTGCATTAGACTGTGTTCTCTAAGTTGCATCATCATCCCATTAAATAGGGCTGCATATTTAAGGCTGTTTTAGAGGATCCTCACTTCAGAGTGAGATGGGAGCCTCACGTTTCCCTTCCTTAGGGTGGATTTAGTTGTTAGCTTTGATCAGTTTACACTCCAGAAATGAATGCATGAAGCACTGTAGTTACAGACGCTCTTCTCCCTTTCCTTCCCTCTATGGATCAAAAAAGCCCATCTGGAAATGGGAGGAAATAGAAAACCAGTTCAAGAGAGCCAACAAACAAACAGAATCTGTTGTACGCTACATTTATGAAGATGGGTCTGTTTGATCTTTCTTTAATATAAGTGTAATTGAAGAAAATCTGAAGGTGAAACGATATTTCTCCAGCTATGGCAGTATTCCTTTCCTCTCCTTCAGACAAAATAAAACAATTGGCTCACGCGATAACTGTGCCTGTAAATTACCACGCAGAATCACCTATGGCCACTTGTCTTAATTCTAAAAAAAAACAGAACAGGGTGCTCATCTCTGTCCAAGTAGCCCTGCTCAGAAGCAAATGTTTTAGCACTTTACTTCAAACATAGCCAGGACTGTAGTGTGTAGGCGTGCTGATAGTGGTGACTTTGGACATGCACTCTTGCATGACATTTTTCTATAGTCTGTAACCACATGGAGAGTGAGAGCCCGGGATGTTTAATTTTTGTCTAAGTTTTAATGAAGAGAGTTAAATAGACACTAATGGTATTTAGAATGCAATGATTTATCACCCATATTGATTAGGAGTGATAAGCAGTGTTGAATTGAGTAAATGGCACAAGGTAAATTGCTGGAGCTTGGGGACTTTTTTATAGTGATGCTATTTACCACCTCAGTTACTACTCTCAGATGTCACAGATCGTGTAGGATGTACTGCCAACTGGTGTAAATCAGGACAGTTTTTTTGAAACGACATTGAGTTGCAGTGTGGGAGAATGTGTTCCTTTATTTAGCAGCACAAAGGCCTATAGTTCATTTAAATATAAAAGCTTAGTATTAGATATAACTGCGTGAGGGTGTGTAAATGTCTAATTTAATAGAGAGTTTTCTCTACTCCAAAAATGACATTTCCAGATATGGAAATAGAAAGTTTGGCAGCTTTTATAGCATGCTTCATGTGTGAGAATCTTAGTCCACAAAATGTGGAGCAGAGGTTGAATACTGTAGAAGATATGCATAAATTTGTCTTTCATTGTATATTTACTTATGTATTCCATGTAGAAAATGTCTGTAGTGTGTAAGTCACAGAAACATTTGAATTAAGTAGCAGAAAACATGGTAGTACCTGTTGGAAGGCTGTTATTCAATATTGATTCTCTGTTATAGTTTAATGTTTCACAAATGATGTGAATATATTTTGACACAGAAGAAAGCCAAGGCATCAGTTTTCAATCTGGTAGAAAACATCAATTGATTTCCAGGTCTTACCAGCTATGCTGCAAGAGATTTACAACTAAAGGATCATGGGGCATTTGAATTAAAGAGCAGGATCAACAAATAAACTTTCAGTTTCCTACTTTATCGTGGGAAAAGGCTTTTTTCCCCCCTCGTTTTAGATTTCCTTCATTAATATAATGAAATCATGGGTCTATTTCAAATCACACATTAGCAAGATGAATAGTAATTATCACATCTGAATTACAACATGTCATTGCCATGTCAAACTCAGATCTTAACTCTTGTTCAAAATCTTACCAGTAGTCATGGCTTGAAAGAAAGGCTCAGATAGCTCCCAGCTGGTGATAGCTCAACGGAAAAGAAATGTTACAGAGATATTTAATTAGGGATGCTATGAAATAATACACTTTCAAGAGATCTATGTGTAAAAGCTGTGCTGAGACATTAATGTAAAAGTTTACATGAAGTTTTGACCACTTAGTAGGTTTCCAGTTTTTATAAGACTGGTTTTCATTATTTCAAATATGAAGGGCTTCTTTGGTCCTAGCGTCTGTGCTGACAAATCTTACAGGGAATAGAAATACTTGAGTGTGTGTTGTAAATGTGAAAATTCTGTTCCCCACAGTTATTCTAAAATTTGATCACTGTAGGTAAACAATGTAGCATTGGCAGGCCAAGGTAAAGGGAAACATGATAATAAAACCCACAAAAATATCGCAAAATGCATTGAGGCAGAGGCAGGCCTGGCCCTATCCTTTAGCTGCAAAAGTGGAGCGTGCACATTACTACATATGACTTCTTCAGTTATATTGGCACAATCTGCATTTAACATGCTCTGAGTGTGCAGACGGGCAGTCAGACTACCACTTTTACTTAGGTGCTCACATTAATGCTGTTTTGCAGTTTCAGATGTCCCAAACATATTTCCTCATTTTTATTTCCCCTAGAAGAAGTCTGTGTAAAAAGAATAGAATAAAACCTAACATGCCCCCTGCCTGTATGGGCTATCCAGATTATGTATACTATGCATGGCAAACATTCAAACATCTCATGCCAGGTTCCAAAAATAACAAAATTTGCTTTAAAAACTGTGGACAAGGGACAAGAAGAAATAGTAGTTAGCATTCTTGCTTCCCAGCTCTCTGAAAGTAAAAATTTTATTATTAGACAAGAACAGAAAACTTTATCTGATCATACCAAAAGAAGTAAAGCAAGGAATGTGTGTATTTCTATTTCAAAGCTTGTCATTAAATAACAAAACCAAATTAATACAAAATCATGTTGCAGCTTTTTTAAGGAAAAAATTTATAAATCTATACAGAATTCTCTCTTTAATGTGCTATAGTGACACCACCTCTCCGGGGCAAAAAAAACCCTAGACTAAATTGCATCAGAATTGGGAGTCAGGAAGATTCTGACTGATGATATGCACTAAGAGTATGTTTAAGATTCTGTGATTCTGTGAATATTTTCTTTGGGAGTGTCAAGCCTTGCAAAGTAATGCCAGCTCTACCATTTGCTTTGTAAGATGCATGAGAAAACAGAAGGTGAAATAAAATACTCTCTTCTGAATACAGTTCTGATATGTCACCTTGGTATTTAATGCTGGTAAACACAAGACAAGGAAAAATATAATAGAAGGCTAAAGTGAGCTACCATCAGGCTTATTTTTGCATTTCTGCATTAAACCAGGAGGCTTATTTCTACACAAACACTTTCAGAGTGCTGTAGCGAAGTAGTAGCTAACTGCATCTGGTCTGCCCAATTCTCTTAATTCATGGTGCATGTGTATTTTAGATGCTTAGACCTTTATGTCTGTAATTTTTTCTTCCTTTTATCATCAGTGCCTAATTCTCTTATATGTATTTTCTGTTAGCGAGTCATTGGGAGTGAGTGCAGACAAGGGGGAAACAGTGAGTTTTCTCCATCCCCTGCCAGCTCCTTTTTCCCAGATTCTGATTTCATTCATGTTTTTGAAAAGTCTGGTGAGCAACAGGTGAGTTGATTGACTTCGTTAGGATATGGAAAAGTAAAAAGCAGTACCAAACACATATAAGGATAAGTTGTGGTGAGGGAGCCTTTGATGGGTGAGGGCAGTAGATTGGAGTCTTGGCACCTACAGGTTAATATCAGGTGTTGTACCATTGCTTTGGAGCAATTGTATAAGCTAAGATAGTAAGAACAAATATATAGTTGTATGGAAAAAAATATGCAAGTAATTGTATATAAAACTTGCCGTGTCCAATATGCCTGTCACAGTCCACTGTTACTGTGAAGTGTAAAAAATTGATGAAGGCTATAAAATCACAAGGCAGAGCAATTACTTCTTAAGTAGGTTTATCTTTAAAAAGTCTGACTTATTAACAGGAATCATAACTGTTATTTGAAGACTTCATTGGAAGTTCAAACTAACATCTTCATGATTTACGAGAAAGGCTAATGTAAAATTCAGCCTCAAAAAGCAGATGAATGGCAGAATCCTGATAGTATTATAATTTCTACAGTACGGAATCATTAAGAAAATATTTCCCATAGTTCAAGCCCAGCCAAATTTGGGTAATTCTCCAGCTGGCCATCAGCACTTACAATTATTGGCATTCTGCAAGAGGGCTGTTGGGCAGGTCCCAGTTTTTGAAGCTCCTTTGGCAAGAAGTGAGGCGGTGGGTGGAAGAGATTTGCTGAAGAGGGTAGAAACCAACCCTTTGTTGTTATATCTGAGGCTGACAGGGAGGACGGGCTGAGCAGGGGAAGTTCCCTCCTGATGAAAAAAAAAACATCATTTTTTTTATCAGAATCGCAAACCTGATGTTATCTGCTGCTTCTCTTCTCCATTTGTTTCTGGTCTCTAATCATCTCTAGGCAGATGTTATTACTGCTGCAGGTACATCAGGTGTCAAACCCACCTCTTTTTTCCATCCTTACAATGAAAAGCTAAGCATACCTGTTGAAACACCGACGCTTTTAAATTTCTGTTTTTGAGCAGGAAGTGGTTATTATACTGAACTAAAAAGGACTGCATATACATGTCTGTATGTATATATGTATGTATGAATATATGTATATATATTATTTATAGGTATATTCGACTTACTAAAAACATTGACTAGAGGCTACGTACCATAACCAGCATAACAGCATAATCTGAAAATAGTCCTATTGGACTGGGGAAGAGTAAAAGTATTCACCAATGTGAACCTTTTTTTCTTGCAGCTCTCAGAATATTTGATAAAGTTCTTCAGATCTGAGATCTAGAAGGATGTGCTAAAGTTAGAATTTTGGTCCTCACTTAGAAAAATATTCTAATAAGCAGAGCAAAGCATGAAGATCTAACCCAAGTGTGAAGGCTTGGAAAATAGGAAGCATATAAAAAGAACTCCACCTTTTTATAAAAGACAGCTTGCAGATTTTGGGGAGTACAGGATTTTAAATGTTCGAATCCAGGTAGCCATAAAATTCAACGTTGCAACAACACAATGTTAATTTTAGTATAGCATATGTGTTTTTTCCGGGATTTCTCTTGAACTCCCAATTTTTACTACTTATTTTATTGCAGTCCGTTTTTTAGACTTTGGAAGAATTATGGTTTTGATGCTCTGAAAGTGAACACAGAACATTTAAGCATTCCAGACTTTGCTTTAATCTTCTCTGAGGCATTGGGATACTGCAGTTGATTAAAGTAAATTAAATTTTATTCATCTAGCAAAGATTTGAAATCATTATTTGGTTTGTCTTTTTTTACCTAATAAAACATTCTAATGCTAGTTTTTAATTGCTGTTATTATTGTTTAGCACTTCCCTGGTGACTGTTAATTATATGGCTGTTTTGTGTATTTCTCTGTCAGCTGAAATTTGAGTCAGTCTATACACAGCAGACAATGAGTTGTAATGGAAATGTTACTCTGTTCCATTTTTCTCTTGTGTTTTGGTGCTAGTCAACAGGAATCATCAGGGCACAGGCCATTTCGTCTTTCTTACAGAGTCAGTGAGACACTTCTGAAAGGAATTTCTCTTGTTCTCACTGGTGAACACATGGAACTTTTTCCTTTCTTTTTCACTGAACTGACGCATATTATCCCTGCCACATCTTCCTTAATATCACTGCTTCTGAAACACAGTCCTTTACCGATTTCACCATATTTCTTTCTAGGATTTCTTTGATAAATGGTGCATAGTGGGTTAATTATATGCACAGCACAGCTGCTCTTAGGTGGACTGGATTAACTGGGATTGCACAGTCAATTTGCAGGTGCACAGAAAGTCCAATGCATTTTCAAAGCATCAGACAGACTGCACACATGCTGTAGGTTTGGCCTGCATACTTCTAGTGAGCGTTTTTCCAGTACATTTGTATATCCAACAGCAACTGGTACTGCTCCAGCTGGGCTGCTGCATGTTTGGGATTCTTGGGTAGGTCTGCCAGAGAATCTTCCCAGGAGGAAGATCTAAGGAAAAATTTCGCCATCAGGTTGACAAAACTTCTTAAACTTTGAAGATGTTTCCTGGGCTTGTTGTATTACAGAGTAGTATGATTTAACAAGCTTAATGTTTTGACATGCTGTGCTTTGTTCTGTTTTTAAATTTTCTGCAGTGTACATAAAAATGGAAAAAAGGATGGACTGTTCAAAGAAAATCTTTTGTTACGTGGATGTACCATTAGAAATACAGAAGAAGTTGCAGGAATAGTAATCTATGCAGGTAAAGGCTGTTTTTCTATCTGACTAGGCACACCGCCTTTTTGTAGATTCCTTAAAATAATAACAACAATCCATATTACATAATTTGGTGTAATTGCTTCTGCAGGGCATGAGACCAAAGCTTTATTAAATAATAATGGACCCCGTTACAAACGCAGTAAGCTTGAAAGACAGATGAATGCCGATGTCCTTTGGTGTGTCCTCATACTTCTAATCATGTGTCTGTTTTCTGCCATCGGTAAGTGCTCTTTAAAAGTAGAAACTTAAGCATCAGACTCTTTTTGGATTCCTGTGCTTAGCTTTATCAAAGATTTATGTATCTGCCAAAACATGAAATCCATACGGCTGCCTTCATACTAGCTATTTTTTGTTGTGCTTTCTTCTTTGAAATCAAGACCTCTTGATACATAACCTCATCTCAATAGCTTCAATCAAATATATGCTATTAGTACCAGAAATCTAAAGGCTTAGATTCTACCACCCTTGATAGCATCCGAAAATGTCAAGTGCAAAAGAAGCCACTTTATACGTAGTCCCCTCAAAATTACAGGTGGCAGAGTGTAACATGCCATTAATCAGTCAGCAAAGTAATTTGTGAGCACAGAATAAACACAATTAGCACAATGCTATCCCCCACTACTATTTATTAAATCAAGGGCAGAGCGTACAACATTGACGCACTGTCCCTAAGGCTGCAGCTTTAACAAAGAAGAAATAAATAAAAGTCTAAATTTGCATAATTCCAAGTAGAAGACTCTCTAGACTTCATGGAGTGTTGAAGAAAATGCTGAGGTTCAAGCTAGGACTCTTCAGGCTGTTTTTCCACTCACTTGTGAGAATGAATTGAGTTTTATGTTTGGCACCCGAAATGATTCTTTATATATGGCATATGAATTCCATAGCCTTAATGTTTGTGTGTTCTGTAATGTTTGTGTGTGAGTCATACAGCATAAACACCGGAATGTTTCCTAACAACCATGATATAGTTTAATAACAATCTTATGCCATTTTAATACATCTCTGTGCGCCTTTTTCCAGGTATTGTTAAATGCTGCTTAAAGATGAGTTTTTCCAGTTGTGAATCAGCCAGCATATTTGTTTCCACTGAGTTCATGACACTCTTTTGTAGTGTCTCAGTGTCGGGGAGCCCAGTCCTCAGGGGCTGAAGAGCTGTGGCAGGCTTAATTATAGGGAGTCACTCTTGTAGCTGTCCCCTTGGCCACTGCATCCCAGGTGTTGCCCCAAAGTGGCGGCAGCAGGATGTGCACTGCAGTGGCTTCAGAGCAGCTGAAGCTCCTGAGATGCATGAATGTGAACGGGAGGAGGTGGCACACAGTAGGTGACACACACACCTTCCCTTCTGTCACTTCTGCTACAGGGCTAGAAACCACCAGCAGAGGGCCAGAGCAAACTGCTGGAGGTGGTGACAACCAAAAACCGCTGAAAAGAAATGAGCTTGAGCCCTTGGAAAGCAGGGGCACCTGGTGCTTGAAGAGATGCAAAGCTGTGTTTTGTAAGAGTCGGGCAATTTTTGTACCTTCTGTTGAGAAAGTATAACTGGAGGTATAGCACTTAACAAGTTCTTTTGAAAATCTGAGTTAGTCTTGATGTAGGTCATTCTCAGTGTGGGGCTTCCAGTTTTTGCTCTCAAGAATAAAATTAAAGACATCAGTAAAAACACCAGTAGTACAGGGACAAAATAATTTGCTCACTTGGCATAAATACTGATTTTATTTTTCAAGAGTTCAGTGCTGGTTTTATGTATCAAGATATAAAGGACCTTGTCAGAATGTGGCTTACAAAAGATTAAAGTACCCTTTATCATTTTTTTATGATTTCTGACATATAGTGAAGATAGTTTAAATGTTTCTAATCGTGGGGGAATTTTTCCTTGTTTTTAACCTTAAAAACACCGTGCATGCCTTTTTAGGTCTTTTAAGACTGCAAATCCTAGAGGTCTACTTAAAAAGGCCACTTTCTGTCTCTTTAACAAGAACATCATTTTCCCAAAATAATAATAATCTTTATTTAGTTATCAGCACAATCAATAAAAAAAGGGTTTGGACAAGGCTTAGAGTTTCTTCTGTTCTTAGTTCCTCACTTTCCATGCTCTTGACTGCTGATATTGTTATTTCAGAGATTAAAGCCTGTTCTGACTTCATCCAGCTGAAACTAGCTTAGTGATAGCCGGTTAGTGATACACCTAGTGCAGTCAATGGAGTTCTTTCATTTTAACATGTCAAATATCACTGAAATGAATCACTTTCTGAAGAAGTCTAGTTTTCTCTGCTGATTACAGAAAGAGCATAAATTGCTAATGCTAATTTAGACAGGCCAGCTCACTTTATTTGGATAAAGTTGTGTGAAATAACTTTAATAATGCTGTCCTTAAGGCTAGACAAAAACCTTTCTCAAGCCCCAAAGCCCAAGGCAGAAAAAAACATGATTTGGGGGCTTTTTTCAAAAGTTGAAAACAAATACCATTTTCCCATATAACTCAAGTCTAACAACAAATTCGTACCGTAAGCACTTTTCCTTGGAGGTAATTTCATTTTTCTCTCTTTCAACTTTTCTGCAGGTCATGGCCTATGGGTATGGCAATATGGTGAAAAGAAGAAGCCAATTTTTGATGTTCCAGGGCCTGATGGCAAATATTTGTCTCCTGTTTTAGCTTCAGTGTATTTATTTCTGACAGTGATCATAGTTTTCCAGGTAATCAAGTTGTACATGCTGTCACCTCTGTTCAGAGCTTACTGTAACAAAGCGATAAATATGCAGTATGTGTAGTATCAAGCACTAAAAAGAAGTACATTTAGTCACTTTAAAATTAAATTTTAGCTATAGGGAATGTGATAATATATAATCAGAAAGCTAAATTAAATAAAAGAAGTAGTCTTGCCAGTGGTAAAAAGATAACTTCTCTGAAAAATAAACAAACTGATGCACATAGCAAACTGTCAGAGCTCCCTTGCTGTTGGAGAAGACAATTACCAGAGAACCTTCTCCAGAAGACTCAGGTATTTTATTTTATTTTGCTTTTAAAAAGTAGGAAGTGATAGGATGCAGTGGGCCCTGCTGGGAGAAAACAAGCTTTATGCTTCATATCCACCCACTGTGGAACACCTCAAAGACTGTGGATGCCAATTCAGGTACAGTGTTCTGGTATGAACTGAAGTTGTAATACTTTTTTAACTTCTGTCCAAAGCTGTTGCTCTTAACAACTCTATAGATCAGATAGGTAACATAACCGGGTGAAAGTTTTTTGGTCATGAAGAGAAATGTATTGAATGGTGAAGGTGATGGTAAGTTAAGAGAAGTAACAGAGACTCATGTCACTGGGACATGGAAAGTATGCCTATAGCTACACTAGAAGAGGTTGTGTTACTGGAGGCAAAAACTTCTTTATAAAAAAAGGAATTTAAAAGGATGAGTTAAATTACTTTTTATGGTAAAGCATTGGGCTATAATATTGGTTAAAAAAAATTCACCACAGAATTCTTTAAACACCAACCTTTAATTGTAGTTTTTGTTTAAATAGCCACATTTGCCACTTATATACAGGATGTAATTTATCCCTCATACCTAATTCAAGAACATAAAAAATGTGTGCAGGAGGGAATTTTTGTCCTGAAAAACATCTGCAGGGAAAAACTCAGGTACAAATTAGGTATTGCGTGGAGTTTTGACAATTCTTAAGAAATAGCTGAAAATCTTTTCTGGAGAAACTTCTTCTCACATCTCTTTCTTCAGCAATTATAAAATGTGTTCTTCATTCAAATAATCTGCATTGCAAAAGCCAAGGCCAAAAACGGTTATTCATGTGGAGACGTTTACACTTCTCATTTTGTTCCTCCTATTTCTGCAAAGTGAATTTGTAAACTGTCTATTATTTATGCAGAATAAATTTATCCCAGTCTTTCACTTTTACAGCATACTGACTTTATTGTCTGTTTGGGGTTTGGTTTGGGTTTTTCAGCTCTGCAATTCACCATAGCTTTACCTCATCTAACACAGTAAATGAACTCTTTTTAAACATGCTAATAACTTTACAGTACATGCTTAAAGTACGTAGCCTCTTTACATTCTATCCTTGCTTCTGTTTTCTCCTAATTCTCTTTTTTTTTTTTTTTGGTATATTCTAGGTTATGATTCCGATTTCTTTGTATGTATCCATTGAAATAGTTAAAATCTGCCAAGTATACTTTATTCATCAAGATAAAGATTTATATGATGAAGAAACAGACTCTCAGCTGCAGTGCCGAGCTTTAAATATAACAGAAGACTTAGGTCAGGTGCAGTTTATCTTTTCAGACAAGACTGGGACACTTACTGAAAACAAGATGGTTTTCCGAAGATGCACTGTTTCTGGAATAGAATATTCCCATGATGATAACGGTGAGCTCATGATCTTGCTTTCTATCTAACAGTTGTACTTTAGACAATCTGAAGAAGATATAAAAGCTACTGTAATCTTAAATCAAAAAGAAAACCAAAAGAAATTGCATGTATCCACTCAGGAAACTCCATAATAGATGTTTTCATATTATTGTAATTTGATGTCTGTGTTCAGCTGGCAATGATGTTCTTATCAAAGTGTTCTGTAACCTCAACAGTATGTTATCAAGGCAGTTAAAACTTCTGGCTTTCACTCCTGATCTAGTAAAATGCTTGAGCACATGGCTAATTTAAGCAAATTGAATATCACAATTGCTTTGTGTGTTTGAAGCATATATGTAAAATATCAGTTTTAAGCATATAGCCAGATTAGTGTCTGACTGAATACCTGGAAATACGCGTGCTGAGAAATAAATGTAAACAACAGTGCTGGTTTTCACATTAACATAGAGAGACATAGAGACATAATCTGATCTAACAGCATGTTTTATGGGATCTTTGTCAGAATCTTTTCAGTGCTCCTCTGTGACAGGTATCTTCGTTAAGGTATCTTCACTGCTGTATGAATAGTGCAGTTGAGAGAATGTTCCCAAGTATCAGGTTCTTGAAACACTAAAAAGTCTTTGTCACAATGGAATGTGAAGGTTGTCATCCCTGTGTCATTTTGTCACCCTTTCAAATTTATGAAGTGATTTCCTGGTTTGTGATTTGTTTGTAATTTGTGTTATTTTCCTCTAACATTTTGTTGTTATAGTTTTTGACATAGCAGATCTTAACTCTTCAAATATTCTGCCTGTATGCAGGGAAATACTGATAGCAACAGTATTGCATTTCTATTTGCAAAAAAAATATGTCTCTTAATCTACGTAACCTATAGTGATCGCTCTTTAGGAAGTTTTCTCAAAGACCATTACAGAAGTTCAACTTAGAAATAAGAGAGATAGAGTAAGAGAAATAATCAAAATAGACTGGAAAATCTAAAACATGCTTTAGAGAGTTCATAAGATTCCTAGTTGCAAAAAGGTATTTTGAAGTTTTAGATTATGCAAGGATTGTTCTTTTGTCTCTTACTTTAAAGTAGTACTGAGACCTTACATTTAAGGCACTCTTTTTCAAGAAACTAGGTTTTTGAGAAGTGTTATTATCCCAGCGTTACAGAAAGAACTTAAATAGGGAGAAGCTGTGACTTCCTACCTCTGTACTGCAGGTCAGAAGGAGAGAAGAATTAGAATGAAGAGTGTTTCTGGACTCCTTATTCTGATTGTGAAATTCTGATTATTCATGATTTTTTTTCTTCTTCCTGGCCATTTATCATTTGCTTATTTATACTAATTTCAGAGTGTACTTTGTTCTTTGCAGGAATGAGGATGGTACTGCCAACTAAAATAGCGCAGAAAGGGTATTTTTATGAGCTTGGTATCATCAGCAAATAAGTAGGCTGACCTTAGGCTCCCGAATTTGAGTATTGAATTTCAGATCTTTCTGCTTCAAATTTAATGTATTTAACAGAAATCTAAGTACATGCATGCTTTCCTGTTATGATTTCAGATTATATAGAAGTTAATGAGAGCAGAGTGAGTCTTACTACAAACAGAAGTGTCAAATAAATACACAAAATAAACAGATTCATTTTTTGGTCATTCTTTTCACATATGGCTTTCTTATAGTCAGTATAAAATTTCTGCAAATATAATTTTTTAATTGATGCAGAACGCATATACAATATTCTATAAAGGGTATTTTTTTTTTCTCCTCTACAGAAAATAGGTCTTTCTCTGTCATACTGTGGATGAAGGGTATAGATCAATCATTTCAATTTATTTTTTTTCCTATAATCAGACATAATAACAATAAAAGTTATTCTTCATTCAAGTCTGTTGTTAGCTTTATTATCCAGTCTGATATTCTAACCATCTCTTATCTTTTCTGCTGCTGAAACCTTCTTGTTTAGATATGGTAAAATGTCTGTCACAGCTCTTTCTGGTTTAAAGGGAGTACATCAACAACATTTCATTTCTTGCAAATGATTTGTCAGCCGCTTTTCTGTGTCTTATACCAGAGTATCTGAATTCCTCTCTGAGCTTTTGAGGCATATGTTATAACTGATGCCATCCTGCTCTGCACCTCAGGTTTTGCTGAAGACTTCATTAATTAGAAAATTCTAAAATCTTTCACTTGGCAAGTGATCTGAGACTGCCGTATATCCAAGCAAACCAAGTAAAATGTGTCTGCCTTTTCTTATTTATTTCAAAGATAATCTGTGTCTGTCTTCACTTATCTGAGTAATTTTTTAGGCACAGTAGTTTGTTACTTGGAATCAAACTCTGAGTAGCACTTTAGATGAAAAAATAAATTTAAAATTGTTGTACACAGGTCAAGATTTAAAAGCTGAATTTAACAGGTCATTTTCTACTGTAAAAGCAGATAACTCAGGATGGAAATGTCCTTGTTCTGAGCTCTTTGGCCTAAGTTTGTTATTCTACTGTGGCTGGGCAGCAGTGCCTGTTATTCCAGTTGCTTGACCCTTCTCATGATAAGATCCTGTTTTCAGTTATGGATAGTTTTACAAAACTTTTAACTATTCAGTTCAAGTTTTCCATGCCAGATGTTTGCCTCAGGCATGAATTCTGGGGGAGAAATTTCAGTTAGAACAGCTCCATTCAGCCATATCCAAGAACAAGGCTAAGATGTAACACTTTTTTTTTCCCATGCTAAGTTTTGGCAAATTTTCCTCTGAAGTCATCTAGAGGCCCTGTAATCTGTGGCTCAGCCATGCACAAACACAGAGGGGGAAAGTTATGCCTACAGTGGCAGATTTAGGTCTGAAATTTCATCACTTTGGAACTTTAATTTTCCATTGAAGCAATTCTTCTGCATAATCTAGGACTGCTGCTTATCTGTTAATTACTCAATCAACAGATTGTGCATAGCCTTCATAAATTTTCTCTATGCTGCATTATAAGCTTTTCTCCCTACATTTTTTTCACAGTAACGAGCAGTTATCCCATTCTTTTCTGTTCTGCAGGGATTGTTATACTGCATTTGTCATCATCAAATCTGAGTTCCTTCTGCTAGTGCATTAAACAATGCCTGTGACTATCCTTATGTGTATCTTGGTCTTTCCCCTTCTTGCTCTCCCTATGTGTGTAGTACACAATTTGTTTGGGTTTGGGGGCTACTTAAAAGGCATACACTATGCTGTGTTAGGTTTGGCCTGTTTGAGGCAGCTTGTCTTTTTCTTGAGTGGTGGGAGTGGCCTTATTTTCTTTGGAAATTTGTTCCACAAAGCCATGTAAATTCCCCACGTGAAAGGTGAGCTTTATGATTACAGGGGAGAGTTCTGCTTTGCATCAGACGTGGGCATGTTAATCATCACAGAGGCTTATGTGAACCTTATGCAGGGTTGAAGCAATTAAATGCTTCTAAAATAGAAACTGAAACCCTGAACAAGACTTAATACTGTGTTTTAGGTAGTATAGGGAACAAGGGGCAGTTTTCTTGAATTTGCTGGAGGAAGCATTTTCCTGCAGAATTCTGTATTAGCGCTAAATTTCTTATGAGGCTGATGGCACTGAGCCTGGGAGTATTGCATTGTTTTAGTCTAGACAAGAGGTGACAAAAACATGAATAACAGAGGCCAATAAATTTCATCAGTGTGGGCCAGAGTCTCTTAGCCAACTGGAGGTAGTACAAAGTATTACTCATGGGTACTGCTATGTGAACTTAGCACCAAGTGATGTGCTGTGAGGGAAGATCTGAGTGCAGTTAGCAACAGTTCCATGATGCAAGCTCTATCAAATATTCATCATTGTTGAGGTCACCTGTAATATTTTGGTGATGGATTGTGCACTGATCAGAGTCAAACTACAGGAATTCATGCTGCCAGTTTGGCTTCCTGTGGAAACTATGTTGATAGGGATGGGATTCTTGTTACCTAATTTTAGATATTTGTATGGAAGCTAGTCATCTAGTGACTTTACAGTTAATGGAGCAAATTAAGCACTTGTAGGATCTGATTCATAAGACCTGTTTTAGATATCTGGGTTTGTTGTCTTATACATGCCTGTTACTCTGTGGTTTAGAATTCTAAATGCAGGTGAAGAGAATTCCCACCCTCACGTCTGTGACCTGCATTCTTAAATCTGTTCTGTTGTCTCCTTCAAAGGTTCTTGATTCACAGAGTGTTAATTCAGGAGCAGAATATGTCATGGACCATGCCAAGCAGAAGAATGATTGTCTCATTCATAAATGCCCTAAGCATTTATGGAATACCCATTGGCACTGTAATCTCGTTAAATCACAGAATTATTCTTCCTAGCAGTCCTTCCTCCTAGCCCAAGAGAGTATTAGCACCAAAAAAGAAAAGGAATTGTTTCCCTATATGTAAAATTATGTTGCCATACCATAGCTCTTCCCTTCAGGCTAGTAGCCAGCTTCTAACAATTCTTGGAACTGGCCATGCCCCAAGTCTGTCTGCTAATCCCTGAGATGGTAGATGCCCAAAAGCTGACTGTGCTTCTGAAAGTCATTATATGATTTAGCTACAACCAGATGCTCTTGGCCTCACATTTGTCCTAGTTGTTTTCCAAATGCTAAATTAATCGCACTCTTGCCTATGGGGTGTGATCTCTGTTTTTCTAGTTTTAGCCACCCATTGTATGGAATTTTTGACAAAACACAAGTTGAATCTCCATGAATGCAACCACACATATCTGAAAAATGTGAATTTTTCATTCTTTGCATTCTTCCCCCTTTCTTCCGATGACTATGAAAAAATTTCTAGACAACATAAGAATAAAAGAAGTTTATGGGGGTGAAGGCAAATGATGAAAACCTCAGTGATTTTCTCTTGACTAGCAAAGTTTCTCAATCAGTAAATCTGAGAAAGGAGTTTCTTTCTGTTTTCTATTTTTTCTTGTTGAAGATTTGCCAGCAACTACTTTTCACAGTAAAGTGCATTACATTAAAAAAATCTCTTTGGTAATGGAAATTTCTTATTCTTTTTATATGTAGTCAGGAAAACATAGACTACATATTCCAGCCACTTTGGAGAATTGGATTTATTTTTAAAAAGGCATAAAAAAAATCAATAAAACCTTTTAAATAAATGCAGCTGTTGCTTCCATAGGGACTTCTCATCTGCCAGCTTTACAATTTGACAATCTTCAGAAATCAGGATAGTACATTAAAGCCTTCCCCAGAAATATCAAAACCTTTAGCAGAAGTTGGTGCTCCAGGCATTCTGTGTAATTTGTTTGTAGTTTCTCTTTACATTTGTTATTTGAAAAATTTCTATTGGTAACTGAGGAGAAAATCAGTACTAGCCAACATAGAACTCATTACATTGGGAGTCCCCCATTTTATATCCTATAGAAGACAGAATAATTCATATTTAGGGAGAGTTAATGCTTTTTTCTAAGCATATGTATATACCTACAGTTGCAATTGTTGTGGAAAATCCCCAGAAAAGTAGGAATGATCTCAATTTCCAAGTGGAGTCTAAGAGTTCTTAATGTAGGACTTAAGGTTATTCATTGTAAGCCCCTGTGGATGCCAAGAGTGGAGAGGAAGGAAAATCTTGGTGTTTTCTAATCTCAAGACTTGTCCTTATGGGGAAGCTGTTGCAAAGTCAGTTAAGTTAAGATTATGTTAGCACACTTGTACAAATTTATAGCATGCTAGCTGTTCAACTGACTCTTTGTAGACACTAGAGTGCACTTCAAAGTGAAATAAGCTTGCACTCATAAAATAATAAGGGAATAAGGTGGTGTGGTGGTGTGAGTGAGTACTGCACAACTAGGTTTACTTAATGGTAGCTCAGCAACAGCCTTATTCAGTGGTTTGGAGAGAAATGGAATTATCCCATGGTGAAATCAGGGCCCACACACTGACAGCTGAATTATTCTACAGGAGTTTTATTTATAGCTTACTGTTGTCTTCTGAAAGATGGAAGAGTGTTCATGGAATAAGTATTAATTATTGTTTCTTCTTTGTGCCTTCATTATAAAATGAACTAGAGGATAGTGAAAATTGACTTTCATGAGTTGCATTGCTGTGTTTCTCTAAGTTACTTGTGTCTTTGCCCTTAATAAAAAAAAAAAAAAGCTATCAGAAAAAAGATCAAGGCCATCAATTTTCAGTGCTGAAACCGAAAAGCATCCCACAACAATGTCTTTCAGGTTATAATGTTCACAGGAAAAGGTTCTGAATCGAAGAGGGCTGAGTGGGTGGAGAGAACAGCATGTTCCCAAAGAAGCACGCTTTGCACAGCTGAAGCACTGTGAACCTTAGCCATAACATAACAATTGAACTGGGTTTCCTTATTTCTTCAAACTTCTTAATTCTTGCTGCATAATATGTAAGACTGCACTTGAGAAAATGTTGAAAGGTGCTAAGGCCTGTTTTTTATTATCAAGCTTACCTTGATATAACTGAAATAACACCATTCTTTTATATCGAAAGAATTACATTTGACTTGGTTAAATGAGATTCTAGTCTGGTATCTACTTTCCCTTTTTCTCCTTTTTCTCAGTGGCAGGAATGTGCTACAGTGATAATCTGTATAGAAAGCAGGAGATAACTAATATTACATAGACTAGAAAGGACCACGCTATTCGTGTAATACTAATAAATAAGCTGAGGGCTGCATTAGGAAGCAGCTTTTGCTATATTGAATAAAAATATTTTTAGATGTAATGTAAGAAAGAAGATAGAGCAATGAAGAATACAGAGATAGGGTATGAAAGCATAACTATCTATTGTGCATGAAATGCATTCTCTGCTTAACCATAGAGTTTTTATACATGGAATAAAATGATAATCCGTTCAGGGTGTTTGGAGCCAGGTATTTCAGTATGTATTTTCAGAGCAGAAGCTTAAATTAGGTATGATTATAAAAGAAAACATGTCATTTTTTTAAACACCTGCTCAGAAGACATTTGGACCAAGTGGGTAGCTTATTTTGCAAACCTGAAAAGAATAATTGTTGCCAGTCCTTTCCCTGTCAAGCAATATTTCTTGTTACAAGAAGAATTGCAGCATTCTATCAGTCTACCATTGAAATGCTCAGCATCCACAGTGAGGAAGATTATGCTTATGGCAAATCCAAGTTTTCCTTATACTTTTCCTGAGAGAGGCTGTGTCCACACGTCGCATCAACTCCCCTTGAGACTGGGTTTGCTGCCAAGTGAAGATGAGGGACTAAAATGTGTTTGTTATGATTGATTTTGGTCTTAAACAACAGTAAAGCGCAGAAAACCTTACTGGTGTGTCATCTTGAGGAGTGGCTTTTCAGTCTGGGGTTTGCAGCGTGTGACTAGGAGCCTGCAGAAGGCAATCGAGGCAGAGCTTGCAGTGCTGGGCTGGGCACTGCCCTCCACAGGCCCCGTCCCAGGATCTGCACTCCTTCGTACCTCCCCAGGCGTACACCCATCATACCTCCCCGGTGCAGAGAGGGACAGAAGTCCCTCTGTGTGCCACTCCATTTTGGTACTTGAGGCATCCTCTTAAAGTGTCACACTACGATATCCATGTGGTTCCTCCTTCCTCCCATGCCTGTGTTTCCTTTGGAAGGAATCCGGGACTCTGAGGAGGAACAGTGAGCAGCCTGCTCACATCTTCATTGAGGGCCTGGATCAGGGCTTATGACACGTTGCAGATGACTTTGGGCCCTCAGTGGAAACTCCTTCCGATCCAGACAAACCTGTGAATTCAAACCTAAATTTACAGTATAGGGATTTGCACTTCTACTGGGAAAATGCATAGAGGCTGACAGAGCAGAAGAAAGTGGGAATTAGTGAGCAAGAGTGATGGGCCAGGTTAAAACTGTGCTGCCCCAAAGCGTGTGCAACAAGTTGCAGGAGGCAGCCTGTGCAGGTGAATCAAACCCTATTTCCTTGCAACTCATTCCTATGCAACAGAATGGCCAAGGTGACCAGTCACCCCCCTAATATTTGAGCTGTCTTCTAGGTTCTGCCATTTGAATCAAAGGACAAGGAAGGCACTGAAAGAAGGCAGTGGTGCTGTGCTCTTCTCTTTGCAGCTGTGTGGCTCAATGAGCATCTGCCCTCACAGAGCTGAACGTGCCGTTGCTCAGCCTCTTTCCCACCACATAACACAGAGAAGCCTGAATCACACAAAATAATGCTAATGAAGGAAGCTGGGCTGCAGGTCTACGTTCGAGCTGTGGGGATGATCTGCAGTTCAGGCTATGGGGTGATCTGCAGTGTGCCCTGCAGTCTCTTCTCCACGTCTCAAAATGCACTATGGCCTTTTCTACCACCATGGCTTGAATTTTCTTCCACCAGGAGCCAGAGTGCAGGGAAGGATGTTGCATATCTGAGTATCCAGGTAGAGCAACAACCAGGTGTGCATTCACAGCCAGGACTGGGAAGCTCTCCCAGCTCCCACATTTCAGACACAGCCTATACATGTTCCAAATGGAGTTGAAAACACCTCTGATGTATGATACTGTACTGATAGACCTATCACCATGTACTGTGTGTGGTCTGATTTCAACTCCTCCGACTGCTTTCTGACAGCTAAAACATGTTTGAAAATTGCAGCAAATGGCAAGGATGTTTTTTTTTTTTTATCATAAAGCTAACTATGTTAAAAGTGATCCCATGCCAAATGCACTATATGTAATACAAGATTTTTTCTCAGGAAGTATTTTAGAAGAAAACTCTTTTTCTTTTTCTTTTTTTTTTTTTGTTAAATGCCTGAATAATTAACTTACACACTAGTGATTTATCATTTGACATTAGGAAAATCTAATTTGTTACACCAGAGAACCGAAACAAAGCCGAGCCACAAGTATGTGACTTGTACTGTATATCTGAATAGTGTGGATTATTTTGAGAGTATAATGAAAAGCCTTTCAATGAATACCTAATGAAGGAATAAATAGATACCTGGTAAAGTGGCATGTGCCTGGCTAATGAATAACTCAGATTATCAAATGCCCATGGTCTTTAGGAATGGAAAATTATGTTATACGTCAGTTAGAGCTAAACAGAGCCTGTCATTACAGGGGATGGATTCCACGGCTGTTTCACACCTCTTCTTTCTGTTCCCTTTTTAACTTTTCTATATCAAACAGCCAGGATTGGTTTCTAACATTAATTGTTGTAGTTGGCTTCTTGACTGAGGAAGCATTCGACTGAAATGTATCATTTGGAAAAATTCTTTCATTCTGTGAACACTAGGTATTGCTCACTGCAGCAAATTGTGTTAGAAACAAGTTGCAGCAGGTGAGTGTACCCTGATTTTGATAGGGCATGCTGCATTGGCCTGCCTGTCATGCTGTTCAGAAGAAGGAATGGGTTCCAGGGGGGTTTTAGCACTAGACTAGGAGTCAAGAATCTGGGTTCACATCCCTACTCTGCAGCGGATGGCCCTGACCTTGAGTGAGGCTTCTACACTGTTTGTACCCCATTCTGTGTCATTCAGGGCAGTAGTGCTTGTAGGTTTGTTGTTCTGAAAACAGTTCAGATGTCAGTTAATTGGTACTGGGTAGATACGACATTTTTGCTGGAAAATACTTCCTGTGAAATTTCCATATTCTGTTGGAAAGGACAAGAAAGTTTTCTGGATTGTTTATTTCCTTCTCAGACTGCAAGTGAAGACCAAATTATTTTGTTGATTTCATCAGGCTGAGCTGTGAAATAGTCTTCAGGAATGCAGTGAGTTAGTGCAGAGTCTAACTGCCCTTCAGAGAGAGTGTGATGATGAGGGAGGCAGTATATTGCATTACATTTCTAATTATGTTATTTGCATCCTATGATCCTACCCTTCAGTTATGACTAGACATTGTTTTCCCCTGATAATGGAGACATTAATTCTTACTGTGGAAGCACAGTAGAATATTAAAACCAGATCACTTGAACAAAGTCACTGTGTCCCTCTCCCTCTTTCTCAGCCACGTTTGACATACACCACATTTCTCACTGTGTATTTTTACTGGCAGCCAAACGCTTAGCAATGTACCAAGAACCTGATTCTGAGGAAGACGAGGCAGCCCCAAGAGGAGGAACTCTGTCCCAGCGTGACAGTATCTGCAGCCATCAGAGCATCAAAGTAATCCACAGAAGCCAAAGTACCAAAACCCACCGGCGCACAGGTAGCAGAGCTGAAGCAAAAAGAGCAAGCATACTCTCGAAGCACACTGCGTTCAGTAGCCCAATGGTAAGTCAGGAGAACCAGATGCACAGTGTTCTGTATCTTTTAATAGAACAATGTCCTGAAAAGGGAAAGGTAAAGAAATCTGTAGCACGTTGTGTACCTCTTACAGTCTTCGTGTTGGCATTTTTTCTTCTGGAGTCACAGCTGTTTGTACAAAAACAATCAAGTGTAGGCACAGATCTTATCTAAATACCTTCTCTGTGGGAACAAGCTATAGGTAAGGACAATCTGAAACTGTTGCTTTAGTTATACCTTGATTTTGAAAAGATTTTTCAAATTCCTTCACTTTACCTTCAGAAGCCAAGAGTGGTATAAGGTTTGAGGTCAGGGATTCTAATTGCTCTATGTCAGCCTCTTCTCTTTTCTCAAAGGATTTTAAAATGAAGAAGTCTTGGGCTGAACACTGTGCATTCCAATTCTTAGGCGCTGTTGATACACACCATAGCATAATTTTTAGTGTGACTTAAGATTATCAGTGGATTGCATGTGTTGTATTTAAAAAAAGAAAAACCTTTATATTTCAAAATGTTGGTGAATTTATGTGCTTACAACTTTGCTTTGGTTAATTTATTTTATGCCATTGTAATTCCATTCAAGTTTTACATGAGCTGAGTGGTCATAAGACAGCAGAGAAGCCAAGCCTTGTCTATCTAGGGATTTTGCAGTGTTGCAGTGTTTACAGAAATTCACCCTCAAAACAAATTAAAAACATAGATACAAAAAGATGCTTTTTGCACAGGTAGAACTTCTTGATTTCAGTCAAGAGTAAGCTCTTTTGGTACAATTCAAAGTTCCACTTTACACATGGGGTTCTGTGGTTGCTCAGATTCATCAGCTGCTGAGCATCAGCAGATAAAATTCTACTGAAGAAAGAGCCTTGGGTCAGTTTATCTTTTAATCTTTTGTATCTCTTCATCCTGCTATCTTAAGAAATATGAGGCTTTGCTCTGACAAGAAGTAGGTTAAAGAAATGGAAAGTGCTGGTGAAATGAAGTGGAAGATGCTCTGTGTTTCAATGTGAAAACACACAAGAATTACTCTCAAATGTGTGGATGGTTGTTCTCTAACAAACAGTCCAAGATGGTTTCATTTTATTGTGCTGATGTTAAGACAGAGCTTTGAATGTCATGGCTGTCTAATTTTTCCACTATTTTGTTCTCTGTAAAGATTATATATTAAATGTCTTGAATTAGACAGGGAAGAGGGAGGAATGTTAGTATGTAAGTCCTCCTATCCACTACCCCCAAAGTAGATGAATATTAACACTCTAATTATCTATAGCGAAAAAGCTGACAACACAGTTACTCATTTCTATTGGAAGGCTCATTGTTAACTGTTTATTGTCTAGAATGGGTGTCTTACAATCCTCTCTACCTCCACTCTGTGGTGCAAGGCTGCTGTAAAACTCTTGACATTGGCACTGCTTTTGGATGCTTTAATTGCCTGTTGCTGCTTTGGAAATTTGCAGAATCACAGTTATTAATCACTGCTGTTCATTACTAGGAGAAGGACATCACACCTGACCCACGCTTGTTAGAAAAGGTGAATGAATGTGCAAAGCACCTGGAAGTCATGAGGAGCCACGAACAGCCATTATCCCATCTGAGTCCAGAACTATGTGACATTTTTGACTTCTTCATTGCTTTGACTATATGTAATACGGTTGTGGTTACTGCACCAAATCAGCCCCGACAGAAGGTGGGTTAAAGAAGCAGCAAAAGCCTCTTTTGCATTAATGCTAATTGTATATTGAGGAAATGAAAACCTCCTGTTCTAGTGAGAAACAACTAGAGCTAGTTGTGAGACAACTCTTAGAACTGCTATGTGAATGAGCAGGTTTAGCCAAGCATTAGTTAAATGGAGTATGTCAGCTTACCTTCAAGGTAACGTCTCCTATCATCTACAATTTCAAAATACATCTGAAACTTTCCCAGTTGCTCGTACTGTAACTTATTCACTTAAATGTAAGTATGTGTGGAAGTATGTGTGGAAAACAATTTGTAAATGTGCAAGACTTCCCAGAAAGGAATATAAGCTGCCTGTGAATATTTTGTGTATATAGATTAAATTAAGAAAAGACTGATATTTTTTTAAAAAGTTTGAAAAGAGAATAGACTTGAAGAACATCACTTAAAACTTTCACATTATGTAAAGGATGCGTCTTATACACGTTATGAGAAATGATCATTACTGCTTAAATTGGCTTAAACCAGTGTCACTGATGAATGAGAATTTCAAAAACACAATTTCAAGATGATCTGTAAGACCAGAATATAATGGAATGTAGTATTAAAGCTAGCCAGCAGCTGGAATTTCCATTCTGGAGAAAATTCCAAGAGTTGTTTCTGTTCCAGATTGGAATAAAAAATGAACTTGTCTGCAAAATGACGTGGTTTTGTGCCAGGGAAACATTTGGAGAATGCTCAATTCTGCTGTTTCAGGAATGTTATACAATAATTTAATATACATTGCTATGAATGTGCTATTACTCTTAATAAGACTGTATCTGTAAAAAAGATTTAAGTAAACAGAGATGAGTGATAAAACTGAAGCAAAATGCTTTGATGCTGAAAGAGAAGACAGCAGAAATTATTTATTTCTACATGTTCCTATTGAGAATGTTGTCGACATTGGCATATTCTCATAAAACTTTTCTGATACCACATTTCTCAATAGAAAGCTCTCTCATTAGTTTTTTTTTTACCGCCTTCACTGAATATGTACAAAGAATTCCAATGTTTCCTACTAACAATAGATTTTAATATAAACTACTGGTGGCGGTACAACACCGATACTCTATCCATTAGTGACATCTGAGGAGGTCAAAGAATTAAAAAATGTTTTTAATACAAACATACTTGCTTTCACACAGAGGCACAATTCTGAAGTTCTAACAAGTTTTTTGCTGTTGAGTCAGTTTTGTCCATTTACTTTCCTTTCTCAAAATACAAATGCCATTACATTTTGTTCTCAGATAAATTCTCCTCTTCAATTGGAGCTTCTCAGACTGAGTATCAATGTCAGAATTCTTGTACAGCTTTTCTTCTTTTTTTGTTCATTCGTTTGTTTTTCACTTCTCAAGGTTAGAGATCGATTCGAACTAAAATCTCCAGTAAAAACCATAGAAGACTTCATACGAAGATTCACTCCAAGTCGTTTGACCTCTGGATCTAACAGCAGCAGTTCCTCTAGTCTAGCTACAACCAAATCAATGCACAGGTTTGGTTTAAGTGTGCTTTCATCTACATCTACGGATAGCACTTTATTAAAACTGGAAGAGAAGCTGGCATATTCTGCGCAGATCAATAACAATGGCTACAGCTCCCAGCAAGGCGGGACAGCTGTGGGGAGTGGACCTGAGGAAGGAGAACTCCGTTATGAAGCAGAGAGTCCAGATGAAGCTGCTCTTGTCTATGCAGCAAGGGCATATAACTGTTCTCTGGTTGGAAGGCTGTCTGACCAGGTATCAGTGGAGCTACCTCACCTGGGGACATTAAGCTTTGAAGTATTACATACATTAGGCTTTGATTCCGTCAGAAAGAGGATGTCAGTAGTCGTCAGGCATCCTCTCACAGACGAAATAAATGTTTACACTAAAGGAGCAGATTCAGTTATTATGGATCTTCTTCTACCCTGCTCTTCAGGTACACCTTTTCCTTACCTTTGTGGGAGTAGGGGTGGGAGGGAGGTGGTTCTGGTTAACTGCTGAAAAAATCATCAGATTGTATTGCCTTCTCTAGCAAGCAGGCCTGCCAGCTTTTGTTGTGAATACAGGGAATGGTAGAATGGCAGCCATCTCTCTTCTTTTATAATACTTTGTTATTGTACCAAATTTTCTGTAACAAATTACTGGTTCCTCACCTTATAAGAATGAGTTAAATTAATTTCTGTACCAGATCGTCTACTAGTAAAATTTATTTTGAAGGAATTTCTTGAAACTCTGCCAAAGCAATTTACATTTCTTCAGGAAAGCCTGCCCGGCAGTGCTTGGCTATTTGAGTATTTTATATGAAGCCCAAGCGCTTGCTGTTTCATTTGTGAATCTTTACGTCCTTTTGCTGCAATATGTTTACACGAATCAATGCTTTTATGTTGGTTTGACTATGACACTAAAGGGCACTGTGAATCAATCAGCCATCAAAACAGAGACACTGTGGCCAAAGAAGGAGAGATGCTGTTCAGATGAGAAATCTTCACTTCAAATATGTAGTTGACTAACAGGGAATAGACGTGTAGCTGTGAACATGGAATACTTCCCTAGAGCATGAAGAACTTCTCCAGGAACCAGATGTCGCATGAAACAGGGACAACTTTAAATAGCTGCTAATTGTAATCAGCTGGATTCAAGAAGAACTCTGTAAGCTTTCAGGAGTGAGAGGAGACACACTGGGTTCAGTTTGCATTAATCAGTTTGCATCTAATTTACTTTATTTTCAACACTGAATTTAATACAGTGTTTAAAGGTTATGAATGGACAGAGCCCCAAAGTGCTAGAGGTACTTCCCACGTTTCACTGATGCATTGACTTTGTGGTTACTTTGACATTAGTTGGAGTAAACAATTGTGAAAGGCTTATACTGTGTAATTTTATTTTAATGAAATACAGAAAAATGTTGGCATTCGTTTTCTGTTTACAGCCATATAAATCAAAGCCGAGCCAAAAAAATTAAGAACAACTTGTCCTTAACTAACAACAAAGTATTCATTAATAATTTTCTGGTGAAGATCTGATATCAAAGAAGGTACATAGAGCATCTGTGGAAACTTGTTTCTCTCCAAAGTACTAACAGAGAATTTGTATTAAGAATTTCTAATAACATACCTAGAAAATAATGTTTGGAAATAAGTTCTCAGAATGAGAACTGAGCATTAAAAAAAAAAAGATTATTTTATGCCAGTCTCCAATATTTTGTCACCATATAACACACTATGTTTGCAGCTGCTGTGTCCATTCACAGTCAATGAATCAAGGAATTTTCAGGCAAATTTTAGGCAGATGTAGGACCCACCTGGGTAAAACCAACAAGGCCAATTAGAAACCAAATGGCAACATTACCAAAGATGGTGTGTGTCAGCAAAGGGGGAGTGATGTTCCTGAAGATCAGTACTGGCAGTGAGCCGATTCTGTAGCTGGGCAACTGCAGCCATTCCACCATCTTTACAGGCAACCGAATTGAATGTGGCTTTGGAATTGTGCCCTTTTTTGTTAGTTTTTTGTCCCAAAGTATATTTTGCTTTTGCGAGCAGTGTAAAGTGCAGCCACTAGAACCTCATAAGCAGTGTCCTTTGTTTTCTAGCCCTCTAAGCCACGGCTGGCTTCAGTAATTCTGTGTATTTCAGCGGATCTGTCTGAAAAACACTTGACATTTCTCTTGAGCAGCTTCTCTCCTGGAACTGAATTCACAGTCTCTGCCTGCAGTTTCCTAATGTCAGAGGATATGTTGTCAGTTCCTGAAGGAACAGCATCTTTTCCCCATTACAGGAAGGTATTGGTTGGACTAGATGATCTTTAAAGGTCCCTTCCAACCTAGGTGATTCTGTGATCCTCTGATTCTGTATTGCCAAGGTAGAGGGAGCCTCTCAAGGTTTCGGCTGTGGCTGTTATCTGTACTGCAGGTGGTTTCATCCTATTCTCTGGTTATGGTGGAATGTGAGTGGGAGAGGAGATGTAATGCAGTGAGAATTCAGGTATTTATCATTTCAAGGAATTGACCACTAGGTGAATCGACATGACAGCTAATCCCAGTGGTTGCTCTTTGATATCTTAGTGCCTCAGGGACATGTAAATTGTACACCGGTCAAGTGTGCATCTTGAGACTTCGTGGTACTTGTGCTCTTAGACCTGAAAGACCAAGACAACGCTGTGTCTCTGGGCTCCCAGCTCTAACATCACGTTGTGTGGCTGGGTCCTATCAGACACAAGGGTCCTGTTTGTTTGGGAGAAAGAGCATTTTAAGATATGACACGAGGAACAGTAAGAAGCAAATGCATTATGTTGTAGCTTCCGTTGTGTCTTACAGAAAATCAGAAATCGCTACAAGCTTCAAAACTTAAAATGTTTCAGAAGTTACTCCATTTTTTCTGCCTGTACATCTAGTTGAGGCTGTGAAACCTGACATTTTCTGATAGCATACAGATATTTCCAAAAGCCATGAAATTATTTCTAAGAGTGTATTGTTTCAACTTTATCTCGAGTCACCATGTTCATAAATAAGAAAATTACTATTTGAGTCAATAACCAGCTCGCACAGGAACTGTGAACATAAGTCATTGAGACAACAATGACTGGGCTGGCTTTCTGCAGCTTGCAATTATGGAAGGAAAGGAAGCAAGCAGAAAGCCACTAGCTCTCTATCATTCTTTTGGAGAAGACTTTTTTGCTGTTTTTCACTTCCCTGGTGCATGCAGTCACACTGCTTAGCACAGACACTGCATCCTGGCTAAAAAGAATCTCCACAGCTGGGTTTTATCTGCAAGATATTCCTTCCCTCCTTTTAACTTCTGAGCACAAGATAAATCTCAGGGCAAGACTGGTGAGGAACATGAAGAGCTAGAAGGGGTTTATCTTTCATTGATATGCTGGTGAAGGAGGAAGATACTGTCTTCCATGCTGGAATTAAGAATTCACACGGAAAAGGGTGTGTACATCTGTACTTGTAGAGAATTACTGTCTTTGTTCATTGAAGGTGGTATAAGCATTTGATATTGTGATCACTGCATTAGTGCCCGTGGCACTCAGACAGATATGAAGTGATTAACAGCACTTAAAGTGATAGAAACAATTTTTGGTGTGTTTAAGCACCTATTCAAGTTTACACCATTCGAAAGCAGTGAGTGACTGAAATATGGCATTTCTCTCTAGAATGGTAATGTATCACAATTAGGAAGAGTGCTTGCCTAATTTATTCTGCTAAAGTTGAAAAAGCAGACTCACAAACAAAAGAAGCCCACAAGGTTTGTTGCAATACTTCTTCTAGAAAAAAAATCCTTATATTACATAGCCAAGTCACATATCCCAAAAAGATTATCATGCACAAATAGAAAAGAAGCTAAATGAAACCATGTTAGATTGCCAGTTCAGTATATGCACGATTGCACTTTATGCTGCAGATGAATCTAGTTGTGAGCTGGTTTAATAGTTTCTGATGGAGCCCCGTGGTATGTGTGTTGGAGCCACAAGCTATACTGTAAGAAGGGGCTTTCAAGTTGCAAACAATATTTGTAGGGATGTTTTTCTGGAATAATGTATCTGTATTGACACTTTGAAAAAATCTGTAGTGATAGCATAGGTAGCATTAATAGATAGGTAGCATTCCAGTATTCACTACACGATCTTAATCAGAGATAGAACAAAAACAAAGGAATGCTGGAAATACCACAGTCTTTATGAGAGTCCCTTAGGACCAACTGGTTATATACACTCACAGCTTTACAGGCCTAGAAAGGATAGGACAGTCTTTAAAGGTGAGAAAATGACTATACAGGGTGTAAGTTGTGCTGATACATGATTGAGATAACAAGAACAAAAATCAGAATATTTGGATTCCAGCCTCCCAGCTTCTTCCTTCCTACAACATCAATACTTATACCTGTTTGTGCTGGAGCCTCTGAACGCCTGGTTAGACACTGTGCTGCTGTATAAATATGGAAGTGCTGAATGGCATGTAAGTTTAGAGACAGACAGATAGATGTGTACATACATGGTCACACATAGCAAGATCAAATTGGGTATGAATGAATGCACACTGGGAAAATGGGCACCAAAAAGTATAAGCAGTAAGATATTTGTGTCATCTAATTTAGATACCTGTATGAAGTGCTTAAGATAAGGGTATAGTGCCCTAGGTTCTCAGTAGGGTCAGCTGGGAGAGGAGAGCACATCCAGTGGTGAACTGAGACACACACAGTAGGTCTCTTCAGGTGCTCAGACTTCTGGTGATGAGTGGCATTCACATAACTCTGTGACTTGTTACTGTGCAGGCACCAGTAACACAAATATTACATTAAGGAACAGCTCTAATTACAAAATTATAATCCTGAAATTATTCTTCACCCCCAAAACCATACAGACTCTAGGAAAAAAAAAAAAAAAAAAAGAATGACATCAGGGAATAGGAAAACCTGTCATAAGGTACCGGTCATTCTCACTCAATAGTTCAAATTTAAAAACTTACCAGCTTGTACATTTACTTGAGTACTAACCCTGCAATTCATATTATTTAAGATTGCTACTACAGTATATTGTACATGAACCTGCCTTGATCCTAGATGATAAAAAAAGTACAAATCACCTGTTTTTAACTATTGAAGACATCATTTTAGGTAATGAGATGGAACAAAATGTGTTACCATTCTATTCATTACTCTTTTTGAATCACAGCGTGAGCGCATTGAACCAATCCCAGCTAAAGAGAGAAAAGGAACAGATGCTTAGTCCTGATTTTGAGTTCTTACATGTGGCTTTAAGTGAAGACTAAAGCTAAGTGGAAGTTGTGTTGCTGTGTTCAAAGTGGAAGCTAGCTGTGAGGTGTGCACTAGTGTAAATTCTCTTCTAAAGGAAATCACAGTCACACCCAGAGCTTCTTGTGTTGACTCGGGACAATAGGTAGTATCAGTACAGCAGGAACAGAAGTATTTTGAGATATTTACCTTGGTGGAAAAGTGCTATTTTTAAGTGTCATTTTTCTGCACATAATGAGATGTGGAGAAGCATTTGCTAGTCATGTATTTGAAATCTTACTTCTCTTCCTGTCACTAGTGTTTACTGTGAAGATTATCATGATTTCTTAAACTATTCAGGCCAAACAAATACTTAAGGAATAAGAATAAGAAGGTCTTTCTAACAAACATTCACAATGACTTTTGAAAAGAGAGAAGACAGAGAAGATTAAAAAAAAAAAGGACAAGATTTTTTTTTTATAAAAGGAATGTTTTACTTGAGTTTCCCAGGAGACATCAGCAGCTCTTTAAAAGTATTAGTTATAAAGTGCCAGTACAGTGAGTACTGTAGACAAGTTTTTATTCTCTGAGGCCATTCAACTGCTGCTATTTTTCAATCACTAATTCCTTTTTTTATTCTTATTTAGATGACCCTCGGGGCAAACATCAAAAAAAAATCCAAAGCAAAACCCAGAATTACCTTAATCTGTATGCTGTAGATGGGCTGCGGACCCTCTGTATTGCAAAAAGAGTAAGTAAATGCGGACTTGTAGTTTGCTTTTAAGGAGAGTCTTGACAAAGATTACTGACGGCATTTACTAATTGATTGTTCTTGATTCATAACTTCTTTTTCATTTTATTCAGTAAAGTATAAATGCTTCTGCATCACATTGACTGTGGCCTCACATACTCTTTTTAATAGGTTCTCAGCAAGGAAGAGTATGCCTGTTGGTTAAAAAGTCATTTAGAAGCAGAATCCTCTATTGAAAATCGTGAAGAACTTCTGTTTCAGTCAGCACTGAGGATAGAGAAGAATCTGCATCTGCTGGGTAATGAAATGAGAGCTGGACATGAAATTAAAATGTGTTAAAAATTCTGAAAGCTTGGCTATGAAATCTGTTCTTTCCCTTAAATGGTTTCTGACAGTACAGAAATTGGCTTCTTTTGGACTTTGCCATGGCTGTCATGTGCAGCACCACAAAGGAATGGGATATAATTAACATAACAGACATATCCTGTTTGCCTTTCTCCTGCCATCATTTTATCACTCGTGAAATGAGTAGAGTAATACCAGGGATCAATTTGACACAATATCATAAATGAGAACTGCCGCTTTAAACAGGAGGACTTGGCCCAACCTTTCTACAGAATTTCATTAGCTTAGCACAACTTGAACACGTCAGAGACTTCTGTGACTCTAGGGGTACCAGAGACACTCATAAAGCAGAGCTCATAAACTACATTTGTGAGAGGCATCAATTCTCATATACATGCACTCAGGGCCAGTATTCTGTTGAACAGGATTGCAGCAATTCATAATGATTCAGTTAAAATCAGTGTATGTAAAATGTATTCCAAGAAATAAGTCATACTCTTCCTCTGCTGCACTGAGATGTGGATATCACTGAGATTCTAAAATGTGTATATATCCACTATTATTTCAAGTGTCCAGCTGCTTTCTCTGGCAAAGAAACTGAGATAGCCGTAATACTGTTGGAGACAACAACCTTAACTAATTGCCCACATGCCTGTTTCTGGGAGATGAGATCCACCTCACCCAACTGCAGATCTCTAAGGCTCCCCAATATAACCAATGGAGAGACAAAAAGAGAAAGTGCAGTTAATTTGGTCTGTCATAGGTACAGATTTCAGGATTAGATGAATGTCTGTTTCTCTCCTCTGACTTAAATGGGAGCGAGAGCTGACTAATTTGGACCACATTAATAAGGAAGATCCCACCGTGGTTGTATGTGTTGGCTCTGGCTGCACTCTGGAAAAAAAAAAAAAAAAAGATGAAATTGAGCTGCCAGACAAATAAGCCAGAAGTAAACTAGTATTTCAGTCATTCCCCTGGAACCTCACACTGTGGTTTGTGTCTCCCAGTAATCAGTTATGGTTAGGTTGTGGGAATAAAAAAAGTGAGTCTAAAAGAGGAATATTGTTTCCTTTATACACTGTTTGAATAATAATAGCTTTCCTGACATTGCCCTGAGAATCTGTTTCCACCTACATACATGGTGCTCAGAATTCTGGTGGACTTCTATTGCTAAAATGTTTTTTGCAAGGAACAACCAGAGGCGTAATAAATAGGTGAGAAAAGTTTACTTGCTGTTCCTGTGTTTCCAGATAACTTCCCTTTATGTCACCTCATTCTCATGTAGTGAGTGCTTATGTTTCCTCACACTGAAGCCTCTCTGAAACCCAGTGGAGCACTGATAGATCAGTGATGATATTGGGCTTGGTCCTGAGTGGCTTTTGCTACAGTATTTGAAAATCTTGTCTCTATCAATTGTTTTATGAAAGCATAAGAAAGATACTCGATCTTTTATAAACAGGTAGAAAGATACATTGAAACCATGGAAAAGCCATATTTTACTTTCACATCATGGCCAACAGATTCCTGATTTATTCTCTGTTCATTTGGCAACTGGTATCTTTCTGAAAGAGCAAAGAGCAACAAGGCAGGAAAAGGTTTATGTCTCCAGCCTAATGTGCTGTTGCCAAGCTGTAGTCCTGCTGTCATTCCCCTTCCAAAGAGAGAAATCTCTAGTGACCAGCCTCTTGTAGTTTAGGAAAGGTAAAGAACCTTAGGAACTGAAATGATCTCCTAGAAACAACAATATCTTCTCTAGAAACATTCAGAAGAAACGGTGAAGGTACAGAGCAGAGAGACAATAAGCAAAGATACATCAGCCTTGTGAACATCTGAGACTAGAAGTGGAATCAGATTGCTTTTGAAGTTTTGAATTCTGGACTTCTTGTTAACTGCTGATGCAGGTGTTTACCCCAGCTACTTTCTACTCCTCTTTCTCAATATCCAAAAAAAAACAGCGCAAATCTTGCAACCATTGGTAGTTCAGCTATTGCTCAATAAAAGTCACTGCTTATTTAAAAAAAAAAATCCAAGTTTATAATTTCAGGTGAACCCTAAGTGTTTATATCACGTGGAATATTTTGCTTTTTCTATGTGCTTAGGTGCAACTGGCATTGAAGACCGTTTACAGGATGGTGTTCCAGAAACCATTGCAAACTTGCGCAAAGCTGGGTTGCAGATCTGGGTTCTTACTGGAGACAAGCAAGAAACAGCTGTTAATATTGCATATGCCTGCAAGCTACTAGATCATGATGAAGAAATCATCACTTTGAATGCTGAATCACCAGTAAGGAGATCCAATGCACAAGTTTACTTGTGAACTAGCTTTGCTTTATTTTTAACTTGTACAATTAAAAGTTTGATGGCTTTTTTTTCCTTTCCCTCTTTTTTTTTTTTCTTCTTTTCCTGCTTCATCTGCAATTTTCAGGTAGGACACCTCTTTGAATACTTTTCAGTGAATCATGATTCTAAGCCATAGCGTCATGTATCATAAACTTACTGGAGACATGATTGTGTGTAGTGGGTTCTGCCATGAATGAAAATATGCCATAGCAGCATAAATGCCTTTCTTTAGTATGCATTCTCAAAACATCCCTAGTTTTGCTTATTGGCACTAATGGGTCTCCAAACGCAACCTGTTATTAAACATGTGTTGCAGAAGAAAACAATCGATAACCCATGTAGAATTTTTACTTTATTTTACACCATTGAAATGTAGTATTTAGATAACTCAGTCGTTCATGTTTTCTTAGGTGGCTTTTTCTCTGGAGATAGAAACAACACTTAAATTTCGATGCTAACTCTAAGAGTCAGAAAACCACATCTACAGTAATGCCTTGCTTCCTAACAGACCTTTTCTAATTCTTCTGAATTACTGATCTTTCCTGTGCTCGACTTGTTGCAAGCAGACAGTCACAAAGAGTTTACTGATACGGTCTAACATACAAGGAACCAGACTGATAGTGCTATAGTCCTTTAATGGGGTGATAAAATTGGACTTCACATCAGCAGAGGAGAGGTAGGCCAGCAGTATCCAGCTCCAATTTCTTTCGAAAAGGAAGAAAAGATAACAGCATTTTCCATTCTTGAGTGTATCAACTGAACTGGTAAATTGATTTTCCATGATCTTTCTTTTTTGTCATACTTTGCTGTAAGACCAATAGCATTTCATTTTAAATGTTCGTATATTCTCAGTAACATCTTTTAGTTGAGTATGGCTAGGAGAGAGAATTCATCTTAAATAATCTTTAATTGGCCTTTAACAACGCATAACTATTTGATCTGAGTTGTAGGCCTATACATGGTGTTCGTCACCATACTTAACGTGGTATTGATACCGATTATATCATTTCTCAGCACTGTTACTCTGTGAAGGAGCTAAAAGAAATTAGTTTAACATACAATACAGCATGTTAAAGAGGAATTAGATTTTAAGCCTTTCAAGTCCTCATTCCTGTCATATCTTCTGCAAGGATTAAATGTGTTTAGAGCAAATAGAAGGGAAGATTATTAGTAATTAAAGCTTTAACAGTGCATCAAGTATAACACACTCCCCATATCCCTTATGCCTAAATATACAGCAAACAAATATCTGAATACGTGATCTTTTCTCTCAAGTGTATTTATTGTGAATTTTTTTCAGGAGACATGTGCCGTCTTGCTGGAGCAGTGTCTGCAATGCGTAGAGTCTAAATTTTCCAACACAATAGACGAAGCAACTGGGAACATGACTGTTGGGTTCACCCCTCTCTCTCCACCCTCTTCCTCTGTGCTTTCCAGCTTGGGCCTAGTGATTGATGGAAGGACTCTAGCTTATGCCCTGGAACCTACACTAGAAGATAAATTTCTTGCACTAGCCAAGCGATGCCGTTCAGTACTGTGTTGTCGCTCTACCCCACTCCAAAAGAGCATGGTAGTGAAACTAGTCAGAGACAAACTCAAAGCAATGACCTTGGCAATAGGTAAATATCTATCTCAGTTTAAATTAACCTGCATTGATGTATACTGTGCCCTGAGAATTTTGGTTTTTTGACTTGGAATAGAACCTTTCCAGCTGCCTCACAACTCAAGTAGCCTTCCAGTTTTGTCTGAAAATGTGTCAGACAACTCTAACGTATTTACTCTAACGTATTGCTTCAAAACCAAGTAGTATTTGGGATTTCTTCCTACAGAAGTTAGGTAATCAGGTATGCTATGAGGTTTTGGCATGTTCAGACACAGCTGTGAAAAATTGGGTTAGCTGATGCTCTGCACAACACCATTTTGCAATCATTGTATTACACAGAACAAAATTGTGCTCAGTGTTTTTTCATCCAGTCATGTATAAACTCAAGGTTCTGCGTTGTTCATCGCAAGTTGGCCATTCAGCATAGGCTATGACTTGGCCTTGTCAGTATAGACAATGGATTTATGACTGGCGTCATACCAGCACTTACGCTTCTTCCCAGCTTAACACTCCATTGGCAAAGGGGAGATTTTGTCAGTCACCCTGTTTTAAATCTGGCAGTGTCTTCCATGTTTCCATGATTTTTACATAAGAAAAATCAAACATCTCTTCTTCCTCTATCTCAAGTTTAGGCTTGTGTTGCATTAGCAGATATGATTGCAGCATATATTGTCACAAATAGACATCTACCTGTCGTGGTTAATCATAGCAGGAACACATGTGGGTTGGACCTTCCCATGAGAAACCCTAAGTATGTATAATAATTGTCAGACACCTCTTAGAGCCACATCACCAAATGTGTGCTGGTTACAATAATCCTCGTGCTCAACTCAAATATCCTTCCCTTGTATTGAATTTATATCTTTGGCTGAGTGACTGGGGACATAATCATTTGCGTATGTTGTCAAAAACATCTGACTGGTTAACTTGAATTACTCAGAATGCTTAAAAAGTTAGAGGAGACTGGGCAGCTTGCGTTTTCATTCTTTCTGAGCATCTTGAGTCTCTGATGGAGGAAGCAGGAAGGAACTCAAGCTCCTGTTCTGGCTTAAAAGCCTACCTGTATACATTCTCCCTTTTAACCAACATGAACTAACTTGAGGTTGTCTCACACAGTCACCAAGACATCAGCTTTGTCAGGTGAGTGGATTCCACTCTTACATGTGCCAACAGCGGACGAACTGGAGTGATGTGTGAATGTATGCCTCAGCCACTGAAGTTTAAAACCAAATTTTTTGTCATCAGCTAGTACAGTTTCATCTTCCACTGGCACACAGACTGTAAATTTAAGAGGTTAAGAAGAGGTTAAGAGGTTAAGGAGAAGAAGATACGTCCCATTCTGGTATCCTTTCTATGATACCTTTCTATGATATCACTATTGGTATCATGGCTGGACGCAGAGCAAGGGATGGTGACTGTGCAACCAGCGCAGTTAAATCTACCTGTATTAAAGATCTCGGATTGGTCAACCCAAGTAAAGAATTAATCTACTTTTTATCTTTATTGTATTTTTACTGTGTAGACATTCTCATTGGCTTTAGGGCATCCTTGCACATTTCATTCTTAGTCATACTTGATTGCAGGCAGACAGTTAATCAGGAAGCAGAAGTACTGGGAAGCTCATTCTCATCCTTCCAGTGTTTTAATATTTATGTAGTTCAGACCTGATACTTGAATTTTAGGTCTTACTAAAAGGAGAGGGATTTGGGGTATTTTTTCACTTTTGTATGGCAAAAGAAAAAGTCTACAAAGATCAGAAAGTCTTGGCAGCTTTGCCAAGCTTTGAACCTTATATTCCAAAGACAGATCCTTTCTTACCCCACATCTCCTTTACTATACCCATCCAACATTTAGTACACACCTCCCTTACTATATTCAGCCAACACTTGGTAACAACTAGGTTTTCCTTTGCTTTGCTGCTGTTCACTTCCTAGTCTACTAGTGACAACAAAGCTGTATCTTGTCATCTTTAGGTGATGGTGCTAATGATGTCAGCATGATCCAAGTGGCAGATGTTGGCGTGGGAATCTCTGGTCAAGAAGGCATGCAGGTAATGTTGCTCGTTCACTGAAAAGCACTTCCATGAAAGGGGGAAATAGACACTTCCCATGTGTCAGCTTGACCAAGCTGCCTTTGAATAGCTGGCACAAATAAAGAAGCGGCAAGTTGTGCTGAGGAGTGCCAGTTGTACAACATAAAGACGGTCTCAGCTTGAGTTTGAGCTTGTGTTTGTTCTCAGGTCTGTGGTGAGTTTAAACACGCTACCTTCTCAAAAAATACAACTTATTAGATCCCTCTAGGTAATGTGTTTTAAGAAATCATTTATTAAATAATGGTTTAAAGATGGGAAAAACCTCATCTATGCATTATTTAGGAAATGGAGGTTCATCTTATTCTGGCTTTTATTCTCCTTTCTCCTGTATTGCTTGGGTATACTTCACCAGTGGAGTAGGCACACAAGCCCATCCAGCTGATGCAGCTTGTTTGCATGGTGTGGTAGTGACCCTTAGCCCAGCCACCCACACATCTCGCTCACTCAGGCTATCCAGACAGCAGAATAGTGAAGAAAGAGAAAATTGCAGCCCTTTGCAGAACCGCTGCTCCATAGACACTGTTACAAGTCTTGGGTTTTCTCCCCATTTGCTGCCACAGGGAACAGCAAGGTAAGGGAACTTGCTCTGTAGTGTTTGGATGTGTTCATCCTCGGATTACTGTGTTTACCACTTCTCCCATCTCTAGAAGAGAGGATGTATATGTGCAGGATGTATTACCTACTGTATTACTTATTACCTCTGCCCCCTCTACTGCTAGTGTAGCTCAGTTGCAGTGTTAGCACCAGAAATGGCAGTAAGACACAGAATGAGGAAGATACCTCATTTCCACAGCCTATCTTGTATTTGGGCTGGGTGCACACTGATTGCATGAAAAAATATAGTAGCTGAGTATATGTCAAGGAGCTTTTCAGAGAACATGCAAAGAGTTTCCATCCTGAGGACCTGAGCAGATGAGCATGCTCCCTAACTTAGTTACCAGTGGGTGGTTCTCTGACCCACATTGCATTTTTTGCAACACTGGCTGGATGTTTTGCTTGAAAGGGAAGAAGGGCCCCCTTTACACAGAATGCAAGTTGGCTATAGTATTTTATTCTGTGACATTTTCATGAATGTTACAATTTATTCGGGTCAACACAAATTTCTGAAACAAAAATTTAACGGAGCTATGAACTTGGGTGTCAACTTTGTGCATTTTCTGACATGCAGATCACCAGAAGCTAGGACAGTACTCTGGAGAAAAGTCAGTAGATGTTTTTCTTATTTATTCATATACTCTTCCAAAGACATCCTCTCCTGGCCATTGTTGGAGGCTGGATATTTCAAAAGATGGGCTTCAGCCTGACCCATCAGAGCTATTACACTTGCTCTCCTTCTTGTAATCATCCAGTGTGTTCAGTCAAAGGGCAAATGGATGTCCACCAGTGCTCTTCAAACAGACAGATTTCAGGCCTGCAATCCATTAAAAATGCTTTTCCAAATATGTTAGCAGCTTTAAATTAGACTGGAAAGAAGCTACCCCAAAAATATTCAGATGTGCATTGTGCATATGGCATCCCAGCCATAGACATTGTGAATGTGACTTTGGTAGCTGGAGAGGGCAGGAGAAAAAGAAGTCTTGGATTAAGCTGATGCCAGCTGTATTTGTTGTTCCACAGCTTTCAGCAGGCTCCTAGAGCTTTGCATAACTTCTGCAGTATCACTCTGCAGGCAATCCAGGCTCCAGAGAGCCCAGCAGAGACTGGTTTTGTGGGGTCCCCTCCAAGCCTATCAATTCCAAAAAGTCTTCTGCAAACTCCTTGGGTCTTATCATCCCTTATGAATTTACCAGCTCCTATAATCTGTGTATTAATTCAGATCACTTTTTTTCTTAATGCAGACATACAGTGCTCATTGCACTGTTTTTCACTCCTCTCCCCATTATGCCATTTCCAGTTGAGCTCTTATACTTACAATAACCAGTCCTCAAATGCCCCTGGCTTTTGCCATGTATTCAAATCTGAAAGCTATTTGCTCATTAACCCATTAAGCTACCTGGTTTTTTTCTAAATGAAAGTTCAACAGAGTAGAAAATGTTTATAGATCCCTTCCTTTACTTCGAGGTCCTAAGGAATCAGGCAGGCCTCTTTACTATAAACATCTGTCAGAATCTTACGCGTGCAGGTACTCAGGCGTTGAGCATTTAGATGTCTAAAGCAGCAGTACTGTCTGATTTATTTTCTTCCCACATTCTGTGGAAGCATGTGGAACATGAATCACTTTTTCCTGTGAAAAAGCTGGAAGAAAAAAATAAAAAAAAAATGTGAAAACCAAGGGGGTGTTTTGAGACGAAATAAACATGCAAATGTAATTGGATAACACTATCTCCCTCACTGTGTTCGTCACTGTAATCAAAATGGAATAAAAAAGAAAAAAAAACCCGACGCTTCTCACAGTATGTTGTGAAGTACTATGTTAGAAGCACAAACGAAGAGAAGCTAACAGTTTTGTTTTAACATTGGAATAGGCAGAGATGGAGTAGAGGACAATGAAGCAGACATAGCACAGCTCTGTTCTCCTCGAACTGCAAGATAGCTCTGTGTCTGCAAGACAAATCAGACTGTTCTGTGCAGGGAGGTTATAACAAGCATATCTCAGTACCTGAGAAATCCCAATATGTGTCAACATATTAAAAAATGTCCCAGTTTATATATACAACTACAGCTTAAATTATAATGCATTATTACACCCTTTCTTGCATATGCTTTTAGAATTTATTTTAATAGCTTCTACAAGCACTTACTTGGGAAAACAGCCTTTTTGATGCTTTACCAAGAAACGGAATAAGGAAAGATTTAAAGGAAAGATATATCTCATTGAAAAATGCAGCCAAAATATACCCTGCAGAATGTGAGGAAGACATTGCTCCTTTGGGGGTTTTCACCTTTCCTCATGTTTTTGCTGAACTGTGAGAAGAAAGGTGTTACCAAACTAGAAAATGAAATATAAAATAATATTAAATGAAATCTTAGTGTGATTCTAGGGCTAAGGAAAATCGTGAAACAACTGTGATAACACCATCATTTACAAGAAGGTCTCATCTAGATGTACATTACCCTGATTTTTAGCCAGAAGTAACGAGAAACTGGGTGATTCATTTTGTCAATGTGATTTGGCAGTCTTCACAGTCCCAGAGGAGTCTCATCTAGTGTGAGGTTTTCATAAACAGTTGTAGAAAACATGCAATTTTAAAAATCCCTCAAAATTGTCTCAGGACAGCCAAGTAAACTTCATAAGTCATGATTGCAAATGTGATTAAAACTAATATTTTTATTGTTTTGTCTTTTAAAGTCCAGTAATTATGATGCAACCAGTTAATTGTGCTTTTCTTATTTTATTCTCTGAAAGTTCATTTTGTAAGTACCCTGTAGCTTTTACAGAGAAAGATGCTATTGCCACCAGAATGTTCACACGCGGCCCCTGAGCCTTCATGCTTGTGTGACTGAGATTGCCAGCCCTTCTCCTACCTCTCTTTGCTGCTGCTTGTCACCATCTGGAACGTAGACTGTAATCTCCTTTGGACGAGGACCGGGTCACCTTGCATGTTCTGCCGAGCTGCTGGGTTTTGCTCACGGGCATTCCAAATCAGTGCAGAAATGACTGCATTCCAGATGCACTGCAATGGGTTTCATTCTTCATCAGTACAATTTCCATTGACTGTGTGACTTGAGAAGATGACTAGATTCACTGTTGGTGTTGAAAGTCACGCTTTGCAATAATTATTCTAATTTTTCTTTCGTTGAAGGCGGTGATGGCAAGTGACTTTGCAATCCCAAGGTTCCGGTATTTGGAGAAGCTCTTGCTTGTTCATGGCCACTGGTGTTATTCCCGACTTGCCAACATGGTGCTGTATTTCTTCTACAAAAATGCGGTAAGTGTTTGACTTGGCAGCTTTATGCTGCCACATGTTTCTAGGGCTTATTTTGTGCTAAGTGAGCATTAGGTCAGCCTTCAAATGGTTTATAAATAAGCTGCAAAGAAATTTGCAGAGTTGAAAGACAGCTGGCTGCCATTCGCAGAAATACAGGACCCACTCCATAACAGCTACAGTGTGCTGCTGAATGTGCAAATTAGGTAACAGAAATAACAAGCACTGTTAAGAAAAGTTTCTTTATAGAGAAGTTTTGCAGAATTTAGATGGCTAGACACAGGAGTCTTTAATGCCAAAGCCATCCAGCATTGGTCCAAAGTAGCAGTTGCGTGTGTTTTCCTGACCCTATCTCATTGTTGCTTATGAATCACTGTACATATTCCCTTGTGACTTGAGATAGTTTGAGTCCCCTCTTTGTCTCAGAGGAAGAGATTGGGAAGGTTTTTTCTTGATTTATCATACTCCCAACTAACCAAAAGAGTTCATTAGAAAGAAAGGAAGCACACTGTGGTAAAGAACTGTGTATGTGTCTGGGTTTCCTCCCTGGTGTATGAAACGGGAGTTAGTCCAGCACTGGGCAGTGGGCCAGTAGCAGCTCGATTCCTTGGCCCTAACAAACGCCCTTTGCACTCATCTTGGAGTACAAAGATAATTGATTGAAAACTGCGTAACAAGACAACCAAGAATTCCATCAGCTGTGTGGGAGTCACTGGCAGGCACACGGATATGCTCACTTCCAACACCTACAAATCACCTACAAAGCAAAGGATATGAAGAAGCAGGAAGGAGAGCCAGAGCTCTCAGGCCTCTGCTCTAGAGGGCAATGTGTGAACTGTGAGCAGGAGACTGGATATTATCCTCAATATCAGAAAAAAAGTAGCTCTCAATTTTGCAAAAGTTGCTTTCCAAATTCAATCTATTCCTCAATTTTTTTAATCAGTGCCATTTTTTTATGCAAATTCCTCTTGGCCTGATCTCAATCTGAAGGTATGTATTTTATCAGGAGAAGACCATCATTTGCTCAAAATTTTGAACATCATAGGAATACCCAAGAGAGCTAAAGAATTAATAGAGCATCTTTGGTTTAACACAAGCATTTTAAAATACCTTCTGTGGTCTGATCAGAAACTGAAAGCAAGCACTCTTCCAGAGACAAAAAAAAAAAAGGGACTTGGACAGTCTGAGCTGGTGCTTGAGTCTGAAATAGCAAGCAGATTTAAATAATGCTGCACTGAGCCACCTGTTGAAGCACAACAGCGAAATACATGCTGGTATTCAAATGCCTGAGTTTTAAGGCTTGATCTTGAATGATGCTGAATGTCTGTACTCCCACCCCCAGTGCTGTATGTTTCCAAGATACACTTTGGCTTGACAGTATCAAATCTGAACTTCCAAGAAGCAGAGCCATCTTACTTTTTTTTAAAAAAAAAAAAAAAGTAATACACATAAGACATTCCAGCAATCAGCAGCCAGATATGTTGTTTATACATCTATATTTTTGTTCAGCTCTTGTAAAATCTTCCATTTCCTTTGGTACAACTCCCCTTGATTATGAGTATTATTTCTTGTGCCATTTTTAGTAAGGTATTTTCAGAAGCTGCTGCCTCCAGGCTAGAATATAACGCAAGAAAACTCTTTGTGATGGCTCTGCTTTGGCAGCCTTGAGAGCTTTCTGAGCAATACTTGTTGCTACCAACTCTAAAATGGTAGTGGGGTATCCAGCATACAGATAGGAATATGTGTGACACAGCACCTGCCCTTAAAGAAAGAACATTCAGAAATTAAAGATATGAGCACCTGAGCCTTTTGCAAGTAGACTGTTCTGGATGATTCTCCACAGAGAGTCAAGATAGCTACACTGCAAATGTTCTGCAAGTTTTCTGTTTCCTCAAGTGTTTTTTCCCCATTTGCTCGTATTAGAAAATTTTCCATTCTCTGCTAGAACCTGTCTAACTCAAAGTTGAAACTCCAAATCACTGGAAAAGCCATTTGGAAACTTGGATGACTTATCCAAGAAGATGTTTGGCTTGGTGGATATAATAAAAAGACAAGTAAAATATAAACTAAAATACAACATGACTGGAAATATCTGAGCTTGATGAAAAGGGATTTTATGTAAAAAAAATTCTACTTGCACAAGTATGCACTGCTTCTTCTCCTTTATCTCTGCAAGACACCACTGGACATTTTTTGGCATATACTTCACTCACTGAGAAATTCTGTCTGGGGTTACATTCATAAAACAGTCTCATTGCTGGGGGGGAGGTAACCATTTAAATTTTTCCATAATTTTTTTTTTACTTTTTCAGGGCGATAGGAGGCAAGAAGGAACCTTACAGCTGAAATCAAATTATACACTTGTTTAATCCAAAATAAAATTTCAGGGGGAAAAAAATCTGATTTAAGCTTAGTTACTGAAATGCCATTTATTTGTACAGCTTTCTTTGACAGCACTCCTGAGACCCATACTAGAGGTGATAGGAAAACTTTCAGCTGACTGTATTTTCATCAAACTACCCACTTTTGCAAGAGCCAAACTGTTCCCAAGACGGGTTAATTTTAGCAAGGCTCTAGAAAGTAGTATTTCTTAGGTCCAGGATTAGCTGGATTTTGTTTATTTCAAATGAGTCAGAGAAAAGCATCGAAATTCACATATTTATTGCAATACCATTTTGAGAAAAGACTCAGGAAGTTTTGTTGGGTTTTGGGTGTGAAAAGGGAATAAACTGCAAAATCTGGTTAATTTTGAAATGAAATTGCTATTTCCCAGCCAACTATAATGAAGAGGGTAAGCTCTGGTAACTCAGTTTTGTTTTGGCCAGAGGAAGATATTTTTCCTAAAATGTATTTACAGAAACATTTATAGAATTGATCCTTAAAAAAAAAAAAAAAGTTAACTTTTAATAGGTTAGTTTATAGTATGGACTTAAGAACAGTGAGTTGTATGTTGCTGATGATACATTGCCTGAACATATATACACAATATATATCTCTATATAAATATATAGAGAGAGATATCTATACATATTTTCCTACAGCAGGACTGACCCTCTGATTCTGTGGCAATTCCCCTTCACAAGATGGGCTTGCTCTTCTTACAGCAGTTTTCACTGACTAAGCAGACCATAGCTTTTTCTTTTTTTTTCTCCTATGTTTAAATTTCAACCACATTTTGGCATACAGGTAGAATAGATCTGTATTTGTCTCTGTATATCTAAAAATGATGAAGGGTTAACATACTCCAGCTGGCAGAAGGTTTTTAAGAGCAGAATACAGAGAGGAGAGGAAGTGAGAGGAGTGGTCATGTCATTTCCCTTCGTGGCTCTAAAATGGGGAAAACCCTCGAGGGACAATTGCCAGAGTTTTTCTGGTTGCCTTCTGTTTAGTGTTGTTTAGTGTTAATCACTTCACAAAGTAATAAAAATTTCAGTTTTAGGGGGACCAGGCCTGGAATTTTATTTCCTTCCCTAGGAAGCTCCCTGTCTTTTTCTAGGTCTCAAATTCTCCCATCACACCAGGTGAGATCAACAGCTCTCCTGAGCCCTAAAAACCTCTGGATCATCCATGCTGCAGAGATTGTAGAAGAGACAAGTTGTGTGGTTTGTCCCTTTTTGGGTTATTCAAACCCAACTACATGAACAATCCCACTGCAGCTATGTTTGCAGCTGATTTCTTTATACAGCTAATGAGTAAGGGAGACTGAGGAATCTTTACAACACTTCTAATTTGCTGAATTTCAAAGCACGTAGATAGAATAGTTAAGAAAATTTTGCTAGGCCTTACAGTTTCACCTCCCTCGCTGCTGCTAGTCTTATGTTGGTCTTGCAGAAAAGCTCTGCATTTACCTATTGTGGGCCAGCAGAGCCTCCCAAAACATCTTAAGCCAGCGGAGGACATTATTTTGGAAATACTTATTGTTACAATAGTACTGTAAGTACTGTGAGATCAGTACTCATATATCTAGAGGTCAATGATGGTTGGCAGAGCTTTTTACGGTTAGTTAAATTGCACCTCAGAGTTTCATTTGAACTGAAAGTTAATTTTGTGTGAAGTCATCCCTGACACCCGAGATATGAGGTTCCAGCAGCACAAAGACTTGCAGGTGTGCCAGATGTTTGTGCCTTAGCTAAGTGGCCCCAACAAGTTAGAGAGTAGGTACCCCTAGGATTGCTCACATGTTTAGCAATTCATAGATAAGTCTTTGCAGAACCAGAATCAGAATTGTTTCGGAACACAATGGGATGATGATCCTGCTTATCTTGTCATATTTACAGCATTGCTCATTCAATTTCAGATGTTTGTGGCCCTTCTCTTCTGGTACCAGTTCTACTGCGGGTTCTCCGGCTCATCGATGATTGATCAGTGGTATCTCATCTTCTTTAATTTACTCTTCTCTTCTCTTCCACAACTGATTACTGGTGTGCTGGATAAGGATGTGCCAGCTGAAGTGTTAATTGCTGCACCTCAGCTTTATAAAAGTGGCCAGAATATGGAGGTAAAAATTTCTTGCTTTTTGTAATTTTTTTCCTAAACATCTTTAGTTTTAACTGAAAACCAACCCTGCTGCCACAGGGTGGATGACTGATATCAGTCTGAGAAGTCACTATTATTATTTCCTGATATTTCTCACCTGAGTCAAAGTATTTAAATGCCCAATGTACATTAAAAAAAAAAAAAATCAACAAACCAAACAAATAAAAGCCCCAGCTATATTTTGAAATATGTAACAGGAAAGAAGGCTGGATGCTTTATGTCAGCCTAACCTCCCTCATGGTCACAGTTCACAAATAACCACAAAAGTGAAGCAGATTATACCTTGTAGACTAGCATGGACTTTCGCAGAATATCCTCACAGTACTTACTCAGAAATTCAGGCCCCAGCCCTTTACAAACAGTCAAAAAGAGAAAGATGGCCTTAGGATTAAGCACAAAGGTCAATACACTGGGATTCTTGAGGGAGGTAGTCACCACCAGATGACAGATTCAGCTGTTGAAAACACCTTGTCCCTATCTACTTGAGTTGTACAATGAAAACAGAAGGAATTGCAGGAGGAATTGGAGCTAACCATTTCTGGTAATTACAGCTAGAGCGTACTGTGGGTAAATCTTTCTGCTTGGCTAAAACTATCCATATTGAGACATTGCTTCCAAGGCAAAAGCCTTTCTTAAAAGTATCTGACATTGTGCCCTCTGAGAGGAGACAGTGAGTGGGTTTTGCCTCTAACTGTACACCTGCATTTGGTACCACACACTTCTAGTGACATTGTTAGACACTCTCCTGGAAAGTTGAAAGAATTTTAGTGTAACTTATTTTTATTGCTTTAGTCCAAATTCTCTCTTTTTCACCCAGCTGCTGTTTTCCATTTTCTACATTTCTTCTGTTCCAGTGCATTGCACTTTAAAGATCTGTAACATTAATACCTTCCTTTCGTGCACATTTTTAAGATGATAGAAATCTTGTAATGGCTTAAGCTTGTTGGGAAGCTGCGTCAGCCTGTCTTCAGCTGGCAAACTGAGGAGAGAAGTCTCCCAGGTTCACAGTACAGTTATTTCTCATAGGCAAGTCCAGAGACCATTCTAAGTTTGTTTGAAATCTAGTCAACATATTCTCTGAATAGTTACCTAAAAAGGCATTTTAAAAACTTGCCATAAGTCCTGCATCAGGCAGGATGACTTTCAAAAAGATATCACTGATTCAAAGACAAAGATAGAATTATAGAACAATTTAGATGGCTGTGGAGGCCATTTGATCCAGACCCCTGGTCAAAACAGCTTCAAAGTCAGATGAGCTTGCTCAGGTCTTTATCCAGTCCAGTTTTAAATGTCTCCAACAATGGAAATTCCTCAGTCCCTCTGAGAAACCTGTTGCAGTGCTTAACCACATGTTATTTCAGTAGGCCAAAGAATACTGTAAATTTTTTTTTAAGTATCTTTCAATTCTCAATTTTAGCCTGCAATGATATAATCTATACAGTGAAGGAACCCTGATAAGCCCAGTGGTTGGAGGTGTAGCCTATATCCCAAAATTAAGTAAATCTTTTGCCATTTACAAACTATTTTTCCTTCTACATATAGGTCTTTCATATGACCACCCATATCCCTGCAATTGTATATTTCTTTGAACCAAAATGTTAGTTTAACATTGTTTCTTAGTAATCAATTTTGTGCACTCACACACAGTTATATGTTGGGTTTTTTTTAATATATGCATTTATAACATAGCATACATGAATGCATGGATTACTGCTAAAGATCACTGTTGTGGATCTTCTTTTCTAAGTGTGCGGGAATTCTCTGGTTTCTATCTTGTGAATGAATACCCTGCGTTTGTGTGTATGTGATGTAAAAACCGTTTACTCATGTGCATAGACCTCAGATAGCTCCTCCTGAAATCAGTGGTCTAAATGTAGTGCATAAAGTTAGACAACTTCATAAATGTTTGCTGGCCTGAGTGTCAGATTCAAATTACAACCTCTGCCAGGGAAAAAAAAAAAAAAAAAAAAAAAAAGAAGAGGAGTCTCCTCTCAGAATAGAGTGACTTGCAGGTAGATTCCTCATACTTCATCCCCAAGGGTATCTAACTGATTGGCAAAGTTATGAAGCACAACCTGTGAAGGGCACAAGCCCTTAAAAGTGCCCATTGGAATATCCCCCTCAAAATACCTATCCTAGCAAATAGCGTTTTCATTAGGCTCTGAGTTTCTTAATTTTTTTTTTATCCACAGGAATACCAACCACACATGTTTTGGATGAACATGATTGATGCTATGTATCAAAGTCTGGTTTGCTTCTTCATCCCCTATTTTGTAAGTGTTTGGTTTAAGCCATTCCGTTTCAAGCATTTTGAGGAGAACTGGCAACACAGCTTGGGTTAAATTCTGTCTCCTTCCTTACAGACTTACTATGATTCAGAGGTGGATATCTTCTCCTGGGGAACTCCTGTCACCACAATAGCTCTTTTCACCATCATACTACATTTGGCTATTGAAACCAAAACTTGGGTAAGGTACCCACAGCCTACATAGAAACTCTCTGACATACACGTAATTCTTGTCTTAGTGCCATTCTTCAAAAACAGAAGATGTTTGCTTCGTTCCCTCAGCACATTCTATTTATAGCAAGCATTTTAAGCAAACATGAAAAAGATTTTAAACTATGATCTGCAAACAGCTTTGTAGTGTTTTATCTATAATAAGAATTTTTGGAAATACAAGTCTCTAAACTCTTTCCTGTGCATGAATTTGGCTCCAGAAATTAAGAAGTTTTAATTCAAAATCACAACAAAGTTTTTAGAATATGAAGAATCATTATTCTTTTGTTGGTTTTTTTTCATTCTAGACTTTTCTTCACTGGTCATCTTGCATCTTCAGTATCCTTTTGTTTTTCTTTGTGGCTCTGTTTTACAATGCTTCCTGCCCAGTATGCCATCCTCCATCCAATCCCTACTGGACTATGGAAAGGCTGATGGGAGACCCCATGTTCTATTTCACTTGCATTATATCACCAGTTGTTGCATTGCTGCCCAGGTATTGTATCTTTTCTCACATATGAAAGCATTTTTTGCATATGATTGGGAGGGCAAGAAACATTTCTTTTTCCACTCTCCTTGTTTCTTTTTGCCTTACCAGCCAAGTCAATTTTTTTCAGCAGCTAATTATTCAAAGGTAGGCCATCTAACCTCTTCTGTGCTCCTGACCACAGGAATAGACCACAGCTCTTGGCCATAGACCACAGAAGTAGCGTAATTGTAGACTGTTGGTCAAACCTCCTGGCCATGCAGAGATTTGCTATCCTGTGTGGTTTTCCTTGATGCTTCCAGATTCAACCCATCCTCCCATAACGTGCACAGTACAGAAATTCTGACAATATGTTGTGGATTTACTTGCCTCCTTATGGATGTAGAAGATCTGTTCCACAGACTGATCCCCATTGCCTTTAATTCCTCATCAGGAAAAGTTAAAAGACAGTGTGTAATCACAAGGTGGATCGCTGACTAAAGGCACAGATTTATTTCACTGCTTCTTATTAATCAAAACGTAAGCACAACATTCAGAGCTTTTCATCTGCAAGTTTTTTGCGTCAAACATAAGAAAGGCACTTACAAGTCTTATTTTTCTGTGCTGTGCTTTTGTCTTGGATATTTTCTTTTAATAATATATTGGTACTTCCTTCTTTCAGTTCTTTTTACATGCACATTCTTTTCTTGCAGATTTCTGTACAGAACCCTCCAGGGAACACTATTCCCAACCCAGCTTCAGCTTGGACGCCAGTTGAGTAAACTGTCCCCAGAGATTCGCACCCAGCTTCTGACCAAGTTGAATGTAAAGGAAACAATATGCCAGACACAACCCTTTGCAGGCACCTTCTCACCAAGCCTTGGCTCAAATGCTAGTGATTGTTATAAGGCTTATAACCAAAGCACACCTTTGCCAGCATCTCCTCCAAGAAGTGAGTCGCTTTTCTACACAAAGGCAGAACATACAACAGATCAGACTGTGGCTGCCTCTCCCCAGGGTGCTGCGTTGTATGGGGAAAACAAATTCCCCTCACAAGGAAGTAGTCTGGAAAGATCCGTGGGATTTCATGACGTTAGACACGGCACTTCAGAGATGGAGCCGTTGCCTGTGGGAGCAACATTCCCATGGAGCTCAGCAGTCGACCAAGCAGAGTTCAGTTTGTTGAAGTGGATCACATCAACTCCTCTGTTCAGTCGCTTTGGGACTGTTTTACAGGTGTCATCAAGCAGTTTACAAAATGAAACACAGAACAGTATGTGTGTGCTTGGCTCTTCTTTGCATGTGGACTTCAAAGGCTTAACAGAGCAGAGCTCAAATAACTTGCAGGACAAAATGAAAGGGACCCCAGCTGATCATTGTAAAAGTGACAATTCCGAGACCACCTTTTTATGACATGGGCCTTAAATATATTTATATATTTTCTATTTGCACACATTTATAGTGAGATTATTTGTTTCCAAAGATGAAACAGAAAATCAAAGGTACAGAGTGATTATTTAAGAATGTTTAAATACAGTATATTGAAATAAGAGTTTTAAATATAAAAAGAAACACTTGAAAATTCCATTTATATTGTTTTATTTTTTCATCTCATTTTGTAAGGAAATGCCATCTCTTTTTTTTTGAGATGCTTCTCTTTTATTCTGACACATACTGTTAAAACAAAGGACCTATCTACCATATTCAAAAGGATTAGATTCGCAACAATTATTGATATCATTATAGGCCATCCAGTAATCAAGGAGGAAGAACCATGACAATAAATAGGGACTGTATTCCATCCATCATCTGCCTGCCTGGGTCTTTTGTCACTGGAGCAAACCATTAGGCAAGACTGTCAAATTATTATACACCTTTCTGTAAATGTTAACAGTATCTTACCACCGCATTAATAATACTGGTATTTTATAAATGACACCATATTTTGATATTGCAGCCATAGCATTTTATGTGTCATGATAAAACAATAAATAAATGACCATCCATATCGCAAAGTGACTTCCCAGTCTGGCATTAATAGTAATTCAGCCCTTCACCCAGAGTAGTGAGCATTTGGCCGGTCGTGGCCTTATACCAGGCTGTCCAGCTTCTGAAGAAAACTTGGTACTTGTTCGTGAGGAATTATTTGGTGAGCAAAGAGCTGGTGCATTGTGCCTGCTCTAGAGTTTGAGCCAGGAGGGTCTGGGATCTTGGAGTGCTGGAGCACTACCAGGAGTAGGTTGGTTTTGCTGAAGAAGTCAGTCCTGCTCACTAGTGGTGCCAGGGGTGGACAGGCAGGGTGGAGTCCTTTTAAAGCACCTTCACTGTTGTTTCATCCAGACCCCAGGGGAATTTAGCCTTGGAAGGCTGAATTCTTTCATATCTGGTCACCATGACCATTATGAACTAGCTGCTGCACTTCTTTGATTCCTTGTTGGAGGTTTTCAGATGGCCTTTGCTTTGCTGGCCGTCAGTTGTGTAAGGCCAGAACTTGTTTGTGCCATGCTCTGTGCCAGGTGACTTGCCTCCCTCAGCCCATTAAGCCATAGTGACTACTGTGTGTCCCTTGCTAATCCACTCAGGGTCTTTTTTTTTTGCAAAGAGGTATAGACGGGCCTCTTTCCCAAAGACAGAATTGATAATACGAAACTGTAAAATGCCAATGAAAGGAAGAGATGAAAGCAGTCTAAATAAGAGCTGTCAGCCTGTGAATATGTTACCTTCCTGAAACGTGACACATCTACGTGTAGCTAAACTGCATTTTGGGATTAGAACTGACCAGGGACGGGGCAACCACCTAAGGGACTCACTCATGCTCTGTCTTCTGTGAACAGCTTTAAGCATGTGATTAATTAAAAAAAAATCAAACATACCTGAAGCACAAGTTCTTCCTTTTAGCCTCTAGTTAAAGAGGAATGTGAGTTTACGTGTGTAGATTTTAGTGGGGGAAAGCACACCTGTTGACTCGTTACTGGCTGAAAACATCTTGACATTTCTATCCTGTATATTAATTATAGTTGAAATGGGGCAGTAAGAGGGAGCTTCCATGAAGGCAGGAGGGTATCTTCCCTGTCAGTGCCAAGGAACGCTGGGAGCTGCTAAGTTGTGGGTCCTGACGCTCACCTCTGAGTCCCACACCCTCAGAGCAATTCTTTCTCCCCACTGTCTGGAAAGGGAGCCTGTGGGACTCAGCACAAGTGGAAAAAATCTCCTTTGCAAGTGTCTCTAACTGGGTGAGACAGCTCTGAGTTTAGACATCTCTACATGCTCTTCTCAGTCTTGATAGTGGCTCTGTTGGGATGACTTTGCAGGTAGTTTTTTGCAAGGTCAGCTGGCTGAGTTTAACACAAACTGTGCAGAGATTGTTATTGTAAATAACTCACCTGTGTGGAGCTGCAGTGTCTTTTAATGTCAGGGGAAATCGAATGACACTGTGAAATGTATAAATGTTGCCATCTGGTTAGAAACATTCCTCTGGTTGTGAAACAGCATCTCACAGAAGGACACCATATCAGGTACCAGGTGGGCAGAGTTCATAGGTTTGCAACACATTAAATTCCGTCTAAGAAGGTTGTGGGGCCGTAGCAGGAGCTTACCATGGATGTCTCTCAGTTACTTCAGCTGGCCCAGCAGGCAGTTGAGGATCTCTCCAGCTTATTGACTCCTCCACATCTTCCCGCAGCATGTTTGGTGTCCCACAGGTCTTCATGGGACTTGCTGGTACTGTTGGCAGAAAGGGCTGGAACATCACTGGGCTTTGGCTCAGAGCTGCGTTTGCTGATATTCTCATTAAAAAAAAAAAAAAAAAAAAAAAAAAATGCTAGACGTGCCTTTGTGATACAAAATTTGGTTTAGTTATTATGCTTTCAGTGTTTCAAAGACAATTTTTGTAGCTAAAGGACAAGAGGTTTCCTTTGGGACTGTGAGATGCTCATGTGCTGCCAGATAGCTGTGTTAAGTTGCCGCTGTGAGTGTGAGAGCAGTACATCTGGGTCATATATTTAGGGAAACTGTAGATGTAGAACCTCAGCTGCTACAACCATCGTAGCTCCTCCAATTTCTGCAAGCTGATTTACCCCAGCTGGGAATGCGGCCTCAGTAACTGCTGTATTTTGTCGCAAAAACACCCAAAACCATAGATATATATTTTGAAATGCATAAAGTGTAAATGCTCCTGTCTTGCTAAAGGATAAAATATCTTATTATGGCGGCAGGCCGGTAAATGTGTCTGAGTTTAATCTTAAATAAACCAAATAATCCCATTGACCTTCATGGAGCGGTGACCTCAGCAGGATTGCTTGTGTGCTTACAGATAGATAGGAAGATGTGTCACACTGAGGCCTCCATGTGCCAAAACTACACAGCGAGATACCAAGGGGCACAGAACCAGGACTAAGGATGCCAGAAAGCAAGATCCCACCATTTTCTTTTGGGAGATATATTGTAAAATAATATCAATAAAATGTCATCTAAGCCACAGTTTGGAGGGAAACAAACAAACAAAAAAAAAAACCCACCAGATTTCACATTTGGAAAGAAAACATTAAGCAAAATAATTCTTTTCTTTTCAAATCAGAAGTTCTCTCTTCAGTTGCCAGAAGACAAACACATCAAAGCATGATACTTGCTGGGCTTTAGGACTTGTCAACATTTTGAAGCTGCTATTAATATTTGAAACGTTTTAACTAAACAAATACTAATGGCTTTTTGAAGCTGTATACATTGATTTTTATAAAATAGAAATAAACTTTTGAAGTTATTCCTGTCGGTGCAGTTGAGCAGTTGTCATAGCAGACAAAACAAAGCTTTAAATTCATGAGGCCAGTCCTCAAAAAGCATGCAACTGTTTATTGCAAGATTCCACGAGGCAATTAAAACAATGCTGGGTTTTGGTCTATTCCCAACAACAACCCCCTGTACACGGCTTCAAATATTTGCACTGAGCTCTGCAAGCACTCCTACACCTGCTCGACGATGCTGGCTGAAGCAGCCTGGCTGAAATTAATGACTGAGAAGAAGAAAGTTGTGAATTAAGCAGCACAGTGTTCTGTATTTCTTACTCTTATTTATGTGAACTAACTTCTCAGGGATTTATTCATTTTATAAATTTCTCTTGGATGTGTAAAGGTCTTTGAGAAACAGCCAGAACTCCTCTATCCGGTTAGCACTCAAATCTCAGAACTTATGTCTCCCACATATGCCAGTGCACTGGAAGTGGGCACGTCAATGTCAAAACAGGAACAAAAACAAGACTCCAGCATTTTCCATCTATACATCACTGCTCTCTGTGCCAGACAGTCATGCACCTGTCTGTCACCCTCCTGCGTTGGTTGTGGAACCACAGCCCTACCTTCTGATGGCCATTAAATGACCTATGCTTTTCACAAACTGGGAAGCTGATGACAGTGCTGGCTTCTCCCTGTGGCTGAATCCAGCGGCACCCTGTGTTGTTTTAAGTGCTTCATTGATGGGGAGAACTCATTCTTTAGCTAGTAAAATTTCCTCAGACCCTTTCAAATTATTCAACCAGAGACCATTCTTGCTTCCATTATACAAATTTATCAACTACCTTCCACTGAACCTTGACTTGTTTATTCACACCCTGAGGTCTCTGCTTGCTCCCAGTACATCTCCTGCAGGCTCTAACCACTTAATTAGTGAGTGCTGCTTCGTGGCATCATGGCCCAGCTTTCTAGCATCATGCTCACACTTGGCTCCAGTCCAGGCTTACACATCCCAGACATTTTAGGCTAATTGCCTGATCCACATACAGCAGATATGGAGGATCTGGGAGGTTTATCCATCTAAGGTGCTACCTAAAAAGGTTTTGCATAACTACTGGTTGCAGTACGTGGAGAAGTTCAGCTTAAAATAAACTCTGTCAGAACTGCATGTAGTTGAGTCATCTGGGAGTGACAATTCCTGCTCTAATCATAAAATCTGCATTGAAACCTGAACTAAAAAGAAAAAATAATAAATTATAGCCTTATGTTTTTGCAGCAGCTAGTTCTTGATCCAAATTGCTCAGCACCTTGGGCATTATTCAGTCCAGCATTAAATTCAGCCGTGGGCTTTTTTAACTGAGTGCACATGGCAGTTCAGAAAAAAGATGCTGATACAAGAGGCCATGCACTGGGACAGAGCAGTAGAAGGTACACATCAAAGACACTGTGGAAGTCACCAGAGACAGGGTCACACAGATGTAGCAAATCGGGGAAGGAAAGGCACTGCTAGATGATATGCAGAAGTTCCGAGGTTCATGAAGAGATGAGGGGACCTCCAGAGCTTTCCAATCACATTGGCTTTGCCTTTGCAAAGGTTCTGCACATCTCCTTATCACCATGCTGGTAAATTAATTTGCATAGACCTTAACTAGAGCTACACCACAGATGAATTTGGCTCATTACCTGCAGCTGAGTGCAAATAACAGGATTGGACACCCAGCTAATGTCAAGCAACACAGCTGGACTGACTAACGTGGAGGTAGGTTAGTGCTTGCTTTGCAGACCTGACCACACTGGCTATGCATCAGTCGGGAGCACTCCCCAGCCAGTACCTGAGACCAGGGCAGGTCCCAGTACCAGCCCCAGGGATCCTTCCCATGTCAAAAACCAGGGCAGGAGCCAGAACAGGGGGAGTCTCGATGTCTTCCCATGTGAGCAACCCTCCGCCGCTTGTTAGACTGAGACCACGTTTGTTTGCAGTGTCCAGGACAACTCTGGGTGTTTAGTTATCTGAAAAAGAAGCAGCAGATAACATGGCAGGGAAACCCTTCCTGCTCCCTCAGCAATCTCCTACACCATTGCATAAATGCCTCCATCTTTTCTCCTATGCTTTCCAAAAGGAAACCTGGCCATAGGAAAGCCCCTGGGATGGCTGCATCCATCAGAAGCAGCTTCTTGAAGCACCTGCACCCACGGCCACTTCACCAGGGTTGGTGGGTGCCCTCACCATTAGAAATAGCTTCACTGGTCACCCTGTGTGCCATTTGTTGGGGCTCCTTTGTGCTGAAGGAGACACTGCGTGGTCACAGCCCATCTACCTTCAGTTAAAAAAAAAAAAAAAAAAAGCAGCCAAATGCTTTTGCCCTGACTTAAGAGATTCATAATAGGGAAAGAAATAGGGAAATAGGGAAAGATCTACAAATCTGTAGATCTGTGTCTAGTTCTGGACACCCAGATTGAGATGAGTGTTTTCCAGCTGTCCTGGGCTGTGAAATCCTGTAGTGCATCATGCATCCAGAGGGATCTCTGGTGCTTTATGTCTTCAAAACTTCCTGGAGCTTTCTTCGGGGGGGCAGCCACCCCCAAATCCCAAAATCTAGAATTAGAAACCACTGTTGGACAAGGTAACTGTGCCATGAGGACTGTATTTTATTTACATGGAAAAAGAACAGGTAAAAGAAAGGACCAACTTTTAAGGAAGGCTTTTCTATATGGCTGCATGAGGAATTATCTGTTTTGAGCAGGAGCTTCCAAGTGGTTTTAAGTATGGCTGTTTGCTCTGTGCAATAACGTCTCCCTTGATACATGCAGTGCAGCATTACATAAATCTTTCCAAGAGGAGGTTTAGCACATCCTAGCCAGGGCGGGCAAAGACTGCCAGGCCCTGCAGCCAGCTCTGCTGCTGGAAGGACTTTAGCTAGGTCACCCCTCAAAGACCTGTTTCATCACCCTGCCTTGCATAACGGCCGCCTGCAACGCCACCTCGTGAGAGGTATGATTAAACAAGAACCTTGTTAGAAGCAGACTAGAGACTTCAGTGTGGTCATTGGTGTTGCTGCAGCACATATAGTACATGCACAGTGTCATGGTTTAACCCCAGCTGACAGCTAGAACCACGCAGCCACTTGCTCGTTCCCCCCAGCTGGGATGGGGGAGAAAAACAGAGGAGTAAAAGTGAGAAAAAACTTGTAGCTTGAGATAAAGACAGCTTAATAATTAGAGCAAAAGCCATGCATGCAAGCAAAGCAAAACAAGGAATTAATTCCCTGCTTCCCATGGGCAGGCAGGTGTTAAGCCATCCCCAGGAAAGCAGGGCTCCATCACTTGTACCAGTTCCTTGGGAAGAGAAATGCCACCACTCCCAACATCCCCACCTTTCCTTCTTCTTCCCCCAGTTTTATATACTAAGTATGATGTCATATGGTATGGAATATCCCTTCAATCAGTTGGGGTCAGCTGTCCTGGCTGTGTCTCCTCCCAACTTCTTGGGTACCCTCAGCCTGCCCACTGGTGGGGTGGGGTGAAGAGCAGAAAAAGCCTTGACTGCTTAGCAACAACCAAAAACACCAGTGTTTTACCAACACCGTTTTCACTCCAAATCCAGAAACATAGCTCTGTGCCAGCTGCTAGTAAGAAAAGTAAGTCTACCCCAGCTAAAACCATGACACATGGAAATAGTCTCTTAGTGAACACAAAATGCTTGAAAGAGCCTTTTGAGAGACTGGGAAAACTGTCAATGAAGATCTGGCACCAGGCGAATAAAAGCTGCTCAGACGAGGTGGAGTGCTTGGTTCCCTCTGCAGGGAGATGGCCCAGGACTTCATCTCCTCTTTATTATCCGGGCAGCAGCCCCAAGCCAGAGCAGGGTGTGGGTTTCCAAAGGCAATGTTGACTCGGAGCTGGAGCAAGGGGCCTCTCACTCCACTGGGTGCTAAAACCCAACACAGCACTGCTGTAGCTAAGGTTAGAAGTTCTTGGCCCAGAATTTTCAGTGGCACAGTATTTTGTCTTGTTCATTGCATTTTCCAGAAGCTGTAGGTTTTAAAGTCTCCAGTTTATTTCTGGATGGCCCATTTTATGCACATGAAGACACTGAACTGCCCCTGCAGCCAGGATTGAGTAGATGCGGTTCCTGCCTTTCTGCCCTTCCTTGCTTTACTCCCCAAAACGTGGAGACCACCTTCAGAAACCCACACCATGACAGAGATATTTCTCACCGCTTACATGCCTGGAAACTGGAGATGAGTGTGGCCTCTGGGGCCCTTTTGTTAATGAAAACAATGGAGACGGCCCCAGTTTAAGTATCGTCTTGGCAGAGCTGTCCTTCGCATCCTGCACAAGTGCCTGTTGAAGGGAGTTCAGCAATAGCTGATGCTGCTCTTTTCCTATTCTTTATGTAGAAAAGCTCCAAAACTTGGAAGAAAGAAGGGGAATATTGAGCTTTTCACCATAAAATCCTGAAAATGCAAAGATCTTTTTTATTTCTTAAATCAAATCGCTAATGATGTGGGGGTTATATTTACTAAAACCCCATATTTCTGACAAACCCTTTCAATCAGCCATGTGTACTGTTAGAGCTGCAAGAACCAATTTTATCTTGAGTGGGCTGGGTGTTTGCAGTTTGTAAGATCCCTGTCATTTTGCAGACACAATTAACTTCGTAGCTGGTTTGTTTTGCTAAACCCCCAAAAACTCAATAAAGCCTTTATAGCTGAAAGAGTTTCAATCTTCATCTCCATGTAAGATGATAGATTCAGAAAGTTTGGGTGGCGTCATCTGGAAACCAATGGCAAATGATGACACCATGGTAGGTGTTGCAGGAAAAGGCTCTTTTCCCCTGGGAGGCTATGGAAATGATCAAAATCAATGAAGGTACTGGGGGCTGCAGTTCATATGAAGTTGTCTTAGTTTCTCCCTCAGTTTTGAAGCTTAAAAGGGAATTAATTCATTTATATCAAATTGTACTAGTGGTATGTGCAACTGACCAATCCAGGTGGCAGCACTTTCTGCCCATTGAGTGCTGCTTTAAGTGGCAGCCCAAGGACCACTGCACCAGAAAGCAGAGTCCTTGGACTACTCAGTGCAAAAGAGAGAAACACCAATTTTCCTAAAGCAATACCCCGTGTGGTTTTCATTCATTGAGTTTGCTGTCGTTGCAGCCCACCAGCAATAGTCCCCTTGCCAGATGGCTCCCACTCACCTGGGACTGAAATCAAGTGGAGTTTCCTGCCTTGAGATTTTGGGGATGCACCCATTACTGAGAGGTTTCAGGGGACACCTCTGCCCCACAGAAAAGGGGTGACAGGTGGGGGAGTTTCCTATCCCTCTCCCAGCCTCTGGCCAATACGTGCCTTCCCCGTTGCTCAGGGCCCCTCCAGCCCCTGTGCATCCCCCTTCATGTGCAGCAGCACAAGTGGAGAAAATGCATTTTCATGTGTATGTCACTCAACCCAATTTTATTTGTCTACATAGAAATACCACAGTTTCTTCTCACATACAGCAGCCTGGGTTTGTTCATTGACACAGAGGTCCATTATGAAAATAAAGTATCACAGACTTATAAGCGGGAGGGCAGGTGACAAGGCGCAGCTCTGGGACACAAGTCCTCCTAAGGCTGTGTGCACCAGGAGGTGCTTTACCACATAAATAATATGGAGAGAAATGTTGCTTAAAAAGAAAAAAAATAAAATTCAGCCTGTCCCCTTCCCTCTTCCACCACTGCTCTCCTAGAGCACGGTTTCTCTACAGGGCTGCTGGAAAGCAGCCCTGAGGAGAAGGACTTGGGAGTGCTTGTGGATGAGAAGCTCAACATGAACTGGCAGTGCGTGCTGGCAGCCCAGAGAGCCAACTGTGTCCTGGGCTGCATCAAGAGAAATGAGGCAAGAAGGTCTCGGGAGGTGATTCTACCCCTCTACTCTGCACTTGTGAGACCCCACCTGGAGTACTGTGTCCAGTTTTGGAG
>JAOQGH010000001.1:137833090-137874810 GCA_025769975.1 Gallinago jamesoni
AGGTGTTCAAGGCCAGGCTGGATGGGGCTTTGAGCAACCTGGTGTAGTGGGAGATGTCCCTGCCCATGGCAGGGGGGGTGGAATTCGATGATCTTTAAAGTCCCTTTCCAACCCAAATGATTCTATGACTCTATGATTCTATTCTCCTGCCCAGCAGCCCTGTGCCAGGGACAACTGTTCAGCTCATCTTTGTCCATCCTCAATGACTGGTTTGCAGTTGGCATCTCCAATGCATCGCAGAGGTCACTGACTCCAGCCAGGCAAGGCCAGGGGAAATTCTGCTCTGCTCTTGGGAGCCGCCAGAGCCCACCGGCTGGGTTTCGAAGAGGAGAAAACTTTTATTTTTCAAAGCAAACAGAAGGAAGTACACAGACGTCTTCAGGTTTAAATAATAGGCTCTTGAACACTTCTTAGAATAATTTAGTGTTGTCTGAAGAGAGAAGCAATTTACATTTTCTGTCGTAAGGTGAGAGCAAGAAAAAAACATGGAGAAGCATGAGAGGCTGTATTACCATAGTGTGGACTTTCTGTTTTTTAATCAACTGCTTGAAGTATAAAAAAGCCCTTGTATCCCTCTATTGCTGGCGCTGGCCTTCGTTTTCAGCCACTTGTTACCTACAAACAAGAAAGTAACAAGCTTCTGTACAGGGGGAGGAAAAAAAAGGTAATTAAAAGCAAAAAATATATCATTTATTTGAAAGCAATGTGGAGATTTTAAACCTGTAATAAGGTGCCTTGTAAAGGAAACTCAGCTTCAAGGATCTCCACCTTGGAAAAGCAGATTTTGTTCCTTACAAAACTAAAAAAGAAAGTGTGAACTAAAATCTGGAATATTTTCATTTATATTTGCTTCAGATTTATGTGAGGCTTATCCTTAAGAAACCCATTTGAGACAGGTTTATGAAGACATTTTAAAAGGTCAGGGTATTTTTAAACCACCATTAATCTGAAAAAAAAACGCCCCTGTCATATTGAAAATTGTTTTTCATGCCTGCTAAAGAAAGCCCGCGCGCTGCTGCCTAACCCTACACCTCATTCTTTTTCCTCTCCCCACCCAGTTTTCAAGGGGCTGGGTTGCTGGGAAAGCCACCCCGAAGGCACCGATGGTCCCTGTGGCCCCGGCAGCGCACCGGGGGGCCAGGTGGTACCTGGACACAGTGGGTGCTCGCATGTGTCAGGCTGTGACAAACCTCCAGAACAAACCAAGGCAAACTTGTCCGCTCCCTCCCTCCTGTGATTAGCAGTTTCCCATGCAGGGGTGGTCTTTCCTAGAGCTTTTCCTAGAGCTGAATGTTGGCATTCAGCATCCCTCGCTCCAGTGCAGGGCAAGCAGCCGGGCTTTAGAGCCAAGAAAGAAACAACAGGCAAGCCAGCAGAGAAAGAGTAATGGTGGAGGGCATTAATTTTGTCTCTAGTGTTCTAAAGTCAAAAAGAGGCATGTCTGTGTGTTTGTGTGTGCGTATGCCTACTGTGAGATTTAAATCAAACTGGTCAGAAGTTAAGCTATTCCGTACTTCAGAGGCGCTGGCCCCAGGAGCTTCAGGACAAGAGCAGGTGGGCAAAACCACAGACTCAAGGACCAAGCAGTCGCCATAACAGGTCACGATGGCAAAACCACAGGCTGGGGCTGGGTTAATTAACTAATGAAAAATGGACCACCCAGCCTAACACAGAGCTGCAAGCCACAGCAGGAAGAGCAGCCCAGCTGATGAAGTGGTTTTGCACAAGCAGAGGGATGAAACGCAGCCCCCACTTGCCCATGCCACAGCGTGGGGCACAACCGCAGGAGGAGGTCTCTGTGGGCACAGAGGGCTGTCCTGGGGTCCCAGAGGGGCCATCCCTGAAGCCCTGCCAGGCTGCAGACCTTGCTGCATGGGTGATGGGAGTGGCAACTTGCTCTGCCTGCCATGGCGCTCTTTAGTTTTAATCAGGCGTTTTCTGTCTTTTCCTCTCCTTGAGAACGCGTGTGGCTCCCCAGGTGTTGGCATTCAGCATCCCTCTCACAGGCCTATGCAACCAAACTGGAGATGTGTTCATAGGCTGGGTGGGGAGCAAACCGTTTCCCTGGCCTAAATTACCTCAGTGGCATATATTCAGACAAAGGGCATAAACTGAATAAACCACATGGTGCCCTCTCCGTAGGAGCCAGGGAAGGCTGCTCAGGAAGGCAGCATCTTTCCCCTGGACCAGCATGGCTGGAAAGAGTATATGAGCTCTCCTTCAGTGACAGAGAAGGGGGATGCAGTGGGACGTGACAGGATGCCATGGGAGGGATGCATTAGGATGCACCAGGACCTGGCAGGGCACAAGATGTGCCACAGACACTGCCGTGGGCTCAAGGGGCTACTGGCAGAGGGATGAGAAATCACCCGTGCAGAGGCAGCTGCCAGATTCCCCATGCAAATTCCTGCTGCACAGGTAAATGCCTCTGTGCAGAGGAGCTGGGCATGCCAGTGTTTGAAAGTCTGCTCAATGCACAGCCGTCAGGTTTATTCCCTCATGGAAAAACCCAGGGGATTTGCGGGCAGGCCTCCAAGATGAATGCGATAATGTCCAAGGCGTATTTCTCATCTCACTCAAAAGGGCAGAGCAACCTGACATCTCATTTTGGCACCAAGTGTGGCTATATCTTGTATTTGCAGGCCTGAGCAAATTGCCTCAAGGGCCGTGTAAGAATTACAGACTGAACTGATCATCTATCAGGCTACCAGGACAGAGCTCCCTGCTTGTTTCAGCCATCAGCCCAGGAGGAAAATCAACTGACAAATCCCTTTCAAGCCATGAAATGAAACCCAGCGGGGACAGAGCAGCTCTCCTGGCTCTTATGCCAACTGCCACCCCACCTCCAAAAAACCTCAACCATCTCTTCAGGCAGAAGTTCCCCTCCAGGAAGTACCCACCACGGACCGCTTCTTGTTTCCTCCACACGTGTTTGCTCCAAGTGGTGACAAAGTTGGTATCAAAGCAGATCCTGGACCCACCACTGACTGTCACCTTGGGATTTGGCACATACACACACACAAAAAAAAGGCTGGACTACACATGCGGATCGAGACTACCCTAAAATTGAAGGTTTTATGCTCAACATCTGCAGAGACAGGCAGCTCCAGACACTCCCCCCCACCTCTTTTTACAGCCCTCTTTTCACAACTATCTATCTCTTTCCACCAGCCTGAGAAGGGACATATTGCTTAAACGATGATGCTAAGGCTAATACTAGGTGGGAAGAGCTCAACCCTTCATTTTCCTGTTACTCCACAGGCTGCATGGGGACACTCCACAAGTTTCTTCCACAACTCAAAAAAAGTTGTATGGTTTTTGTCGTTAAACTACTAGCACTTTACTTCTCCTCAAGTGCATTGATTAATTTGGGAAGGCAGCCTGTTTGTCTAGGAACAAGACAGGTTTCTTTTTATTTATTCATCAACTCAGAAAAAGAACATCAAGTTTTTAAAGCATTTGCTTCCCTAAAAAGTATCGAAAAGCAATTAAGGCAAAATCAAGTACTTTCTCTTTCCCATAATTTGATTGCTGTCAGCTGTATTGATTTAGGAAGGCGCTAGCTGATTTCTGTGCTTTTTTTATTATCATTATTACTATTTTCTATCTGAGGAACTTCTGGAGTTACTGGCCATTAAACACCCAGGATGTAGATGGAGAACACATAACATGGCTGTGGGTGACTGCAATGCAGCCTGCCCCCATACCGCTTTTAAGTCTGGCCACCCCCTTCTTTTTCCCTTTTTTGTTTTCCTTTGCGTCTGTTCTCAGACTCAGTTACTGAAGGAAAACCTCTGCCTGAGGAGTGGGTCCTTCTTCATGCTCTCAAAAAGCTGGGGCTCTGTTTTGTTCTGTTCTCTCAAGTTAGGAAGATGGAGTCCAAGCCTTGCTCCACAGAGAAATTCCCATCTCTCTGGGCAGCATTCTGCTCCTCCCAGGGAATATTTACTTAAAATTTGGGATCTTTTTTGCATTCCCTCATCAGAGCTGCCATTACTTTTACACATCTCATATCCTCCTGGGAACTGTCACTATTTGGGGATTCCCTGGCATCATTATGAAAATCAGCATTGCCTGATGATGAGAAGATTAAATAAGTATTTTACTATCGGTAATTTTGACAAGTGCCTTTCAGAGTATGGTCACCTGTGGTAGGTGGATCATCTGAGTGACAACCAATAATAGATTTAGGATACTCTAGCTGAAGCCTCCTAATGTCTACTGCTCCTGATGTCTGGGTTTGTCTTATTTCCTTCAACCACCGCCAAAGGAGGGTCATTTGTGCAAATTAAAAATCCTTTAATTAGTCCACATGCTTACTGGAAGCTCTGAAAACCCTGCCTCAGGTATTTGGATCACAACTACATCATGCAGCCAGGGAAGTCTGTAGGAAACCCTGCTTTTTTTCTTTTTCTTTTTTTCTTTTTTTCTTTTTTTCTTTTTTTCTTTTTTTACAGTATGCTAGTGACACAATACAGCCAGGAATTCCCCTTGCCAGAGGATGGGATGCCAGCATGGGCTGATAAGTGCTCCGGTCCCAAGGGGAGCCAGATGTGGCTCCAGGGCTGTGGGAGGGAGGCAAAACTCCTTGTCTTTGGACCCTGCAAAATCACCATGGGCTGTATCAGCAGAGCCTTGGAGAAACCCCACTAAAAAAATTCTCCTTCCTGGGGAAAGGGCAGGTTCTGTGCCCACACCAGGCAGCTGCCGGGTGAGGAGAGCCAGGACTCCCACATCCAGACTGTTTCTTTCCTCTTCTTCTCCTGAATTTGAAGTGCCTCAAAGAAACACCTACACTAGCTGAGTATCACATTGTTTTGCTTTTTTTCCACAAGTGGCAGCCTGAGTTGTATCAGGGATTTAGGAATTGTGGAAGGTCAGGGGATGCACCAGATTGTTCCAGTGCAAAGCACAGCCTGCATTAGGAAACCTGGGAGGTTGTCTGCTCTGCACCCAAGGGAAAGTCCTGCAGTGACCAACAACGTCCAAGGGCCTAGACCCATGCCTGCTTGCTCCACCACAAGCTTTCCAAGGGCTTTGGCTTTCCTGAGGCATCCACCCAGGTGCCTGCTCCAGTGACAGCACAGACCCCACTGTCCCCAGGGAGAGCTGCCTCTCAGGAGTTACTTGGGGTTCCATCAGAGCCGTTCTGGGAATCACTGTCTTTTTGCTGGTGAAAGGTGGTAAAAATCAAGCTGCCCTTCCTGAGAGCACGAGTTTTTTAAAACCCACAACATCATCCCAGCAGTGTTTCAGCAGCCAGGTATGAACTCAGGGGCTAAGGGTGCTCCCCAGAGCACTGTGCAGCTGCAATGGTCCCTGTTCAACCTGTGGGAGAAGTATTGTAGGAGGCCAGAAGCTGTGCGCTGGGCAGAAAGCCTGCAGATGAATCAAGAAAGGAAAGCATGCTTTCTGGAGGCAAGCACCTCACCCCCCAAAATGACCCTCTTTTGCTGACAGAAATCACCCTGGATTTCTTCTCTCAAAGCAGTAACAAAAGGGGTTATTGGGCCATCTATTCTGCAGGTAGGTTAGGAATAGAAACAATCCTGTGCTTTAGTTTGAGCTGAAAAAGCAGATTTTTTTCCAAGCTTTGCAACTTTCTGGTTGAGGTTTTGAACAGAGCCCATCACTCAGGTATGAGGAGACTCACTTCTAACCATATTGCTGCTTTCAGTGGTCCCAGATAAAGTTTCCCTGTAAGGTTATCGCCATGCTCTGAAATGGCTGGAGCGCTTGTAAAATACCAAAAAGCACAAGCCCTTTGTTGCTTATATTAACTGGCAGCACTAATTCCCCTTCTGCACACAGAGCTCAGCTCCTCAACCTTCTCATTTCATCCCTGTTCATCCCATGTGCATCCCCCCATTGCCAACGCTACGGCAGAAGCAATACCATGTCCCTTGCTTTCACATCTCAACCCTCCTCAAAAAGCTAAGAAGAGGACAGTAGAAAAACTCTGCATTTCCTTTTTTCCTTTTTTTTTTTTTCTTTTTGCATTAAATTGTACACAAACAAGAAAACAGATTAAATAACATGCCTTTCGGGGCATACATTTCATAATACCATAGAGAGTATAAGATTTAAAGCAATTCTCTCCACTAAAATTAAAACAAACTGCTCTGAATAGCACTTGCTAGGCTCAGCGGGGGCAGGGGGGTGTCGATTTCCATGTTACTCCTCTACAGCTTGTTAGCAGGCATTGCAAAACATATGCAGTTCCCTTCAAAATACAGTTAGGAAGTTATTATCCATCCTTCAAATTATTTCACAACGTGTGCACTTGGCATCACCATGGCAAGGAAGTTCTGCAACCACTTGCATGCAGGTGTATAGAAACCCAATAAATCAGAGTCTTTGGGGGAATTGTCCCATCTCCCAGAACCTGGCCCTTGGGGAGGCTGGTCCAGAAGCTGCACTTTTGTGATACATGCAGTTACTTATCAGTGGGTCTCGTTTTCATCCCTGCAGGGGCAATAATATAGAAAGCCACATCAAGACTCAGACAAGATAAGAAACTGCAGAGGGCTAGAGTCGTAGGGAGGCAGATGGGACATTAACAGTTAGAAATGGCACATTTTTATTCCAATATCCTCATGTTCCTACTAGATTTTTGCAAACCATGCACATATGTCAGAAGAGTCCTTCCCCAAAAAAAAGTGAGAGATCTTAAAAGTTTACAACGTTAAAGCACTGTTAAACTCTTCCTTCCATTTTTACTTTCTAAAAAGTTGATATCATGGTACCACAAAACCAAGTGTAAGTATCCCAAGGGCAGATAAAAAATCATAATTAATAAATGTTATCTTCAAAACCAACCTGCTTTTAGGGCTCAATAACATCTTGACTTTATAATTGTGTCTTGAGACTTAGCAGAACCTGAAGAAAATGTTATGCCTGACTTCCATTGCTCTATATCCCTGGGCCAGCAAACACCAAAGAAAAGTGAAGGACTTTCAAATGTAGCCCAGTACCCTCAGCATCAGCATTTCTCTAACCTCTCCCTGAGTTAGAAAGCAAACAAAACCCAATGTGAAATCCTAGACAGAGTAATTTTCATTACAGCCCTCTTCCAGCAGAGACCCCGTGTGATTTCAAAGAGCAATATTGATCTAGATATATTTTGATAACAAAAGTATTCATTATGTTTGCCCAAATAAAGCACTTTTGAAGCCTGGCTGCTTTAAACTGTATTTAGACTGCGTGGAGAGACCCACGTTTTCTGCATTTAACTACTGTATTTTCACCCAGGGGGCATTTTTGTTCTATAGGAATCCTTTAACACTGTTAGTAACATTTAACTCAGCATGGAGCATAACCATAACAGCCATCTATTTATTTGATAGAGCTGGTAAACTGGAAGAAACACGTACACAAAAGAAAGGAGAAGAAAGGGGTTGAGTCCAGAGAAGTACAGGGGCTACCAGCTGTGGCCTGAAATCACAGAATTTTGCTCGTAAAAGGTAAAAAGCAGGATACTGGAGTTCAGTAATGAACTCTTTCATGGATAAAAATATGACTAAGAGATATTTTTTTTTGAGCTTTGAGGTTACAAGTCCTGCAAAGCCGGAGAGATGAGTGCCTTTAGCAATGAGCAACAGAAAGCTTTCATGTAAAATCCCAGCAGGAATTCCTTTTGGTACCTGTTTGGTTTGTACACATAATTCAGAGGCTTTTGACATGGTTAAACGAAAGACACTTGCTCTTGCAGATCAAAAGTAATTAAAACTGGAGCTGAATGTCACGGGATGTTCTGGGGACCAGCCAGACCTCCCCAGCCTGCCCTGTTTGCAGACCAAGCTCTGTTAGATTTTCATTCACTGCAGCTTTCATCATGCCACAGTCTTTAAGGTGGACAAGAAGAGAATTTCACTGAATTTCACTGAATTTTTAGAGTTGGAAGGGACCATAGAGATCATCTAGTCCAACTCCCCTGCTGAAGCAGGATTGCCTAGAGCTAGAGCATGTTACTCAGGACTGCATCCAGGCGGGTCTTGAAAATCTCCAAAGGAGGGGACTCCACAACCTCCCTGGGCAGCCTGTTCCAGGGCTCTGTCACCCTCACTGTAAAAAAGTCTTTTCTCATATTTGAGTGGAAAAATATTTGAGAACGAAGCCCATTGTCAAGGGGCGAGCACAGGTGGTCAGTACATTGGTTCTCAGCCCTGGAAGTTTCCTGAAGGGCTGCAAATATCCTTCCTCCAGCACTCAAATGGCTGAGCAAGTGAGAGCAGATCCAAGGCACCCACTCAATAGGAACACGGTTTCTACATTGTTTCTACCTTTTACTTTTTTCTTTTTGGTTGCCAGTTAACTTGAAGACGGTAACAAATGATGAAAGGAGAACTGAAGTGCCCACTCTTTCTCCACAGGGCTAATTTCAAAATGCAATCAGCTTTGCAACTGCTCTCCCAGGAGTTTGTGCGTGAGAAGCTCTAATTAAAGCGTGAGTGCAACGGCTGCAGCTGCCCTGGTGACAGGTAGCAGGCGGTGCAGTTCATGCAGCCATGAGCAGTGGCAGCAGCTCTTTCTTCAAGGCTTTCCTTGGCCCCAGCCCAGGCAATACAAGCACACGGTGGTCACACAGGGTGCCTTGCATCCTGGTCTGCATCAAAAGAAGTGTGGCCAGCAGGTCAAGGGAGGTGATTCTGCCCCTCTACTCTGCTCTGGTGAGACCCCACGTGGAGTATTGTGTCCAGCTCTGGAATCCTCACTACAGGAAGGACATGGACCTGTTGGAATGAGTCCAGCAGAGGGCCACGAAGATGATCAGAGGGCTGGAGCACCTCTCCTAGTGCTGAGAGAGTTGGGGTTGTTTAGCCTGGAGAAGAGAAGGCTCTGAGGAGATCAAATAGCAGCCTTCCAATATATAAAGGGGGCCTACAGGAGAGATGGGGGGGACTCTTTATCAGGGAGTGTAGCAATAGGACGATGGGTAATGGTTTTAAATTGAAAGAGGGGAGATTTAGATTAGATACTAGAAGGAAATTCTTTCCTCTGAGGGTGGTGAGACACTGACACAGGTTGCCCAGAGAAGCCGTGGATGCCCCATCCCTGGAAGTGTTCAAGGCCAGGCTGGATGGGGCTTTGAGCAACCTGCTCTAGCAGGAGGTGTCCCTGCCCATGGCAGGGGGGTTGGAACTCCATGGTCCCTTCCAACCCAAACCGTTCTGTGATTCTATCATTCTTCACAGTTTTCCCTCAGTGCCCAGCACATGAAAGCTTCACCAGTGCAGCTAATAGTTACACGGGAGTTGTGATGTACCTTTCCTGTGACCAACACAGTTAAGCCGGAGTCAAAACATAGCAGTGCTGCTGCTGTACTTCCCTCTATCCAACAACAGCTCAGGGGTTTTTTTAAATAAAAAAAAAATAACTTCCAGCACGTGTATTTTTTCCTACTGGCACAACTACATGACCACAGGAGCAGCTCTCCTGCTTTACCCATGCAGAGTACAGCAGCAAAATACATAGGTATTAATATGGTCTCTGTGGTCATTTCTGCAGGAGGGAGGTTTGGAGGCACAGGCAGCCCCAGTGCAGGCGTAAGGCAGCAGCTGCCCTGGGCCAGCAGGTGAGCCACAGCTCCCTTAGGGGGTAAGTGCTCCCACAGCTTGGTTACGTGGCCTGTGGCTACAGGCATGAGGACTTGAGGCATGGCAACAACCTCCAGGGACATGTTTTTTAAGCTTCCTTGAACTCATTCTTGTTTTCTACCTGCTGCAGCCTTTACCAAGTGATGATACCCTGTCGCTGTTGTTGATGTTGCTGCTGTCACCAGACCCAGGCTGCCCATCCATCCATACTGCAACGTGAGCCCCTGTTTGCTGGCTCTAATAGAGATTTTCAAAGTACTGAAGAGGGTTATTACTATATAATGCACTCAGCCTAATCACAGGAACATGGTAGAGCCGAAGAGAGGTTGACAGAGCTTCCCCAGGGGAAAGTCACCTGCTTGGACCCAGACTTACAAGCAAGAAGTGATATTTATTCACTCTATTACAAGCCAAGAATAAGCTGTCTGGAGCTGATCCAAGATGACCTGCTTCGCCACAGAAGAAAATGCATCAAATCAAACTGAGGCTCATGCCTCTGCTCTCAGCCATTAGTGGGAATTAGTATTTCTTATGCAACCTCCTCCTGGCATTTTATCTTCATAGACCCGCACTGACTGGTGAGCTGATGCTGCTGCCTGGGCTGGAGGTTGCATCCCCTGGCAAGTTTTACACTAGGGGAGTGCTCTGCTGCTAACATGGGAAGGGAGGGACCACTTCCTAATGACAGAGTGAACTAACCAAAGCAGGCAGACAGAAAATGCACTGCAACACCTGCTCTTTGAGTTTACTCCACTCTTTCATAGCCATCATTGCAACAATTTCCCTCCCCAGACATCCTGTGTTGCATCCAGATGAGCAGCCCCACAGGTGAGTCCCACATATTGGAAGAAAGCAAGTGGGATGCTTTGTAACTTACACCTCTGATTTTTCTACAGGAGAGAATCATAGAATTGTAGAATCATAGAATGGTTCAGGTTGGAAGGGAAGCTAAAGATCATCAAGTTCCAACCCCCCTGCCATGGGCAGGGACACCTCCTACTAGACCAGGTTGCTCAAAGCCCCATCCAGCCTGGCCTTGAACACTTCCAGGCATCCACAACTTCTCTGGGCAACCTGTTCCAGTGCCTCACCACCCTCACAAAAAAGAGCTTTCATTTCCCTCTTCTCTGTAGTCTGACACCTTGCTTTCTTGCACGTTGTTTTCACCAAACACGTTTTTTCAGTGTGCTGAATCTTACACACATCAAAGAATAAAGACTGTTCAAATGTGCTTCACTAAGTACGCTTTCCCTGTTCCTCACAAAAAATGGGAAGGGGTTAGTGTTGTCCTGGCACACAATACAGATGTTGATTTTTTCCTCAAAAAATGGAAGTTTGTTTTCCAGTGAACCCTCCTCTCTGAAAATCAAAAGCGTTCCTCTTCCCAAAAGAACTTCAAGGCCACTAAACCCAAGTATATTTTAAGCTGGAAATAATGTTTCCCATAAAGACAAAAGCTAGTCAAAAGGCATACAACCCTTCTTCCTTTTGGGGTACTTATAAACCTATGTACAAGTACATTTTAGGTGCAGGTAGCCAGAAGGTTACATTGCATAACACACTTTCATGGACAAGTCTGGGGGAAGCCTGGGCATGCAGTCTTCCTCTAAGTATTTCTAAGTTTCAGAAGGTTTCAGTCCATGTAAAAGTGCCTGAGGTAAGGATCCCACCACTGCATTGCATGGGTGAAGCAGAGCCCTTGATATGGGATTTAATTTTAAATCCAGGATTAAATATTGCCTTTTTGACCCTTTCACACAAGTATATTTTTGTGTGTGTGTGTGTGGTTTATCTATCTTTAAATATATATATAAACCCCCAGGGTTGCCTTTTTTAATAGTAAGATACACTATTCAACTTAGGGCATATATAAATGTATCCAAGGATGTCTGACTATATCCATCTCCAGAGAAATATATATGTAATCACACAAAAACACATACACTCACTCATGTCAGCTATGTGTAACACTACAGGAAGCTTGGTTTCAAACTTTCTCTGGTTGTTTTGTAAGTGCCTCAGCAGAATTGCATAAACAAGCACAATACAAGGATATAAAGGGTGGGGGAGTCATTTTTTTAAAACATACGGTAGCACAAGTAGCTGATAACAGCAAAAAATAAGTGATTGCCTAAAAAACTGGAAATCTCTATAGCTGAATGGTGCATTTTCTCCCTTTTGACCTCAAGAGCATTCAGGAGTAAAAGGTGATTGTCCTGCTTTGCTGTCTCATTCAAATCTGGTGCTGCAGCTGAATTTGAGCACCGAACGTGTGCCCAAGGACGCATTTTTCTACCATTTCTGCTCTTGTTGCAGAGATTCAGAGTACCAAATATTAAAAAAAAAATAAAAAATAAGGATGCCAAAATTAAATTCCCAGAGGAAGGCATTTTCCAAAGATTTCTCATCATTGACAATAATTTTGTCTAGTAATATTCAGGAATAAAAAAATCATAAGCCTTTCATCTGGTACCTGATTGCCATGAATGCTCAAATTAAGGAAGCTCATAACTGAAGGGTACATTATCAATAGTAATCACATTAATAGATACAATTGCTGAGGGACGTGGCTGATAGCCTTGCAAATATTGAGTATAATCCCCTCTTTTTCTTTTTCTTTTTTTTTTTATGTATTGCTTGGCACAAGCATCATTTGAATTTGGGCTCATCCTCCTACTTCACAATGCAATGTAGGTAATGAATGTGGAGGGGATGGGAAAGTGCTCCTTGGCCTGTGTGAAGTGACAACACAAATAGCAGCACTCGGGTAACTAGGAATGACAAGGTCAGCCTCACATTTTGGTAGACATGCAATGAGCTGAGTCTGTTCATTAGCCTCTAGAGGGACTCTAGATGACTGTGCGAGATCTGACTTAATGACACAAACACCACCCTTGGGAAGTCCAAAAGTTTTTCTGGATTGCTATCACTTAGGCTTATGACTCGGGGCGGGCTGTGCTGTAAGTGCAGCATACTCTTCCACAGCATCTGGTTACCTGTGTTCTGCTCCACCTGCAAACACTATACCCACCCCAAATCTGTCTTGTTCAAATATTTTGTTTCATAGTCCATCAAAGTGCCATTTACAAACAGTCTGTGAGTTCTGCTATTAACAGGATCTTATTCTAAAGAGTCATTTTAAGATACAACTAAACATATCTTTTCACTTTCCCAAATAACATACACTTAAGAAAATTATCATTTCTTCACAGCTCTGAAGTGTGATAACACAAATTGTAACACTGCAAACTGAACTCATTTCATTAGGAAGATGAACCATATCCATCCCTCTTTTTTTCATCATTCTGAATGACTTCAGTGCAGCAAAGAAGTACTTTCCTCTCTCCTTCTTCCGCCCCAGTCACCGAGTATTCAACAGACTTGCAGCAAGATCAAAGGCAGCCAGACGATTCAAAGATTTATAGTATTACTTAGTAAGGGCAAGTGCGAAAGTCAAACGGTAACTTCCCGAGAGAGACTGATTACTCTGAACTGCAGCTAATACAATTCACTGACAGAGAGTTATGAAGACGTTAGTTCACACCAGGGCAAAGGAAAGCTGCTACGTGGACTCTGGTGTTCCCACCAAACCCCTTCAGCGTATTGCTGGCAAGTTACCGTTCAGAAATATTGCTGTTTCAGGCACCCAAGGACAGCAGTAAGGTCCCCCTAGAGTTTCTAGGAAACAGTGCTGTCATCTGTGTTTTGTTCAATGGCGTTGTGTTTTCACCATGGCAGAGCTCAAGTAGAGAGCTCTCTTTGGCATCATGTGGCCATTTTACCCTCTCCAAAGGGTAAATGCGGTTCCATAGCCTTGGGGCTGTGCTCCAAAGAGGAGACACATGCTTCGTTCCCTCTTGTCCACCAGCAGTCCCTGGAACTCAGCATCCCCACACTCACTTCCAAGACTGCTTCTTCCTCCCCAGTCAGTGTCAAGCCAAAGATGGATGGTCGCACTGGTCCCACCGCTTGCACCAGGACTCAACTTGGCCTTTCTCTTTAGTTAGCAAAACAGGAAACCTCTACCTTTTTCCATTTCAATTTTAAGGCTTTTTTTTTTTTTTTGGTTTAAAAGGCCAACGGGGGAGGGAAATAACAGGGAAGGGTTGAACATTTGTTTTCATTTAATGAGTTCTGCACTTGTTCCGAAAGGCTACTTGGGAGAAAAATCCTTGCAAGCTTTACTTTATAGAGCAGTGGTGAAGGAAGTTATGGGGGGGGGAGGGGCAAATAGTTCTGTTGGAGCCTTTCTTCCGCTTACTGAAATAAAATGTATTGAGGCCATGGGAATGACCGTTGTCTTCTGGGAGCTTTAATTCTCTGAAGCACCACTCAGTCCCAGGAAGACTAACAGCTGAAGTAGTCCTCAACAGATCACCTCATTACTCTCCAAAGACCATCAAGGGAATGAGAACCTTTGGAGGAGCGGGAGCCGCCATTTCTGGGGAGACTTTGGGGAGTTTCACCTCCCCACCATGCAGGTTTTCTATTTTCTTAAAATAAAAAATAAAAAAGCTGGATTTGCAGAGACCTCCCTGCAGTTTTCTTCCACAAGAACTGCAGGTGCTTCTCTCAGCTCAAACCCAGTGCATGTCTCCTCATTTGTTCTGGTCAAGCCCACCAGCAGACTTCTTGTGTGTCAAATCCTGCCTGTTCAAGCTTAGAGCAGTGATTTTTTACACGCAGGAATGAGGCAAAAAGGAGACATTACTGAGTATGTTTGCTCTAGCCCTGTCTCCCTGGATAACAGCTATGGTAAACAGATACCTCTTTATTCCTGTTTGCTGCTGTGTAGTCTTTACTCTGCATTTTGCCTGATTTGCCTGAGTGAGTCACAAAGATGGCTCCTCCCATTCATTCCCAAATCATACCTCATTTTCTGAAGCAGAAGCATATTTCCACCTTGGCAAACCAGACAATTTACTGTCCTGAGGTGATGGTTTGAATTCATGCAGAGCTGGCACAAGAACACAGGGGCCCCTTAAGCCTTTAGAAGGGACTTGAGAAGGACTTGAACTGTTGGAGGAAAATGCTGTTAGAGATAAGCACTGGGACTTTTTCCCCACATCTGAGACATCAAGCTTGAATCCTCTCTCACAAATCCTTTTGCCAGAGGAAAGGAATCAGCCCTGAGGAGATTGGTCAAGAAAACCCTTACATTTAATCCTGACCTTACTAAGTAAGGTTAGGCCATGAGTGAAGACTTTTCAATTAGCCTGTCATTAATGGACTGGGTGACTCTCATAAAGGGAGGACCAAGGGATTTTCATGTTCTCTTCCAAGGTTAGCTGGGTTGTTTTACAGACAGGAACAGAGATGCTGTGAGATGAAGCCCCATGTCTGTGACATTAACACTGAAAGACAGCAGCATGTCACAGGGACATTCATATAGCAGGGATGACCTTGCAAGAAGAAAAGACAGCAAATGGAAGGAAATGAATGTTCAAAGCACAAGCAGAAGGTAAGGATTAGTTTGTCAGCACCAAGTTGTATACCATTTTTTCTATTCAACATTTAGCAATGACTTCCCAATGTGACCTCTGCCAAAAGTACATTGCAAAACACAGGCAGGATTACTAATTTTTTGGAGGTTACTCTTCATGACAGGTTAAGCCATAATTTTGCTGTAACTCATTCCATCGTTGAAGTTTTTATGACTGTGCTTTGAAATGTTGATATACCCAAGGATTTCACAACACTGAGCTTTGACATGCCAAATTAGTCCATCGGCTTCTTCCAAAGTAAATCTGCAGTGTGGTGGATGAGGACAGAGCAGCTGAGGGCTGTGTGGCCCTCAGACCTGCCTTCAAAATGAGCCACCCATATTTGGTTTGCAGGTGCATTGGGAGCCCCTCTGTTAGCAGTGCCCCATGCATTAAAGAAGGCAAAATGTTGCCTGATATTCATCAAAAATTACATCTAACTGCAAGACAGTGTGGCAAGCATAAGATATCAGCATTAATATTATTGTAGCTGTGAGTAGTAAGAGAAGATCTCAAGGAATTTCCACCTTTGCAGATGATGCTTTGTACCATCCCTGGAGGAGGTGAGTACCCTAAGAAAGAAAAATAAAAGGCCAAGGACTGAGAAGACAGTGGTTTCTCTGAGAAAACAGGGAACAGAAGAGGCACAAATCTGCTCTTTGCAAGGGCTCACAGGGAGAGATGCAGAGACCCTTAGGTGCCTGTGAGGTCGTGGTCAGGGAAACCCACCTCCAGCAGCCACTCTGAGTGCACAGGCTGGCGGCCTCTGTCCTGCTCCTAAAGGGAAGAGAGCAATATGGCAAGGGTGGCCCCAGACCTGTGTGCCTGGTGCTGCCAGAGAGAAGTCCCAGATGTATTTAATTCAAGTGTAACATCAATGTCCTACCCAGATTATAAATATCAGTGGCATGCAAGCATTGAGGCCAGGTTACTTGCAAATTTACCCCAACATGCCTCTGCCCAATGAGGAGGCCTTTAGAAAAGTAAACTACAGGCCATGCTGCCAAAGCTTTGTGTACTTTTCCTATGCCTTTAATAGGATATTTTAAAACGTCATAACTGATGGTTTATTTGCCCTGAATCTGGTTTTGCATTTCTCAATCGGCAGCTAGGATCCTACACGTCTCCGCTGAGCCCAGCATGCAGGCAAACAGGAACGCTGCAGGGTAATGTCGCGGTGCGGGTGAGGTCTTTTATTGGACCTGCAATCAGCCCTCAGGTGAAAAAAGAAGCTTTCCCAGTGCTCCCCCAATATAAATTACAAAACTACCTTTTATTGAGGACAGAAGAAAACACAGAGGATTATCTGGGTAAACTCATCTGGCTTTATCAGCAGTAAATTTGTTGTTCAAACCACTTAGGTCTAGTTACTGTAAATTCCTGTTTAATTATAATCCAGATGTTCTCAAGGCCCTCTTACCCTCTGGCACGCCTTGACAAGCACTGTGCAGAGGAAATGCAGCGCTGCGGTTTTCAGGGTTAAGATGCTCTTTGGAGAATACACTGGGAGAGCTGCTCGGCACAGATGGGCAGTGGAGCTGGATCCTAGGTGATCCACGGGGGTCGTTTTAATCAAGACCTTCTCTAATCCCAAGCCAAGTGTTAAATGCCAGAGGTGGGAGAATAAGCAGCTTTCCAGCCCTTTGCTGGGGTTTGCCCGCATGAGCTGCTGCTGCCTGCTGAAATACTGCTCCTGCACAGCACCTGCCGAGACGTGGGAAGATCCCTGGTTCGTTGCAATGCAAGTGACATCCTTCACCCCTCCAGAGATGTCAACATGGCTTTTGTTTCGTTTGCACTCAAACAGCCCTGTTTATTTGCTTTCTCTTTTACTTTTTCTGGAGTAACCTATATATTTTGTGGCTGAGTGTGACTCAAAGCATATTTCGGTTACTATGCTATTTTTGTTGGCTTCAAGCTAAAATATCTTCAACAAAAAGGTATAGCTTAGACATTCATACATGACATGTAAAGAGGGAGTAAAAATAACATGAACAAAGATTTCTAAAGACATACTCTTATAAACTATATAATAAAGTCATTGAACTCATTGCCACAAGCTGCTGCAGACGTCAAAGATATAGAGAAGTGGGTGTTTCATGCACTGAAACAACGTAGTTTATGTCCAACTTGGGTTTGGTCCTTTCTGATCTATCTGCAAATTTCTTGTATTGCATATAAATCATTTAAGGGAAAATTTTCTGTTTGAACACTTAAAAAACGTGCTTTTAGAATACTGATTGCCAAGTGTTATGAGATTTGTTTGATTTTTAATGTTACCCAAACAGAATCACAGAATCACAGAATTATCAGATTTGGAAGGGACCTCTAGAGATCATCCAGTCCAACTCCCCAGCTAAAGCAGGATGCCTAGAGCACAGTACTCATGACCTCTGTGAAAACCTTCAACAACACTTCATATGGATATAAAGCCACATGGAATCAGGTCTTTGAAAAGAATCAGAGTTTTAGATTCTTAACAATACTCAGAACTACTTAATGGTCTCTGCTAATAGAAGCTAATAGCCTGTGTTTGACAGAAGTTAAAGCCAAACATTTAGAGGTTAAGGACAAAGTTTGTCTTCCCACTTGACAGTGGTGAAGTCCTATTTCATTTTCTTCTTCTTTTGCTCAAGCACAGACCCATGAAACTGCTCAGTAAGTAAAAGAAAATTACTTACTTTACTCTAAGTAAAAGAAAAAATGGTGGAGCTAGCATTTATTTTTGTCTGTTTAAAAGTAACTCCTGAAAAGTTCCAACAATGAGTTAAAAATACCACATCCTATCAATAGAAATTAAATACATATTTTTCTTTTAAAATATTGCTGTTTCTGGCCCAAGCACTATATTATATGAGCATTAGCACCTGTACCTACTATTACGTTTGTATTTTTAAGAGGTTATAATATTGCCAACTTCAGCATGTTTCTAAACACATCTCCCAAGTGTGTGGTGATTTCTGTAATTCAAACATTTATTCATGAGGCAATATGGTATCAAAGAGAAAAAATACTCACTGTAGACATAAGTATTGCATTGACAAGGTGCACAGTGTTGGGGGACACTGACAAATCTGCAGAAGAACAAGTGCCCTGCAATTCACGGGAATAGGATGGATATTAAAAGGTCAGATGTTATAGTCAGGAGTTTCTAAAAAAAATAGGGTTTTGCCACTGCAATTTCATTTCCAATAGATCCTTTCACTTTGATCAGACACGGGATTGATTATGACAGTTTGAATTACATTTTAATTTTAGCAAATTTTGTTAGACCAGAGGAAGATTCTGCCATCCAGTGGTGAAAAATCACTCTTTTACTTTAAGGCCACAGTTTATACTAGAACCATGTTATACCTTTAATCGAATGGGCATATTTGGGCTGCTATAAGAACTTATCTTTTGCTTCTGGCCTAGCAAAAAAGATAATTTTACAGGGGAGTACACATACACTGGTAAAACTCGTGGGGGTACAGTGTACACGCAGACTGTGCCTGTTGTTGACACCTGGCTTTGCTCTCTCGTTAGCGCACTTGGTCTCGTTCCCCGGTACAGCTTAGGACACATGTGTGCCATGTCTACCATGCACCAGAAGTACACGTTGGGATGAGTCCTGGGCTGCCATAGTCCTGCTGCCAGTCCTGCTGCTGCGGGGCCCAGGATGGAGAGGAGATCATGTGCTATGTCTTCTCCCCAGGCAGGGGAGAATGGAGCAGTGCACTGGGCCTGGCTCAGCTCTTCCCGAGGCTATTATCTGCCCATCCACGTTTGTCTTCTTTGGGCAGTGTCAGGAGTCATGTCTTGAACTGTTGATAAAAAAGACACCTCACAACATGCAAACGTGTATCACAATTTCCCAATAATTAACAGCTGCATCCCCATGTAGTAACCCACATAACCAAAGGCAGCTGGACCTTCACCACTTTGGGCCATTTGGAGTGGACGGGTGGTCTTCAGGCCCTTTTGTGCAACTTCTCTGAGCTGGATGGCACCACACCAGGGATATGGACTATTGTTGTACCCTCTGCAGAAAGGGCATGGGGGCTTTACTATTCAGTCAATGATCTTTAAGGAGATGGCTATTTTTGGAAAGCAGTGAGCAGCATTTCTGGAAGTGAGCACTGACCACCTGGGGTGCACATGGTGGGTGAAGCACCCATGAGCCATGTGGGATGGGTGCCCAGCAGAGCGATAAAACAGCCCTGCCCACCCGTAGGGCAAAACACACAGCAAAATGCTGCACATGACCTCACCAAACCCCAGATCTAGAACAAAACACATCCACTCTGTGGAGCAGACCATGGCTGGGTATGTCACGCTGTTGGTGTGAGAGGGATGGCCGGCTTTCTTGCTGAGCAGTCATCTCCTGATGTAGGCCAAGCAGGAGAAAGGGACGAAGAAAGCTGAAAGAATCAATACAGGAGGTGACAACAGCATTAATCAGAGTTGCCATGGTACCCAGCGCCAGGAGAAGGCCCAGATCCCAGCTTGATCCTGTCAGCAGAAGCAAAGAGGGAGAAGAGCTCCATCGCACTCAGCTGGATGCATGGGCTCCAGGAGCACAGCCTAGCCCTGCCAGGGGGCTGCCATGCGCAACGCTTCCCTCGGCACCATATGCAATTAATTACTTCTCCAATTAGTCCACACAGGTCTGACACCCGCAGGGGAGCTGCCAGAGCAGCTGGAGTTTTCTTTGAGCTCCAGAGCAGAGGAGGATTGCCCACATCTTCTTAGGATGCAGCATAGAAGCCAAGGAGCACCCAGAAAACTATCAAGACCATATTATGGCAGCACTGGTGGCAGGTGAGGAACTTGAATTTCTACCTGCTACCAGTACTGCCATGGTCCTAAATACACTTACCAGGCCCAGAAAAACAGTTTACTTACAGGATCTGGCCCAGGAGGTTCACTCAATTCGGATATCCGCAAGACCTAGGTGAGCTAGCCCTGGGCCTAATGTTCTTGAGCAAAGGATTGACAGAAAAATACCTTGAAAAACCTTAAATGTAAGAACCCCTAGGATTTTGAATACTGCATTTACTCATCATTTTCTTCTAATCCTAAGAGCAATGACAAGGTGTGCACACCTTTCTGTGTGCTTATTTGTAAGAAATAGCTTTGAGTATCCTCTTGACGCACTAATTTGTATTTTTGGAAAAGTACTCAAGCATTTTGAGGTAGAAGTAAACAGTAGCATGGGAGCACGGATCACTCAAATATCTCCTTCCTCTGGGGGGACATGGAGCTGGCACCAGCTCTTGTGGGAGGGGACAGCCCTGGTGTACACTGGGAGCAGGAGTGGTGACAGCAACCTGTCCTCCTACCAGTGCCACCACAGGCACGATGCACCTCACAGATTAAGACACCTAAATTTAGGTGGTTTTGTATAGGTCTGAAGAGTAGTTTCACTGACGAGATATAGACGTCTCTGTTAGGGTGTGTTGGACAGTCCTCAGGCTACCTTGAGGAGATCTCTATTGCCAACATGAGCAGCTGGGCTGCCACTCTTGCATGTGCCCTGCACGTGGGCACATAAATTTACGTGTCAAAGTTTGGGTCTCAACAGGGCTGGAGCGGATAAACGCATCAGGCAGAACTCCACCTGCAAGGGTCCAGAAGGGAGGACCCATCAAGTCAATGAGACGGAGGCGATACGGGACTATTCAGCCTTTCCCAGGCAGGCCTGAGGGGCAGCCCCCATCAGGACTGCATCTATGGACTTCTAAATGCTCCACTTTGCAACAGCTTCCTCAGGCTTTCTTTTGACATGCAACCTCTTGAAATATTGATAGGGGGAGTGCTGAATTTGCTCACCTGTCAGTAGGAGAGCTGTAGGTGGGTGGACTGAAGACTGCTTGGTGCTCTCAGGCAATACCTGTCAAAGAAACTATTTTTCAAGCCAAAACTGTACATTCATGTTGACTTTTACATGTTTTTGTGTAAAAGAAAATTATTCCTTGGACTGAATTTGGCCTTAGAGACAGTGAACTGCCTTGGCAGAAAACTGGTAGCACTTACTTTAAAAAAATGAGATTGTGGAACCTCAGCATGGCATGGGTTTTCCTCTTCTAATGTATTGTATCCAAGTGTTTGGCTTGAGTTTATTTTGTATTTAGAGTTTATCTGCTATCTTCACTGCAGGGAGAAAAAAATAATTATGAGCAAAGAAGTAACTTATGAAAGAGAAAACACAATTGACCCATCTTTCCCATCTAGTATCCAGGTAGATAAACAACAAATGTATGAAGAAATTCATTTTTAGCTAGATGAAATCCCTGACTCTATCGTGCTTACTTGGGAGCCAGTTTCATTTACAGAATGATAGGCAAGCACAAGCTCTTTCTCTGCACAGAAGTAAATCTCCCTGCAGGAGATACACTTAAAAAGAGACCTGCATCTCCCAAAGACATTTTTGGCTGTGGGATACATATTTTCCACAGGGTGCTGTTCTTGCTGAGCCTTGTTCCCTCAACTTTATGCTCACAAGACAGGTTCTTTTGACTAAAGTTATACACGTGCTTAATCAAGTACAGAATAAGACAGCATTTATTCACTATTTTTATAAAGCAATTATGAATGACTCACTTGCATGTGATTTGTTCAGTAAGAATTATGAGCCTTTTACCTTTCTTCTGGTAATGTGAGAGAGCTTTGCTTTTTGATTTATAGTCATTTTCTTGGGAGGACTGGTTCCATAGGAAAATGATCAAATACTTGTCTTTTTCCACACCCGGTATTTTTGAGGACTGCCCGCTCCCTCCTTTGTGAGTGATGACCCTGCTAACCAGAGTAGTTCAACCTCTGTCAGACCAGCATCAGATCTGCCTGAACACTGGGCATAGCCTGAGAAAAGCACAGCAAAAGACACTCATGGCTGGGTTTGGACATACTTCATGCATCTTTCCTTATCAAGCAAAGGGCAGTGCAGCTCACAGAAGAAATTGCAGAACCAGAGTTTCTGCTGGCAGATGCCATCAATGTCAGCAGAATTACATCCCCAGGGATCTTAAAACTTTCAAAAGCAGCAGATATTTTAAAGACTATTTTAAGAAGGTTTCAAAGGGAAACGTTATTCAGAACACTCAATACTCCCTGTTTCCAAGAAGTCAGGAAAATCTGAATTCCAGAAATGGGTTATTTCCTCTTTGAGGAAAAACGAGCTGGCAAAGATGTTGGATACCAGGGAGGGAAAGCAGACAAATATTGGTATTATGTTGTCTGAATAGCATTCATGCCCCAAGGAATTGCTTTATTTCTGGACTACCAGCAGTGGAGTTAGATCAAATGGAATTTTTAAAGGATCCAAGTAGGAAATGTGAAACAATGGCCTGATAACACTCCAACAAAAGCTCAAACCCTCATCCTGCTAGCTTTGGTGACATTGCTGTTTTATCAAGGGTGAGATGTTGGAGATCAAAAAGTCCTCATTCATTCCAAAAACTGCTTTACTGAGAGCAAGAGGAGGCTGAGCTGTCAGTGGGGCCGCTCTATCAGTGGTCCAAATGAAGTCACTGAGATTTCTAGTGGAGTAATAGTCAGCTCATCCCCAATAACAATATGACAATCTAGTATAAAAACATGACATTGTGTGAAGCTGCTGTAGAGCTAAATGACACTTGGTTGTCACTCATTAATAGTAGAAAATCATACATACCACCTCAAGAAAAACTGTCACCGAAGTCTCAAAAGCTAGAGGAAGCCTGTTCCGTCAGAAAGTTGAAGTATGCTCAGAGACAATGCTGCTAATGACTGGGGGGTACCCTTTCCCCACATGCTAGAAACTTGTTTCAGAGGCTAGCAAGGAGAGGGAGATATGGTGAGAGAGCAGAAAAGCTAAAACCCTAACGGTTCTTTACCTAAAGGTACCTCTACAGAGGTAAAGAATGCCTCTTGATCAACCCTGAAAAGGAAAACCCTGGACTTCTCGAAGTTTCTGCTGATTTCCACAAAGTCCTGACAGGACTGTACTTTCTGCTTCTCTTCACTCCAAGCTCATTGGCACTGGACTGCCTTCCCTAATTCACTTTTCTAGTGTAACCATCTGGAAATGTGGGGTTGGGTATAACACAGAATGACGAGTGCTTGCACTTTTGCTGGATTTTTCTTTTCAGGATATTTTTCAATAGATGGACAGAAACAAATGCTGCCACTGTTTTCTCTTTAGAAAAGGTTAGTAACAGTATACACAGAAATCAACTCTCGGCACCATTGCAACAGGAATCCTCTGCAACATAATGTTTATTCTCATGACTGTAACACATAAGCCTGTGGTGATGATCAAACGCTTCCGCAACCTTCTTTGTCATCAGCGAGAGACCTTGACTGCAAATTCCAAATTTGATCCAAATATCCACAATATCTGAAGCTGCTTAAATCTCTTGTTTTGCTTGAAAGAGTTTTATATAGCAAATTTCAGATCAGCTAGTTGATCTGATTTTTGAGAGATCAAAATGGCTGGAAAATGGTGTTTTGATTTGGGCCCATCCATTCCATGGCAAGTAACTCTACAACTCTGTCATTTGCCAAAAGTAATGTACATCCATAAAGCAACCATGTCTTCTGTTGCTTTCAAGTTGATAACAGAGGTAGATAATGTGGAGTCCCCTAAAGTTCTTCCACCTAAATTTGCCATACAAGCCATAACACATAGTGGAACAATCCATGAATTCTTCCTTCCAAATCCAATGACAATTTTTACCTACTTGTGAGATGAGGACATGAAGATGTCTGAAAAGAAAATGCACCATGCAAGGTCCTCCCTTGCAAGGCCTTCCCTTGCATATAGCCCAAAGCGTGTCTTTGCCTTATTATTTACCTACCTCAAATTTCCACAGATTGAAGGACTTACTCCTGTGCAGGCAAAAATAGAAAAGGCCTTGGTGAAATGAACCAGATCTGCTAGCCAACATCCATATTCTCAAGGGTGAATGGACCCACAAAACACACTTTACATACTTTTCAACCACTTGAACCGGAAGAGGAAAGAACACTTTCTCTGCAAGTGAATAAGATGCTGACACGTCAGATAGAGAGTAAAAAAAATAAACCCCACTACACAGCTATAAGAATGATTTAAAGACTGTAAAATCTGGCTCTTTTATCAAACGTGAGAGACCTCTTCTGGGTAGTGTGCAAGATAAGAGGAGGGAATTATTTCTTTACAGGTATGAGCTGCAAGAAGAGCTTGGATTTGAGAAGACTTTTTCCAGAGCAGACAGATGTGTATTATAGTTATGACAAACTTATGATGGAAGTGGGCAAATTATTGTAACAGTGATAGTAATTGCCTACTGAAAAAAAAAAAAAAGAAAAAAACCCCACCACCCAGAAATACCAGGGTATGTCTTTAAGTCTTGAGTAGTTGAAGTGAGACCAGCTATTTTTTCAAAATTATTTGGTTTAATTAAGGTGGGTGAGAATTTTTAAGTAAAAGTCTATGGATTATGCTATACAAGAGGTCATATTATGCATTCACAATGCCCTTTCTGGATTTAAAATCTGTACATTTCTATTGGGAACATAGGCTTTCACAAGCTTCTGAATTTATGATAAACTCTTTGCTGGATCTTAAATTCTTCGTGTTTGGTATCAATGGACAATATTGTCCATAAATTAATTTTGAAAGGAAAGTTTGAACTAACTAGAAATTGAAGGAATAAAATAAGCTTTCATCTTACAGAAAAGAAAAAAAACAAACCACCACACACACAAAACTAATTCAGTTTCCTCTGTTGAGACTCTGCTCACCCAAAAAGTCACTGAAAAAAAAATTGGCTAATTTATGTAGCAGAGACTGTGTCACCACAGAGAGATAGATTATTCCTTTCCACAAATGATACATCAAGCAAGGAAGTTAGGTGGGAACAGCTAAGCAGGCACCCAGGGTATATCCAGAGTACTCTGGTACAGCTATACTACATGGGCTGTCCACCTCTCTACCCCTCATCCTGATTTCCTCACACTTGCACCAGTTGCAGCCCCTGATTGCAAACACTGGTGACATTATCCACCAGCATCTCTTTAACGTACAGAGAGAAGGGGGAAAGTCAAACTGGAGACCAGATCCCTGAGCTGGCTCCCACCCAGTCTCAGGACACTTACTGGAGTGGACCAGCCGGTCCCAGCAGGGACAGACCCCCAAGGAAGGGAGACACTGAAGCCACAGAAAAATGCTGGCAGTACTGCACCCTTTTGACCAATACAGAGCTTCTGGAGACCTGAAATTCTGAAGCATGTCCAAGTGTGTGACCAGACTGCACCCATGTCAGGTAGGTCCTTTGTGGTGAACAATGAACACCATCCACCTTTCCTTTCGGAGGCTTTGCAGCAGTTGAAACATAAAAAAATAAGTTTGTAAAACCCCCTACATTGCTAAAATACTAATGTCAAACATAGTGCAGGAGAGCCTGCTTTAGCCTTCTCATCTGAAATGTTCTTCACTTATTAGGTCTTTACTTTTTCATCTTCATGAGAAATACCCCCATCTGTTTGGTGGTAATAATTCTAGGCTTCAGTGTTTAGCTCCAAGGTGAAGCAAAAAGCAAACTATTATTCTGTTCACTGAAGACTAGAAAAATGGAAAATCTTGTAACAAACTCAAAGATTGAGATGGGACAAAATCAGTTTTTCTCCACATAAAAGATCGATTGGAAAAATAATGTCCTTAAAACAGCATGTCTAACACTTGCTTTTTTTCATTTTCTGGAGTTCTCTTCAGAGACTTATTGGAACAGTGGTTGCTTGAGGTACAAGGACAGTGTAATCTGCCACAGAGTATCAATCCCTTTCATTCTGTAGGGCAAATTCAGCCCTTGTAAATGGATACATCTATCTTATTATTCTTCTCTTATTTTTTTTTCCTGCTGCCAACATGCCTGGTTACTGCAGGATTGCACTTGGCCCTTTGTCTTAAAAGGTGAGGCCGGCCACTTGCTTGACTGATTGCCTAGGAATCCAAATACACACCAAAAACCCATTTCACTTCATATGGGTTAGCTGGGAATGTCCAGATGGGAACTGAGCTGCTCCTTAGCCATAACCTACTGGAATCTTCTTTTCTTTATTCCCTTCCAACCACTACATTTAACATCAAAAAGGACCACCCATTTCACCAAGCACTGTACAAATACACAGACAGTCCTTATGTCCGTGATTCCCACAGGATTTATAAGGCTAAACAGATACACAGGGAGGTAAAGAGGCTTCTCCAGCACAATGTGGTAATCTGCCACATGCAGCAATCTGTGCTGCTGTGTGTTGCCCCATGGACATGGTGAACCTTGAAGAGCTTCACTTTCCCAAGGTCCAAGGTCCTTCCAGACCTCAGAGTCTTGGTGGTGAGAGAGCAACCTTTTCTTGTGAAATGGAGAAGATCTATTTAGGATTGTTGGAGGGCTGTCTCCCAGCTGTTCAGGATTAGAGATCTTTCACTATTCTGTATGTCTGGGACCATTTATGTATTTGTTGGAAGAGTTTAATGGAAATTTGTACCCGGTGTTCCAGAAGCAGGCTGCCCCTTGCAGGACATGGACTGAGAAATTCCATTTTACCAATTGCCTTGTGTCCATCTTGTTGGTTTTTCTATAACTATAATCTGTAGAGGTAAATGAAAGGAAGATGTGTGCGTTTTACAAATAATGACAGCAGTTCTCCTGAAGCCAGACACGTGTGGATAACTCTTCATGACCCAGGAGAAAGAAAATTAGAGGTAATCAGTATGAATACTAAAATATAAGGGCAGAAGCACATGTGTTATATCTCACAACAGTATATGTTTAAATGCTAAATATAATTTGGGGCCAAGTTTATGTGTTTTTTCACATAGAAGACTCTCTTTTCCAAAATCTAAAAAAGAGGAACTACTTGAAATTAAAGTTACCGATATGGTTTCTCAAAACTTTTCTGAAAAGAAAAAAAGAAAAAGATTTACTGGTGTAAGAGACCATTCTTATTTCTATATTTCTTCTGATGAAACAATGTTAGCTGCTACATACTTGCAGTGCATAAAAATTTTCTTTAAAAAAATGGGTTTGTATACTGTTTCTTTTGTTCTAGTTCAGTCAGCAATCATCTATTTTTCCTTTAATTTCTTTACATAGATTTTCTCAAAGTAGCATCTGTTTTGCCTTTTAAAAATTAACTGTGTAAGCACAACAAAATCAGAGAGATGTCAAAGCTGTGGAATTTTCCCTTGCAACCACACAAAGCCAAATTTTGGATGATGCTGTTGTGAGACGATGAATCATCTCAAGTTATGGAATTTGGGTTCAGGTTCACTTAGGTAGCTATTATGAAGCTCAGCAAATCTATATCCACCTCTGATCTGCTGTTGTTGTGCTTTTCAGTTTTTGGAGGGGGAAGGGTGTATGGGAACTTCTAATATCATTATCCAAACTAAAACTTTGCCAGTTACATATTTCAAAGCCTTCCTTAAATGAACTAGAAGTCTGTCCTAAACCTTTGACAACTCCGTTTGACAAATCCAAACAGAATAAACCCCAAAATTTAGGAACAAATGTTCTCAAAGACAAGTGTTTGTAGTCAGCAAAAGAGCTCTTAGATACAATTCTCTGGGTAAATCCTGGCAGCTGAACTTAATTAAGAGACAAAAACAATTAAATGTGTGACAAAAATTGGCTAAACTAAAATTCTGTCTAAAATCTCCTTATTAGGAAATAAGAGAATTAGCATTCTGCTGTTTTCCACAGAGGGAAGGATGGCCTCTTTCTGTCTGTGCTCATGGGGCATTATCAGCCTCTATTCACACTGGTCCAGCTGGCAGCCCACAGGTCATGGGATATTTCCATGTGCCCCCTGCTTTCCCCCAAAAGATCCTGACAATGTTCAGGAGGAAAATGATGCTTCAGCAGCCTATGTGTCCTCCTGCACGTGCAGTGACAGGTATGGAGGTGGCCAGGAGCTATTGCTCTGGTCTCTGGGGTAAAAGGGGTGAAGGACACCCCTGTGCATCCTCATGCACAGAGACAATCTCAGGCTGCTTTTGTCGATCCTGAGCATGGGAAAACAGTGCCTCAAAAGCAGCCCCACCACCACATCCCCCCAGCTTTCGACCATCTCATGACTCACTGGCTGACAGACAGATGTGTTGCAAGAAACAAAATTCTGATTTAATCATGTCCATTTTTCTCCAGTGTCACTGCCCTAGAGAAACCGAGAAATGTACATCTCTTCTGATCCACATCATGGATCTCTACTCTTCTCTGCGTGGCTGGAGATGAGATACAATGTCTGATATATACTGGTCCTCCTCCCAGGGCTAATCCAGGATTAGCCAGTCTTGGGGAATAACTGCTGTCCACAAAGGTCTGATCCAAAATGGTCATTTTTTAATGTTCGTAAACCAGTAAGTAGACAAAGGTCACTGAAAGCAGCTTACTAAAATGGCCAATGAAATTGACAAATTCAGACTTCCGTGGATATGGGGTAGTCTTATAAATCTTTGTGGTTATCATTCCGGTTTTACTGACATAGGAATTAATTTTAAAAATCAGAGAATTTAAAAGTTCCAGAAATATATTGTGAGAAGTATCCTTGAAAAAATAAACTATTGGATTTCAGATATCATTGTTGTTGTCATCATTTTCAAATCTGGCAGGGAATTCAAGACATAGTGTCTAATACACTGAAGTCTGAAATTAAAATTCCAGAATCCACAAGAATATGAAAACCTTAGGGTGTTAATGTTTAAAAGAAGATAAGGAATATCCTGACTCTCCCCCCCAAAAAAAAAGAAGAGAAAGAGAATTTACAGCAAGTGTAAAGCAATCTTTTTTGGCTCCCAAATCTTCCATGTAGCATATATAATAGGATTAACTTTAATTGCTTCCAGCCTATATCTGAAGATGAAGAACAGGATACCAGCTGGTCTGTACCTCACCAGTCACTATCTATTAAAAAACTGTCTGGCTCACACACCAATTGCACATAAATTGAGTACTTCTTGAGGTCAACTTTTCTACCTCACCAGCTGTCTTAGCTTTTCATAGACCTCTGTCACCCCAGAAGCTGTACTGGGGTTATTTCTTCTTCTCATTTGGACCTGTATCCTGTAGGATACAGGGTGTTTTGCTCTCAAATTGTCTCTAAGTGCTTGACAGTATGGACACAGTTAAATATGCAGTTTTCAAATGGGGGGCCATGGTGGATCAGTGCCAGACTGATAAGCATCTCTCAGGACTGAGCCTTTTGTTAGAGCTCTGATACTTTTTCACTGAATTATCTCTTCCTCCACAAAAGGGACTATTTGTTTCAGCTGGGCTGCTTTTGTTGTTAAATACTACCCAGAGTTAGCAGATAGCAGAACTACACCTTTGCCTATACACAGTGTGCAAACCAAAGAGAAAAGTAATTCTAGTGAATGAGTTCTCTTAGCCTGAAACCATTCTCTGCACTAGAAAATATGTAAAAGAAGAAAAAACTGTGGAATGCAAATGGGTAACATTTTCTGCTGCTGAAAATGTTTCATATGACCTTATAAAAGGTCCTTTTTTTCTCCTGGATGAACACCAATCTCACATATGCAATAGAATATTCATCCCTCTTAGTGTAATTTCTTTCTCAAAGAAATTTATCTTTTAATATTGCACTACAGATTCCTTTTCAGTAATAGAACTGCTGTTTTTTTCTGAAACTAGCAATAGATTGCAATCTGTGCCCCTGCTTTTATTTCTTCCCTGTTCTCCAAAGGTGTTTTAGACCATAGCTGCTTCCATCTTAAAAAACAAAAAAACCCAAAAACACACACACAAAAAAACCCAAGTAATAAAAAATATGGGAGATGACTGGAGGATTAGAAAAGCATATCACATGTCAAAAGCTCCTACATGATATCAGAGTGAAAAATCCCAGTCAGGTAAATGAACTTTGTGACCCTAAGTCCCCTAGCCATCTCTTGGAAGGGGCATCCTACCCCATGCTTTCCTAAATATTCTAATTTTTTCATCTGGGGAAAAGAGAATGTCTGTCAGCACAGCATTTCTATGGCTCAGTCTGCATGATTGTCCCTTTTCTATCCACACCAAATCAATTTATTGCTCAGGACAGACCCATCCACATCCCAGTTTGTGGGATCGGTGTGCAGTCCGGGGAGCTACCACAGGCACCCTTGTGCAGTTGATATAAAAGCAGAGACTTTCCCAGCATGAGGGATGATCTCTTTGCTCAGCAGTTGGCACAGCAACAATGGATACTGCCTTCTGCTCTCTGCAGCTCTGAAAGATGGGAATTGTTGCCTCACGTTAGAGTGATGGCTCGACAGCCCTCATCACTGCCCAGTTAAGCATCTCATATTAGGGTGAAACAACCCATCTTCCCCATTGCAACTGAAAGCCCGCATGCAGAGAGGCTGACAGAGAAAGAAACACTTTAGGACTTGCAGGGATCTTCAGGGATCTCCAACAGCAGAGCGTATCACATATTTGCACAGCATGATGCATGCCATGATCAACTCTTTACCCCATCTGCAAAGCAGTTCTTCAGGAGCAAGCAAATTCACACATCACAATGGGGTCGTAGTCTGGCTCCAGAATTTCAGCAGGAGGGAACAAAATCCTCTGGATCTGTATCATGAGTTTGCCCCAGGCAGCTGCCACCCCAATACCATACCAATGCAAAAACAAATGGGATTACTGCTACCTGGAGCCCAGTTTGCCTCTGGTACCTGGATAAATGATATAGTGATGCAAGCCATCAGTAGGGGAATTTGGCAATGGTATTACATATGGTATTACCCATATCTATGGGTAATCAGCATTGCGGATATACTTGAAATTCTAGCGAGGTTCAAGAAAATGGGATTCTCAGTTTGTGCTGGGAACACTAATGGCACACGCAGGGCTCTCTCACGCTCTCTTGCAGGTGCCAATAAATGAGCTCTCCACCAGAATGCTCCTCCTGCAGTCTGCAGGTTCACTTGGGATCAATCTCATGCAGAATGTGACTTTGAAATACAGCTCCTTCTCCCAAAACTATAGTGTTTGCTGTATTCTTCCTGTTCAGCTTGAGGATGGGACTGTGCTTAACTGCTACCTAACAGCTGAACACCATGAAAACATGGAGGTAGAAGGAAAGTAGGAGTAGAAGGCAGACCTAGGGAAATACAAAATTTTCTCCCAGGCTGCAGACATTCGCAAGGCATAGGAGATACTCTGGTGTTCTTCTCAGCTCCCTGGCAGTGCAGGGAGGAAATGTCTAAAGAATGATGGGGAGATGTTGGAAGAGAGTGTGGTGGGATCACTCCTGAAGAACTTAACTGGCGATTATGTCATAAGCAGTGACCAGACCACAAACTGGGTGTATGAAAAAGCTGAAGCTAAGCTTATGTGTTCAGAGGCTAAGAAGAGCTTTTGTGATCTGTATGTATTCCAGGGTAAAAGGGGAGAGAGCTGTGTAGATATCTCTGTCCAATTTAGTATTCCTAGCTGCCTCAAGAGAAAAAAAAAAATAGTAAAAAGGAAAAGAACAGCTCTAGAGCATGATTCACTTAATCCTAAAGTAGATGTTAAGATATGTCAGATGAGTCACGGCTTAAAATTGCCTGTTTCACTCCATTGATTATAAAAGGAAGCTCAGATTTATTAGTTCAGATGAAGACACCTACAATTATGAACATGTTAGCTGAATCTCTCCAAAAAGGTCTCAGTAAGGGTGCAGGTATGGACAAGGGCTTTGGTACACACCAGTTCAACAATGCAGAGATACCTTCTGGAGGCTATACCCTGAGAGCCAGGCAGGAAAAGCCTTGCAGCTGATTCAGCCATGAAAAGCACAATTTCTACTTGTCCATATCATCTCCTCACTTAAACACTAAGTCTTAAATCTACCGTATCAGTTATTCAAAGAGCTCTTATCTCTGAGAGAAAACATGGGATTTCTGAGTAAAAAATACACCTGATATTAGTTGTGTAGGTTTATGCATCACAGTTTCCACATAAAGGCTTTGTGGGGTCTGCTCTTTGAACATCTAAGTCTGTACTTGGATACACAAACTGGATTTCTACAGTGAACTGAGCTAATGCAGAAGTAGGAGTTCTATGTCTTTCAATTACACAGGTACTTGAAATTCGGCCTGTTGCTACTCATACAACAGAGCCGGTGAGAAGGGGAATGATCTGACTGTTATTTTCTAGTGGAATGGGCTTAGTGGAAGACCGTAGCTGGAAGAACTACACCCTGGCAGCAGATCAGAGGGAAGACAGGACACAGGGGAAAGCAGGAGGTCCATTGCTCCAGAGGAAAAGTTGGCTCTGAATCTACACCAGGACCTCCTCTGGTGTGAGCTGCCCTTTCAGACCTCTGCAGATAGGGTCTGTTGGGAGAAACTGCTTCCCTAGCTTTTTCTCCTGTCTACCTCTGGAAGAAGGAGAAAATGCAAGAGAATAGGCACTCTGCTACTGGGACCAAAGCACTGTAAGCAATATTTTCAATTTCATTTAATTGTTTAATTGCAAAACATTCTTTGTCCAGTTAGGTTTCCATTATCCACAGGTAGCTTATCTGGCTCATAAAGAAGCAATACTAAGGGGCAGAAGTACCCATTCTTCTCTCCTCAGCAGTCCATCCCATGCCCAGCAACTCCTTTTTATGCTGCCTCTGTGCAAGATAATTTCATGAATTTACACGGGAATGCAACAAAGAAGTTTCTTGAAACTGGGAGTTTGGTGCAGAAACCCCTAACCATTAGTGAGGGAATCAGCTCAGGGGCAGTAGTGTCATCCTGGAAATGAACTGCTACTTCCTGACCTGTCACCCCACATGGCGATGAGCTGACTGCATAGACAGAAAACTGTCTATAGTCACATACACGATGCCAATTTATGGCAGATTTATTTGTATTCTCCAAAGAAGTGCTTTGTGCAGAGGTGGTCCAGCCCTTGGGTCCTTGCAAAGCTAAGGTTACCGAGCTTTCAGAACTTGGTGCCTCATTTCAAGAGGAAAATTTTTCACAATGAGAACACATCAGCCATTGAAATAATCTCCCCAGGGAAGTGGTGGATTCCCCAACATTGGACACTTTTAAGATTCAGCTGTACAGGGTGCTGAACCATTTTGTCTAGACCATGTTTTTGCCAAGAAAGGTTGGACTAGATGATCCTTGAGGTCCCTTCCAACCTGGTATTCTGTCATTCTATGATTATACCCAGCCACTTAGTTGGGAAAAGCTGGAGCCAACAAAGAGAAGTGATTAAAAGTCTGAAAGTTCTTTATAACGAAATACTTCTCACATTTCCATCTAATTGAAGATAATTATGTAAGGTTCCCTCAACCCCCCATTTAACAGACTGGTGACATTTGCATGTCTGGCTTATGGTAGCCTTATGGGGCTTGACATCTCTGCATGGCAAAAGCATTTAGCTTCAGAGCTACATTCCCAGAGAATGCTATCAGTGCAGAAAAAATTCTGTTCACTTAATAAATGTGCTGTATAGTCTTGGGGGCTCGTTAATCTGTGAAAAACAGGGAGATTAAGGCTGCTTTTAGAAGCATAAGAAGAGCAGTCAAGATGGGACTTCGCACAGAGGGCCCCTATGACAGTGAACCACACGTTGGTTAATACGAAAAAGCCGTGCATAGTCTCTTCTGCATGGGTGAAATAAAAACAATAGACCAGTAAGCCGTGGGCCTGAGACACAGAGAGGGCCAAGACACCCTGCATCACGAGGAGGTAGGCAGCATGACTCTCTGAAGGAAGGCAGCAGCTGGACAGAAGGTGCTAATGCAGGCTTCTCAGCACCGTGCTGCAAGCGCCAGGCTAATCCCCCTGCGGGCATGTCGCTCCTTCTGCACCATGCCCTTCAGCCAGGGAATGTGTCCCTCAAGTGAGTTAGCTGGCTTGGTCCAGGATGTGACCCTTCACCCTGGTAGCATTTCAACTGCCTCATGATCTGGATCATGACACTGCCTTTGTTTGGGGATTGGCCATAACTGAGGATTTTGTTTTTCTCGGTGAAAATGTAGTTCAGAATTAGTACCCAATAGCAAAAGAATATCTTCCTTTGGTCTTTCATGTTTCCTCTGTGGCCTATTTGTAAGACATAGGTGCAACAGAGAGAGAGATCAGGAAGTGTTTAATAACCTCCTGGTTATTTAATCTGTAAATACCAAGCTTTGAGGGGACTTTGATGTGAAACTACATCAAAAGACAGGGTTAGAATTCAAAATTATCTCCACAAACAGGAGCTGTAGGCTGAAAAAATAGCACAAAACTCAGTGAGATAAATGCAAGTTAGTTTAGGTACACAAAAATAATCAACTAGAGACTTACTGGGTGGGGAAAAAATCAGTGGAGTTGTGCAGGAAAGGTTGTAGGGGTTGTGATGCAACCATCATAGGCTGAACCTGAGTTTGAACTGTTATATGAAGATAATACTGAGATGTATGAACAGGATTATAAAACATCCAAAATAACTTTGTTTGGCTGTAGTTCAATGTCTGAGTATGTACACTGTGTTTCAGGAAAGATGGAGACTGTCTGGGGAGAATCCCCAGCAGAGAAAGATGGATTAACTGGGAAAATCAGCTTGAAGGGGACTTCTAGAGGTCATCTAGGCCAAACTGCTGCTCCAAACAAGGTTAACTTCAAAATATTGTTCAAGGTCTTGTCCAGACTAGTTTTGAAAATTTCCAATTCTACAGTCTCTCTGGGATATGAGAAAGACTCAAGAAATCTGATTTATGTCTCTGAAGGACTCAGGTTCAGCAGGATTCATTTGTGATTTGTAGGATTTAGATTCACGCTTAGGAGAAGCTTGTGTCGTCAGTGAAGGCGGGCTAGCACCCCCATAATCTTCAGATATTCCCAGTTTTTGTACACCATGGAAAATGTCTGGGATGGAAGTCTTCCATTCTCTCTCCAACTTATGAGTGGTTGAGTTGGCCTTGTAGCCAGCCCATGCCATTGGAAAAGCCTGAAGCAGCCTGGTCCTGACTTGTTCGAGAGTTTCGTTCTAAACATCTATTTGCTAGAATCTATAAATGAAAAGGGTTTGTGAATGCTTGTATTTTTACTTATCAAATTATCTAAGCATATTTAAATGACAGGATAAGCAGAAATCGTAAGAATCACTTATGATGGCAGAAGGATTATTTTAGAATCCATTTCCACCTTTACCCTGACCATATGTCTTCACTGCAGGTTCAGCCTGGATGACCACAACTTGCCTTGCCAGAGTGTGGGCTTTTCCATCGCAAACATCATGTCTTAGCTCTACTTGTGCATCTAGCCATGTGTATTTGGGTCCTTTCTGCAGGGACCTTTACCCTTTCCTGGGCAGTGCTAACATAACTCACCTGTCCAGGATGAATGGTGGACAGGCTCCAAAAGACCACCAACGTTTGACTGGGCTTTAAGTGCTTCCTCAACTATTTGTAGAACAGAGAGTCTCCACTTCAACTTGGAAAGGAGTCAAAGTCAGTAGTAGGCTGAAGATATACTCTTTTTTGATAACTGGTACACATTAATGCCCTGCACACACACATAAACACACCCACATCTCTTTTTGTTTTGAAGTGATGAATTCACCACCATATAGCAATTATCCAATTCAGAAATGAGTCATATTAACTACCAGAAGAGTGAAATCTGTCCATGCAGTAACTTTTGGTGTTATAAATCTCTTCGAAGAATATCCTATTGGACTATTTGTTCTTGCCTTTTAGGGTGAAATGAAGGAACTGGTTTAGTTTGGTGGCATAGAGTGTAACCATGCAGGGACAGGCAAGAGGCAGGCAATCCAGGCAGAACCAAAATCAAGGGAGGTCTGAAAGCCTGTTAATGCAAATTTCAGCTCAGTGCTAGAATCCAGTGCAACCTTCAAACTCATTGTTATTCATTAAGCAGATTGAAGGAGTGAAATGAAATTCAGCAAATTGTCCGCCTCTGCAGAGTACAATATGTTCATTTTGAAGGGAAACCGGTGTATGGATGGAAGGTGAAGTGTAAGCCACACTTACCTCGGGGGGAGGGGCAGGGGGGTCAAATGTTTTTTACAAAATCCATGTCCCTCTCTCAATGCATTTGCACATACCTCACTGGCCTGTCTGTCTCCTTCAACACGCAGTGGTGAGGAAGTCCACCTCTCTGTCCTCACCTGCTGCATACACAGATGTCAGGGCACCAAAGGTTCACAAGTGCCAGTCCCACCAAGGTCCCTTAGGAGCCAGACTTTTGACTGCTCCTTTAGTTAAGAATTACCTCTGGTTCAACCCTGCTCTTGGGGCATATCGTGGAAATTAATTCAAATTCTCTGTGTGGCCTGCTTGATTGAAATACAATACTAAAGAGGAGTAGGGAAGACTCTTCCTTCAGCTATTATGCATGTTACCTTCTTCCTGACATTTGAGGGATTCATTGTGTTATATTACACAGTCAGACCAGTTTATTACTTGCTCTGTGATAGTCTCCATCAGAGACTAGAAGGATGTTTTGCGGAGACCCACAGAAAGAGACAGTGTGCAGTGGAGGACTGTGTTACTAGGCAGGACCAACACGGTAGGAAAAGAACCAAAGGAACATTTTCTTCTGTGTAGCTCAGCACCCTCTGATCCCCCTTATTGCTTTTGTTTATCTCATGCTATGTTACCACAAGAATGCAATTTGGAAAAGCCGAAACTGGAAACTGAAAATGCTGAGTCCTTACACTCCTCCATGTCCTACCAAGCTGGCCATCACCAGCGAAACCTCCATTCAGGAAAACATGGTGATTCCTGCTGGGTTTCAGCATAGTCTGCCTGTCTGCCATGCTGCTTCTCTGCTAGCCCGGAGGGTGTGACCTGTTGTGTCTAAGCTTAGAAATGCCCAGTTCAGACCATCCCCATACCCACTTGTGGCACCAGCTCCACCTGGGAAACAAGGAGGGGAACAGGCACTGGTCAGATTCATCAGATCAAGGTTAGATGTCAGCCTTGAGATGAGAGGAACAGCTATGTCTCTCCATTAATTCCAAAGGGAACCTGGAAAAAGGAGCTGAAATAAATGTGCTCAATGAGACGTAGACACTGACATCAGGATGACTCTCACCCAAGGTAATTAGAGGCTAGCCAAGTTAAGTAGTTTAAAGCAGAACACTTTTTCCCATCATCTATTTTTTATTTCCTGAACTAGAAATGGTTAGAAAACCAGTTCTTCAAGGTCCTAGAGGCTAAAGATTGCAGCATGCTGCTTCAGAGCTTGCTTGATTAGTATTTAATTTCAGTCAGTCATCCTCTCCTAATGAAATGTCTCACCTATAACATTTCTCCAAGATTTGGTGGCTTATTTTCCACATAAAATTATCTTTTAATAAGAATAACACTTTGTACGACTAAATTTCCTTTCTTCCACTGAGTGCACAGCGCTCACCCCTCTCACCATACGATAGCCCTCTCTTGTTTCTAGAAATACACTGATAAACAGGGATTTCTCTCGAGGGCAAGTCTCTCCTCCTTGATGCATGCAATGCGTGGCAAGCTGGGGCACCGATCACTGATTGAGGTCAATCTGTCATACTCTGGTGTGCGGTGCTCTCCTAACAAAGTAGTACATGAGCCAAGAAGGAGCTCTGGGTGCTCGTTACACCACACACACTCCCTATTGTGTTTGAACAATGAAAAGTCATTCTAGGATTAAATCTGGCATGGAAGTCCTCATCCAAAATGCGCGTTTGCTTGGGACATTTGGGAAGTGAGGTAGTGGGGGTAGATTGCCAGCATCTCACTTTGCTGCCGGTCACATCATCCCTGGGCACTTTGGGGTGGATTCAAACTACCTACAAGGGTACCATGGGAAGATTTAGGCACCAGCAAAGGAATTCAGGGAGAGTGCTTCAAAAAGCCTGCAGCTGCCTAACCATGACCAACGCACTCTGGCCGTGAGAGGGGACAGGCTTCAAACAGGGGCAGTCCCGCTGCAGCACAAGACATCAGGGCAACCTCGGCTGGGGGGGCGAGTCCAAAGGCACACTCAGCTGCCCCAGAACCATGCACCCAGAAACGAGGGCAAGCAGCCCAAACACAACCCACTGGCAAGATTCGAAACTAGCATCATTTGCTCAACTGAAGTTCATTCCAAAATTGTTTAAGAAGTTAAACTACCTGGATGGGGAAACAGTGAGGCAAAGTCCCAAGATGCCCAGCAGCCTTCAGCAGAGCCCTCTCACTGCTATGTTTGCTCTGTACATACTCCCCAGGGCTTTGCTGTCTCCAATATAAGTGCGAAGTTCAATTGCCATAGCAACAGCATTGGGCAGGTGCAAAACACTGTATTTTCTCCGCTAGATGTAAAGGAAAACCTTTCTGCTCCAGGGAAGGGGACTGTCAGTCGTAATGAAGATTGTCCTCTCTTCTCTTACCTGAAAACATAGCAAGGAAACTCTTTATTGAATTTTCGTGAGGGAACTGGGGCTCCAGGATTAATTATCTTCCGCTGTTTGTTTCTGCTACACAATAGGTGTCCATATAGGTACAGGCAATAAGCTTTTGGGCTATACATAACACCATCTACATAGCAGCCAAGGGAATTTCTCTCTGCAACAGAGAGGGGCAATGAAAAGGAGGTGAAGTTGCATGGAAAATGATGCTGCTTTTCCCAAAGGCCCTGTGAGTGCCCTGGCCAGAGTACAGGTCACTTCTGAGAAGGCAGAGGAGGCAATGGTGGCCCAGGAAACTTCCTCCCTCCTTTTCAAGACTCCTGGGGGCTATTACTCATGCCAGATGTGTAGGGCATGCCTCTTTGTTTGAGACAGACCCAATTTCCCCCTGCTGTGCCCAAGGAGCAGCTTTTTCCAGCAGAGATGGAGTTGGGATGCTCCCAAAGTTCAGGGTTGGGCCAGCAGGAGGTGGCACCACACCCACTGAGACAACATCCATCACCTCGCCTTTAAACCTTGTACGTCTTGGGAAAGATGGAGGAGAAGGGTGCCCAACAGTACAGCCCAAAAGCACATGTGTTTTCATTACATTACATACCTCAAACCTCGATGTCGCCATCACCCAGCTCCAGGTGATGCCCAGAAGAGGAAGAGGGGGAGGTGTTTGGTGTTTGGCCACATGTGTCCACATAGCCATAAGCCAGTGTACCTTGTAATTTGTCATTCAATTTAATTATTTGAGGACTGTCCCTCGTAATTTTGAAGTGGCTCCTATTCCACACAAAGGCCCTGTTTTACTGTTAAAAATACCAGAAGTAAATAATCCCGGGACAGAGGTCAGAGAAAAGTTAATTACAATGAAGGACTGAATCCCAGAGCATCCTAAGTTTCTGAATCAGAGGTACTGATTATCGTGTCCTTCTCTTTGGCTTTGGTCACAATTTTTGTCCTGTCATTGTTCCTGTGGTTTAAAACAAATTACTCTTAGTTCCCATTAACTTTGCAGCCACAATTACTTTACCACAGGGGAGCCTGGCGTGCAGACATCACTACTTTCAAAGTGGCAGCCTTGGTGGCCGAGAGCTCTCCCCTACACAAAACACCTCCTAACCTGCAGCTGACAGATACAGCCACCTGGTGGCATTTGTGTGGGAAATTAAGGGCACGCTTTTACCCTCAGCAATGCCAGCAGAAAAGGGGAGAGTATGGCGTAAGGAGAGCTATCAGCAGTCTGTCTCACTGCTTCACAGAAGAGTATTAAACAAACAAGCCCGTTATAATAGTTTCTTAACCTTTCCCACCTTGTTTTTTTTTTCATACATACATATCTCAAAATTAATTTTGATTTGAAGAATGAGGTCCAGGAATGAGCTGGCATCACAGCTTTCCAGTCACTTTTTGTAATGTAACATTATCACTCGAGTAAGAAAGTGTACAGGCAAACCATGAGACAGGTGAGCAGCGTCAGTGGGTGTCCTGAGGATGAATGGCTCTGTGATGCTGCACAATATCTGGTAATTATTAAATGTTTGTTTCCATGTTACATAGTCTTTCTTCTGTTTCTTAGGGAGTCAAATCCAGGGTAGTCATTTTGTTTAGAGGTCTTATTAGCAATATCAAATATGTTACAGATCAAAAGTGGCCAAACCCAAGACTATTTTGTTGACAGAGAACTTTGATCTGTCAAGGGAGTCCGTAAAAGAGCAACAGAAGAGTAGCAAGGCCATCCCCTTCAAAGGCGCTGAAGGCTGCAGTTAACTGTATTCTGAATAATAAAAAGCACAAATTCAAAGTAACACGTGCTAACAGCCCTCTCCAATGCAACCTTCTAGCTGGAAACAATACATCTAAAAATACATCTGCTGATGAGGTCAGTAGGTTTATCCCCGGCGAGAGTCGGAAGGGCAGGAACTAAATAATAATGCAGAATCAGAAAAAAAAAGGCTAAAGCAGTGGGAAAATATAAAGCTCTTTGTTTGTAGTTTCAGCTTTCCTGACCAGCTCCAGTATGTGATCTCTTTCCTGCTGCTGAAACTTCAAGTTCAAATGATCACCGCCCACAGTGCAGCATAATTATTATAATAAAAATGTGTTGAAAAACAACACAAACAGCTACTAAATAAAGATTCCCCCACCCCAGATCCTTGAGTAAAGACACAGATTTGGTGTCCTTATAGCTGAAAGTGACAACAGTGTACACTAGACTCTGCAGGTGAAGATGGGATGGTCAAATTGTACTCATAGAATCCCCTTCCTCTGCAGTTATGGGTTTCCTGAGAGCCTGGTTCATGCCTGCAACATAAGATATTTCCCTGCTCCCACAGAAGCCTTGTGTGAAGAAGAAAATGGGGTGGCCTTGATTCCTGCAAGCACGGTCCTCGAGCCATCACCAAAATCAAGCTGCCAGAAACTTCAAGAAATAGCAAGAGGTGACAGAGCTTTAGGGCAATCAAGGGATTTTCCAATGAGTCAATAAAAGACAAAAGCTAAAATCTGCAATCATTTTGAGGAGAAGCAAAAGAGTTTCATGAAGAGCCTAACACAGGACTGCAAGAGCTGCTGAAGAACAGCAAGCGGAGGTGGAAAAAAGCATTGGCCAGCTCAGTAGCTTCAGACATTCATGGGGCAATTTCTTCCTGTGAAGGAATCCAAACCAATTCCTGCTTGAAATCAGTAGCCCATTTTAAAAGACTCATAGGAAGAAGAAAAAAAAAAGAAAGAAAAAATAACCTTGGCCTTAAACTTTTGCCACACTGTGTTTGCTGCTGAGGCACAACCTGCAGATGTGTGCTGGGCTTGCAAATCATACTAAAGCATCTGTGCCTGGGGACCAGTCCTGCTTCTAAGTCAGCATTTTTTCCCACGATGTCCCAGAATGACATGAGTTGACCTTACTGACACTGTGCTCCAGAAGAAATGGAAGGGACCACTTGCACCACTAAAGCAACTCCATCAAGATGAAAGCACCACAGCACCCAAGGCAAGCACCACTGAACTGTGAGGTCCCCAAACAAAACTCTCTGAGTCTGCATCTGCTCCCATTGCAACGTGTACCAAAAATGCCCTTGTCTTCAGCTCAAGCAGGATCAGGTGCTCTGCCATGGGAAAGGCAGAGCCATCCTAGCAGAGAAAATCAGGATAGGATAAAATCAAAAGGATAAAATACAGAAATTGTGAAGGAATTTTTCAGGGGCATTCTGGGGGAAAAGCCCCCCTGTATTTCCAGTATTGCTACCAGAGTCCCTTGAAGAGAAGGGGGGGGGGGGGGGGGGGGGGGGGGG
>JAOQGH010000001.1:137874910-137917974 GCA_025769975.1 Gallinago jamesoni
CCCCCCCCCCCCCCCCCCCCCCCCCCCCCCCCCCCGCGAAAGCAAGTCTGCCACCGAAGGGATGGGGCAGGTAAGTTAAGACACAGTTATTTCATACTGAGAGTGGTTGTTCTGTTTTTTTAAGCTCCCTGAGTCTCTTTGGCTAGCTGAGCAAAACTGACAAGGTTAATAAAATCCAGGCAGCTAAGAGACAGCTGTGACACTGCTATTTGTGGGGCACCAAACCAAGAGGTCAAGCACGCTGACTACAGCTATGTTACGCTTGGGATAAACGGCACCCACAAGATTTGTGCTGGGTTCACAACCGCACGAAGGCACGGTGTTTAAAATCTCGGGGTGTCTCAGCCCTGGTACAGTCCCAGGCTGAGCACACTCCTGTCTCTGCTTTAGGTCCAGCATCTGAGATGTGAGGCGTAGCAGCACCCAGGCACTGCTTTGGGCTCATCTCTCTGGGCTCATCCAGGAGAGAACTGAACTGAGCCATACCCCAGCAAAGGGCTGGCTCTCCAGCAGCGCTGATGGGTTCCAGGTACATCCTTGTCAGCTTCTGACACATCTCACAGGCACCTTTTCCTGTAACACAGCCCTCGTGGGGCTGGCTGAGAGTTTCATGGCTTATGCCTCCAGGAACCTTGGACTTGCAGCCCATAGCACACAAGTCCTGCCGGAGTGGGGGTTTTGGTCTTTTTTCTTTTTCTTTTTTTAAGTAATTTGCTTTAGAACACACAAGAGATCCAGCCCAAAGACAAAATCATCTATATGCTGTGCCATCCTCACTTTCCTTCACCACCCTAAATTGTTTTTTGAAATTGAGGGAAATTCATCTCAGGAGAGGAGCATCTGATCACTCTCCAGATGTCAGGAGCACGGCCGACCTTTGGAGGATGAAGGCTCTCTGATTTTGCCATCTGTGTCTTTCACACAGGCCCATGAGACAGTTACAGTCTCCATTTTCTACCATGAGGTAACCCCACGTCTGCTTTTGTCAGGTGATCAGAGTCCTTTACAGCACAAGAGGATTCTTAGAGAATAAAATGTCTTTTCCAAATAATCCCATATGACATCAACAAAATAAAGCTTATTTAAAGCATACACTGGCACATTGTTATTTACCCTTAGAATTTTTTTTCACAAACAGAATGTAAATTTTATTTGAAGCAATCATTATCATAAATGAGGGGTAGAAAGCTGTATTTGTTCAGGAAAAAATCCCATTACTGGAGTTACAAGTGCTAAATGCAAAGCAGAGGACATTTATTGACTGATAAAACAAAAGTTAAGCCAGCACTTTTAAAATATTTTTGAAGTATGTCTTTTTCTATTCTGGAGACTTTGACACGTGGCATTCCAGTTCAAGCATAAGTTTTATGAGTTGTTTAAAAGAAACTACAAAGTTCTCCTCTCAAAGATAGACCACTCTTCGTAGAACAAAGAGCAGCCATGTACCAGGTTCTGCAAATTGCTTGTCCTCTGCTTATCATTAGACACAAAAACACTAGTCAAGTGTATAGCATTCATCATATATGTATTTGCAGAACAGACCAACCATTTGATCCTGCTGCATTGCTGAAGAGAGGTAGCATTAGAGCCAGGAAACCAATCGCAAAGTCAGGGCATCCTCTTTCAGCTGTACCTACCTGCTCAATAAAAAAATCTCTTCATGGTAATGAGTGGAGTACTGCCTAATTGGGCAGACTGGCCCAGACCTGACATACAGTGAGTCTTTTCAGGGCAACTGGATCTGGGTAGGAGTCGTGATTACACGGTTCTGACATTGGCTGCTGCTGGAGGGAGAACACCAGATGAGCTGTACTGCTCCAGCAAGTGCTAAGTTCTTAATTTAGGCACTTTATGGAAATTGTTGAAAAACATTCTAATTGGAAGCAACTTCTGCTTCTACAGCATATAATTTTCCCCATTTTTTAGCACTGAGGCATTTGCATGAAAACAAGCTCTTTGTTTTTAAAATTCCACTGCTCTTGTTGTTTATTCCCCACTGGAATTCATAATCCTGTGTTTGCACAAAGCACTATAATTGGTTGCTGTGGAAGTGTTTCTATCAAAAGGAAATGATTATTAATAATCAAGAACGAACAGTTGCATAATAGAGATTAGTAAAATAAGCACCATTCTAATAATAATGCTGATCTCCATGAAACCAATCTCTTCAAATGCTCTGAAACATAAACATAACCCGGTAATAAAAATCACCTTTAAACATGAAGAGCCATAAGAACCACAGGAGCATGTACAGGTGGAGTATGGTTGTATTAACAGGAGCAGTGCATTTTGCAGCTGGCAAATAAGTTCAAAATTCCACTGTGAGCTGAATGTGTCCCAGTCTACTATTTATAAGACTCAACTGGCAATTAATGACTTCGCATAGGCATTTCCTGTGGCTCAAAATACATTTAATAATGAACTAATATAAAGGGCGAGTTTCTCCATGTCATCTATTTCTAAAATTCTGGAAAGAAGGAGAGGCTTTGCTGGTAGTTTACATTATTTCTGATCTGTTTACTGCAGACATGGAAGGCTTCATTCTCTGGTTCCTGAGGCTCAGAGGTCTGGCACAAAGGATTTAGTTTCTAAATATCCTCCGAAGGGCTTTTGGCCAGATCACAAACTTGAGAGAGTTTTTGAAGTCCAAGAGAGTCATTGCTAACTCCCTGCAGACCTTCAGGGCTAAAGCATTTTCCTCCTTACCAAAGAACTTCCTAGGTTTCCCTTGTAAAACACATTTCTTCTTTTCCAGCCCACTGTGATTCCAACTTTTAACCCAGAGCCATGCTATTCCAATGGCAGTAGGAGCAACCCTTGTTTTGGAGCAATGCCACAGGGGCACGGACGCTTAGCCAGGGCACCCAGTCCCTGGGTTTACCTGTGCCAGAACTCCAGAGTGCCCTGCTGCCTGCCAAGTCAGGTTTAACACAAGTCAGGATTTAAGAATATAATGTTTACTTTAAAACATTGATATGAAATCATGGAACAAAGTTATAAAAAGACAAAATAAATTGCCTTAACAAGGGCATATTTAACAATAAAGATCCTCCTCCATAGCAGCTAGCGTCTACCTTTTTTTGTTCTAGGTTAAACAATATTATCTCCCAAATAATTGAGTTCTTTTTTCTTTTGAGATTGTTTCTGCCTCCTCTTACATCTTTTCCTCAAATCTCCCACCTGCCCTCTCTCTGGGAGGCAGTGAACAGAACGGCACACAGGAGAGCTCAGATCATTCCTTCATGACAGCCCCAGCCAGGATGCTCAAAGCTTGCTTGCTTCTGATCTGCGAAACCTCCCTCCTTGTTGCCTCTGCCTGGGCAATAGATGCCACTTGGTGCTCCATATCCAGTAAGGAGATGAAAAAGTCACTTTTTTCCCTTTAATTTTCTTTCACATAGGTGGTTCTACAAACTTTCCAACAGCTAAAGTTAAATGTCATGTTCCTGGCTTCAGGATGCTTGTCTGTTACAACGTGCTGAGGAAACACTGGTAAATCTTATGCATGATATTATGGTAAGTATTAACGTTCAGTCTTCTTCCTATATTCATAACTAGCTTTATTATATGAGCATCATGTAAGTTTAAACATGTTACTTCAGAGACCGCAAATAAGAATCTCTGCTTTATCATCTGCAGTTCCCTCAGTTAACAGAGACTTTGCTGGAGGGCACACTAGGAAAGCAGACTCATACCCTGAACATCGGGTTCACTATTGCAATGGAAAATGGGGTAGAAAGTAACAGGGGAACGTCACCTCCTCACTGGAGCATGCTGTGGCCCTGGCCCTGTCTCTCTCCTTGCCACCCCACAACTTCTATGCAGAGAGAAGCCTGGAGCTGAGGCTGGCCATACTGGGTGCAGACTTTTTTTCCAGGTCTGGCTATAATTTGCCTTATATGACTAAGCAAAACAGCCATACAGTTAAAAATTGCCCCACTCCATCTACCTAACAGTTCAGTCCAGCTAAGTGGCCAGTAAAAGGCAAAACCAGTGATAAGATCCAAAACCAGCCCTCTGCTGAGTGGGCATGTTTCAAATGAAATTAGGGCTTCTGCTTTTGAAGACAGGCAAACTCTACTGCTTCAAATGAATATGCATCCTAGCAATTGCTTTGATTTAGGATTTACGTCAACACACATCCGTCTAAGATTTGTGAATATTATCCTTAAGTAAAATGATAGAATTTACTTCTCAGCGAATGATATTTTTGCATACTAGGAAAAACAGTGAAGCGACTAACAAGTGAAAAGTCTTCATAACAGCAGTCATCTTCAATTGACTTCCCGTCTGGCTCTTGGCAGGTCAAGAGGCATTTGAGTTTTAAAGGTGTGGCACTGAGGTGTTGCCAAAGCAAACACCATTCCGACACAGAAGCATGAAATATAGTCCCTAATATGGACTCTAAAATGCTTCATGCATGCATGACAAAGATGAAACTGAAATGTTTATATAAATGTCTTTTCTTACAAGGTTTGCCAAAGCCTGCAATCTGCCCTTTTATTAAATGAAAGGACCCTGTCTTGGCTGTTTGTAATGGCATATTTGGAGTGGGCTGGAGGGGCTTATTTCTCAGTTTTGACAGATAGAGAGTTCAAGGTCCACGTACCACTTCTTTGGGTGCAGCCTTTGTTACCAACTGAATTGTTCAGTGGGAATATGACACAGAAGGGTTTGGAAATACCCTTTGCCTTCCTCTCTTAACAAGAAGCTACCGCTCTGATAAAAACACACATTATCAGAAAGTGAAGCCAAAATAGAATCTCTCTCTCTTCCCTTGCCCAAATGAATGGCATTGATGTAATTACACAATTTCAAAGCCAACTGATGTGGGTTAACTTAAACTTGTTCGGTAAATAGATATATAGCTGTAGTTACTCTTTGCCAATGATCTTCTCTGGCATTTATACATGAGTAACGGCCCTCAAACCCTGCATAGGCGCACAGGAATACTTCTAGAGCTCACAAAAGACAAGAAATATTCAGTTCAAGCCAAAGAAATAAGACATTAGTATGCAAGCAAAGGGACAATATCTTGGAGGTTTGTGCGTTTGGATTTTCAAAAGGCTTTGAACAAGCTCCGTCCCCAAAGGTGGTTAAGCATCTGATTTGTCAGGATATATGTGGGAATACACTCTTCTGAATTAGTAACTAGTGAGAAGATACAACACAAAGGACACAGATATGGTCCAAGTTCACAGTGAAGCGAATTTCCCAGCAGGATCCAGCATGGATTTAAGAGACCTGTATTAAATAGAATATTTGTGTATGACCTGGGAAAGGGAAGGGGGGTAATTGAAGTGACAAAGTTCATAGAGGGTGCAGAGTGATTCAGAGCAGCCAGACCCAACTGTGAGGAAAAGCTGAAGTCAAGCTGATGGTGCAGAGCTGCAGAAGGAGTACACAATGTGAAGAGAATGGCAGACAAATTTCAGTGTCTGCAAAGTAATGCACATAGGGAAAAAACATAACCTAAACTATATATGACAGAGTCTAAATAATGTATAATCAGTCGGGAAAGAAATCTTGAAACCATGTGTTACTTCTCTGGAAGTAACTCAGTGTTGTGTGGCTAAAAAGGCGTTTTGGGAATACTTGCGAAAGAATAGAGGAAAAAAAAAACAGAAAATACTATTATGCCATTTTATAAATCCCCAGAGCATATATTCATTGAACATTGAGTACCACCCTGGTAATGCCATCTCAAAAGAAATATAATACAATTGCAAGCAGTGCCGGTGGGACAGCAAGATAGTATGACTTCCATATGAGGAAATGAGTAAACAGACTAGGAGTTCATTTTGGAAATGGTATATAACACAGGGCTCCACAATCAATGCGCTGCTGCTAAAACAAATAGGGAGAGGCTGTTTCTTACTTGCTATTTATCTGGGAAGAGTGACATAGCCTGCTAGCAGGTTTAAAAAAAAAAAGAATAAGAGAAATTTTTTCACCCAGCACATAATTGTACTGCTGAACTCCGTGACACAGGATAATGTGAAGTGCAGAAATAGCAATCATTTCAAAAGGGGATTAGATCAGTTCATGAAATGCCACCAAAGGCTATTAAACATGACGGTCTGTCTGCAACTACTTACTGAGGAAAATCCCTCAACCGCAGAGAGTGAAGCTGGAAAAGCGTGCCAGGTAATACTGCATATACCCTCTATAGCTGCCCTTGGCATCAGTTGCTGGCCACTGGCAAAAGCACGCAGGGGGCACTGAGTCTAACCTGTTATGGTAATTCTCACCCTAAGGCATGTACAGTGACTACAGTTTCCATACTGGCAATTTGGGGTTAGAGATTCAGTTTCCTGATGTTCAGCTGCATGAAACTCAGTGAATATCAGCCTATCAAATCATTACGAATAAGTTTGTTTCACCAGCATCAGAGAAGGAGGCAAAAGCACAAACATTATTTTGCTCCCAGTTGATTGCTCCCAATTGATTATTTTCTCCTGAAACAAAGCCATGGTAACCTCATAGAGATACTGTACCTCAGATTTTGCTGGAAAAAAAGAAAGAAAGGACAAGGCAAGAACAGGCTTTTCTCTCTGCAGCCCATGCAGCCTTTTCACACTACCCCAGTTGCCTTTGTGCCCACAAACTCTTGTGCCATTCCCCAGATTCTGTGACACAGATACATATTTCACACTCTAAAAGCTCCACTCTGGTGGGCTTCAGCATGGCCTCTGCTTCCTTTGACACTGCAAGGAGTAGGGGGGAAAGTGGGGAGAAACAACATGCATCCATGCAAGAACAGCCACAGAAGTACCCCATGTGGTCCAAGGAAAACCCAGAGCCAAACAGCATACACTGTGAATAGGGCAAGTGTAGGGTGCTGGAGAGGAATTACCCCATGCACCAGTACAGGTTGGAGGCTGACCTACTGGAGAGCAGCTCAGAGGAAAAAGACCTAAGAGTCCTGGTGGACAACAAAATGACCATGAGTCAGCAATGTGCCCTTGTGGCCAAGAATGCCAATTGCATCCTGGAGTGCATCAGGAAGAGTGTGACCAGCAGGTCGAGGGAAGTCATCCTGCTCCTCTACTCTGTCCTGGTGAGGCCCCGTCTGGAGTATTGTGTCCAGTTCTGGGCTCCCCAGTTCAAGAAGGACAGGCAACAGCTGGAGAGGGTACAGCAAAGGGCTACAAAGATGATTAGGGGCCTGGAATATCTCTCTTAGGAGAAAAGGATAAGGGACTTGGGTCTTTTTAGTCTGAAGAAGAGAAGGCTGAGGGGGGATCTGATCAACACCTATAAATACTTAAAGGGAGGGTGTCAAGAGGAAGAGGCTCATCTTTTTTCAGTGGTGCCTAGTGACAGGACAAGAGGAAGTGGGCACAAACTTGAGTATAAGAAGTTCCACTTAAACATGAGGAGGAACTTCTTTACTTTGAGGGTGGCAGAGCACTGGAACAAGCTGCCCAGAGAGGTGATGGATTCTCTGTCTCTGGAGACATTCGCCTGGACAAGTTCCTGTGCAACCTCCTCTAGGAGGACCTGCTTTGGCAGAAGCCTTGGACTAGATGATCTCCAGAGGTCTTTTCCAACCCCATAACATTGTGTGATTCTGTGAACACAAGTAATTTGTTATACCAGAAGGAACCAACACTGAGTTGGCTTTGTCCCACTGGGACAAAGAATAGAATCATAGAATGATTTGGATTGGAAGGGACCTTAAAGACCATAGAGTTCCAACCACCCCCCTGCCATGGGCAGGGATGCCTTCCACTGGACCAGGTTACTCAAAGCCCCATCCAGTCTGGCCTTGAGCACCTCCGGGAATGGGGCATCCACAGTTTCCCTGGACAACATATTCCAGTGTCTCACAATCCCCAGAGTAAAGGATTTCTTCCTAATATCTAATCTAAATCTACCCGCTTTCAGTTTAAAGCTGTTACCCCTCATCCTATCTCTACACTCCCTGATAGAGAGTCCCTCCCCATCTCTGCTGTCAGCCCCCTTTAGGTACTAGAAGGCTCCTACAAGATCTTCACAGAGCCTTCTCCTCTCCAGGCTCTCCCCCCCAACTCTTTCAGCCTGTCTTCACAGGAGAGGTGCTCCATCCCTCTGATCATCTTTGTCTCTGACTTGAAAGCCGGAGAAATCTAAGGGAACAAAATGAAAGAGTGTGATGAGAAGGGGATGCTGAGAAACAGAGAGCAAGTCTAAGCAAGCTGAGGAATTGCACGTCAAGTCTTAAGGCTATCCTATGGGATGGCCTGCCCATGGAAAATTCAGTAAAAGATAATAAAACTTCAGAAAAATTCAGAAAAGCATCAGGGAGCTCTGGGACCAGAAAAATCACAACCAGCAACTATTCTTGCCAGAATTTTCCCTGCAAACACTTTCACATCTCTGATCGCCAAATGAAGATTTCTGCTTTGCTGCTTCAGCTTATCCGGGAGTCCTTGTCCCAGGCAATGCACTTACTTTATTTTTAGCATTCACAGTAAAATTCCATTTTGTTTCCAAAACCTCTAGTTCTTCCAGCCTTCACTACTGAGCTTTTGCTGAGGCCATACTGTTTTACAGGATTATAACTTCTGCAGTTTAGCAGAGTCAGATTCATCAGATACCACGATGGGTAAAACTGCAGAGTCCAAAGGAAATTATGAAAATCTCAGTTGAAATAAGAAATTACAGTCAACACAGAAGTTCTTTTCTCTCAGCTTAATCAAGCAAGATATTCACCTGAGCATTTAGGCTTTAGTGGTTGCAGAAGTCAGGTTTACCACTAAGTCTGACAGTACATCACTGTGACTATGGCAGTAACTGAGTTACTGTAAATCACACCTTCCACTTATGTGATACTTCATGTATCATCTGATACATACAAAGTTTTCTGTAGAATTCACAGGACTATGTGGTTAATATGCCCCAGAAACAAAACACAGACTACTTTTTTTTTCTAGTTTTAAAAGCCTGAATATCACAGAACCTCGTGTATGTTAAATTAATGAAGCATTGAAGTACTGGAACAGTTACCAGGGCAATATATTCATATACAATTACAAGAAATTAAAAAGTATGGATATTCAGCATATAATGAGGAAGCAAAACACACAAAAGAAGATAAAGGAAAGTGCTGACAACACAAACTTCTGTCAGTAGAATGCTGGAAGAAAAGTTTAAAAATCACTGTAAACTGGTACTTTTATGGAAAAAGAAAAATACTCCACCAAGGCTAGTACTTCTGAGATAGCAGCTAGAACGTTCCGTCTGAGGTCAGCTTAATGGAGGTGAAAGTATATGAATAGCTAATCAGACATAATTTCTGTAGCTTTACACTTTTATATGACTTTTTCTCACTGGTTGGATTTTGTTAAAATTAAAATTGTACTTCATATGTCTGAGAATTTTTTCTGATTTTCTTTCTTCTTTTTATTTCCACAGTTTTTATAATTGATGCGGGTTTTGTAGCTAACTGAGTGAATGCAAAACTTAGATAGCTTCAAAAGCAGTACAGATACTGGTAATCTATTGTAATAGCATTAGTTGCTCCCTAAGGGATGAGGTCCCAAGCTTTATCCCCTCCTTTGGAAAACCAGCCTACATGTCATCCCTTAATCCCCATGGGAGGTCAAGGAAGGATCTCCTCTCCGTACCCTCTGTTTTGCCTAGCAAAGATTCATCAGGAAGAGAGATGACAGGAAAGGGTTTGACTTTGTGTCCTAGCAGCTAGATGCTTATCTTGGACATAGAAGCCATAAACCTGCTCCAGAGCTATCTAGACAGGTACACAGACTGATAGACAGGTAGATCCCTTCTCTCAAACTGTAAGTATTTTTAATACAGTCATTCCTTAAAAGCTTAAGATGCATAAAATTCATTAAAATAAAGGGAGCAGAAGTCCATTGCCTTACACTGAATCCTTTGCCCTAGGCTGCAGAGCCAGACCAGGTTTATCGCGTGCGTTTGAGGCAGGCAGGACCCCCAACCTTATGGCACTCAAATATGGTCATAGTGAAGCAGAGGTCCCCACTGTGAGGGCACAGCCACCGGCCATCACTGCCCTCAGCTCAGCCAAGTGACCAGACTTGTGGCTTTTGCCCACTTTGCTGAACAACCTCCCTCCCAGGTGCTGCTCTTGGCCAAGCAGCGATGGTTGCTGGCACCTCTGGCTCTCACTGCAGGAGCAGCTCCTGCAGTGCAGCCCCCTCGGAGGTCTGGATGCAGGGCAGCTATGATCTCATCCTGTTCAAGAATTTTCATAAATCCCAAGAGGCATCTGGTTGTGTCTTTACATGCCTAAATAGCCTTATTAATCTGATCAATGCCGCCTGTACGAGTAACATAAAATAATGGTGCCTCTTAGCATATTAAGCATTATTGAGTGCTCCTTGTCCTAACATCTGAAATGCCCAACAGGAACACCTGATGGGCACAGGTTCACCCACCCGATTTCAGCTATGCCTGGCCTTGGCCTTCAAAGGGACAAGAAAAACACAAGTGTTGTTGGAGGAGGAAAATTCTCAGGTGAGTCACTGAAGTTCTGTGAAAACTAAGAAAGATAAAAAATGCAACAGCAAATCCCTACAAGAATAGGTTTAATGATCTTGTTTCTCAGGAAATTCATAGATTGTGTCATTAAAAACCGCAGCTTGAGGCTCTGTTCACCCAGCCCTCTCCTGTCTTTCTGCTTTCCTTTGTTTTCTGGTTCCTGTGTAAGAAGTATATATTTTGGTCGAGGATAGTGCTGACACAGTGGCACCTACCAGCTGTCCAAATGCTGGCATGGGCAGCTGGGCAAGCCAACAGCCCTCGAGCTGTGGAGTTTCAGCTGGGAGTCTGGCAGAGATGGAGATGCAGAATAACTAACATCGGTTTAAAGGAGAAAAAGTTCTTCTGAATTGATTCCCTGTTGTTTTTAATGACTAGCAGCATTTGCCTTTGTTTTTGTTTTCTCTTCCCTATCCCTTTTAAGGCCCATCCTCTCACAGTCATCATGGTCTCTACTGAGGACTAGCATATTTTACAGTGAAACTTAACCTTTCAATTCATCACGGGCAATACAGTGGTTAAAAATTCACACACCCAACCAGAGAGTCACACAAAGTCTTGAAGCTTTTGAAGTTGTTGGCAGAATGCTGTGTGGATTAGATGTGGTGGGTTTACCCTGGCTGGCTGCCAGGTGCCCACCCAGCCACTCTCTCATTCCCCTTCCTCAGCAGGACAGGGGGAGAAAATAAGATGGAAAAGCTCATGGGTTGAGATAAAGACAATTTAATAAGAAAAGCCAAAGCTGTGCACAGAAGCAAAACAAGAAGAGGAATTTAGTCACTACTTCCCATTAGAAGGCAGGTGCCCAGCCACTCCCTGGGAAGCAGGACCTCAGTACATCAAGTAATTGCATGTCATAACCATGATGTCTCCATATTCTCTTCCTTTCCCTCAACTTTTATGGCTGAGTACAACATAATACGATACAGAATATCCCTTTGATCAGCTGTGTCTCTCAGCCTTATACCCACTCACAACCTACCGGCCTTTTTTTTTGCGTGAGGGGTTTGGAGAGGCGTCCTTGACACTGTGCAGTCACTGCTCAGCAGTAGCCAAAGCACTGGGGTCTTATCAGTACTCTTTTAGCCACAAATGCAAAGCCCAATACCGTACAGGCTGTTGTGAAAACAGCTAACTTCATCCCAGCCAGTCCCTGTAAGTAAGAGCTAAAAGAATCTAACTAGCTATTTTACAAAAGAAAAGGAAAAAAAAAGGAAAAAAAATACAAAACAAAAACCCACCACCCTGCCTGTTCTGTAAACAAGCCTACTACAGAATAACGTACTCCTACAACTAATCCAACTTCATAGGTGGTTACTCTTCCAGCACCAATTTATTTACTTGCAATTTATGCAATAAAGTAGAACAATCTCCATAGCTGAGATTTACACATCCTCTGACATGGACATATGGAAGTTTAAAAACATCTTTTATGAGTCTGTGGGATAATAGTTTTTCTTGTACACAGTATACTCAAAATATAGGTGGATTGTTTTCCCGTCATTTCTTTATGCACCAACAATTATGAGCTGATGAGATTTTCATGTAGAAAGGATGTCCAACTGGAGAAACTATATGGAAAGACTTAAATCCCACTGATTCCTTTTTCACTCTAGAAGCATGAGTACCTGTAGAGCTGGATGAGCTGTAATGGCGATCAGATGCTGTGCACTGGCCAGACAGGTCCTCAGGAGCACCACAGTTGCTCTACGGGCTCAGATGCGATTTTGCACTGCAAAGCCGCAGATGGGACAAAATCCAGCACCTCTCCCTGGAAAGGGGGGGGGGGGGGGAAATCTCCTCTCAGATGTGGTAAACACTGAGGACTTTGGTCTTAGTATAGACTTAGCAAAGACTGGCACTATTTTCTAAATAGTAAAGCATAGCTGAATCCAGATGGCATACCGACAACGAGGAAAAAAGGTTAAACCCAGAAAGGGCCTAAAACCCATGGCGAGCAAGGCATCATTTCACCTCACTTAGCACACTCATGCTGGAAACACAGCATTCTCAGGTCTCACTGTAGCCAACAGAGAGGCAGTTCTCAAAGCCAGCCTGACCTTATGTTATCTGATTTCCCTTTTGGGTTTGCCTCCATCTATGATGGAGATGGTCTAGCAGGGCAGCAGCACTGCCCACAGATTCTGTCTCACTCTGGCACCTAATTTTAAGGCATGGTGAGTCAGAGCTAGCCCCCTGATTGAGTTTTATACGTGCTTAATTTCACCGTGATGACTAACAAATGAAAGCACAAGAGTCTTCAGCGATAGCTACTCTCCTTTGAACTCAGCTAATAGTGAGCTCTGCAATGAGCAAAGAAATGACATGTGGATGGTCAGAGGAAAAGCAGCAGCTCAAATTGAGGGCACTGCACTGGGGGCATGCTACATTGCTAGAACATTCACACACTGGAAGCTAATCCTTAAAAGTTGTCTTAATCATTTACCTTTGGTGGCCCTCTCAAAACTGAATAATTGTTCATTCACTGCCTAATAATAGCTGACAAAGTTCTGGATACTGGAACAAAACATTAGGTCCTATTTAGTCATATTCTGGAAAGCTATTTATGTCTAATTTTTTTTATTATTATTATTAACACTGCCCCATTAAGAAGCATGATAATCATTTACAAACTAAAGAAGTGGTAAATATGTCTGGGTGCAAAATTTATTCATGAGAGGCTATTGCCTGATGTGACAGAGATTGGTGTAATTTCTAACTTTTCACACAAAGCTTTGCTTCCAATAGGGAATTGTTGAAAATGTTGATAAATCTTTGCTATGATATATTTAAAGGCTGTTGTTGAACACTGCAATACATAAATCAGAGAAGGTGGCATTTTTAACTAGTAAATAAAAAGTAAATGAAAATATCATCACATAGATTTAGAGGGTGTTTGACAACAAGGACCTGTGAGTGACTTTTTTTTTTTTTACTGGGTAAGAGCTCTAAATTGGAAACAACAAATACTGGAAGTCCATATTGCGACTCTGCATTTCTAAGGCAACACCCTGTCACCAAAACATGAATTATGGTCACCTCCAGCTGAGAAAAATGACAGAATCTGGCCCACATCATGAATCAACATCCACTCTGCTCAATTGTAAAAGAATCTGGAGGACAAAGTATAAAGTGGTTTGGAGGGATGGGATCAGATGGACCTATTCAGACAGCTTAGAGTCTGCCTTAAGCAAAGGAGAAATCTTAGATTTATGTGAATAAAGGAAAACAAAGGAAATGAAAACAAAGTCGAGGATGTGCTGGCTGGAAAGCACCAAGCTCAAGCTGTAAACAGAAATAATAAGAAGCTGCAATTTGCCACTATCAGTGAGTAGTGCCCATATTATTTTTGGATGTGCCGTGTGAGAATTATCTAATCTAGAAATTCCCCTCCTACCAGTAAAAACTAAATTTGACTCCACATACATAACCCTCAGGATGCACAGTGTGGTTTTTCCATATGTTGCAAATTGAGATTTAACAGTACCAGGTTAAGGTGCTCAAAGGTGACCATCTCAAACCTCCCTTTCTTTTCTGTTACCAGTGTCAAATGCTAGAGCAACACTGCCCTGCAGCCCTCTCTGACACAGGTCCACCAAGGGCACAAGACTGTTGGGAGAGAAAGACACAGGATAACTTCCTTCTACCATTTCTCAGTCTGCACATGGCCAAGGCAGGTCTGGTTACCATCAGCATGCAGTCAAAATCTATCAAGCAAGACTGTCATATTTACTCTTTAAAGACATGGAGGGCAACTTTCTCTGGTTTGGATCACGCACAACTAAATTTCCAGTTTCTTAAAGTTCACTGAGTGAGTTCTGCTGGAGTCTATCCAAACTACAGAAGTCATTTCATGAACACCTTTGCCATATGGGCTTTTTAAGATGTTTAGAAACTAATTTGAAATATCAAGCTTTTATATCTTGAAGTTTGTTCTCAGGTCTGGTACTTCCTATGTTGAGGAAGGTGTTCCTTACCAGCAGAAATATCAGAAAGTGTTTTCTGGAAGAAGAGTTAGCCATAAACATTAGACTAAGCCTAGGTTTTCGGCCAGGAAATTTCTTATCTGAGACATATATGTATCCTGATACATGTACTACATTCCAGAGCCTACAATGAAAAGTAAAATTTGCCCTTCCCTATAGAAGATGGTGGATTCTACACAAATTCCATGTCACTGCATTTTTAAAAGGGTCAAATACCAATTTTTTCTACTGCTATGCACCGAACTACCCATCTTTTGTGGTTCAAAATCAAATTCTTCACATGGATTGGCAAAAAACTGCAAGAATGGAGTCCCTTGGATGGAAAAAACTAATAAATCCCACATTTTTAGGAAGTCAGCCCAAATTTTTACTGCAAAGTCATTTAATAGCACCAAGGAAGGGTATAAGTCCATTAAGTCAGTGTAGTTGTATCTTCTGTTCTATTTTCCTCCTTTTTAAAATAAACACAGATAGGCTTTTTATTAGCACTGAGTTCCTAGGTGGGGGAAAGGATGGGGGAACCTTAAATTGAGTTTGCTTCATTAGAATGCTGTTTGCATAATTATTGAGATTATGCAGCTGTTACTATCTGCAGGTGTTAAATGCTGGGCAAGACTTTTGTGTCACTACTATGAAAATTTTAAAACCCAAATTTTTAGTAGCAACTCTGTGGACTTTTAAGTATTTTAGGTAAGGTTCCATTTCTGACTATTTTTGGTCTACTTATGGGTTCACGGGCTTGTAAAACCGAGTATCACACAACCAAAATACTTCTTGTACTGTGACGCAGCAGTCACAGCAGGAGAGCAAGGGACATTAATTCTCTCAATCTGCCCCTGAACAATGTATGACCTTTCTCTGTCTCTCCACACCCTTTGTAAAAAGTACTTTTATACTATCACCTTGAGAGAATGTGACCTGGTTTGACTTCTTAGCATCTTTGATGGCATAGGCAACGGGAAGGCTCAGAGGGGGCTCTGTGAGCCTTCTACTCATGTGAACATTTCAGGTTGCAATTAGCCTGTGCACTGAAGGAAACAAGCCTAATGCAATCAGACGGTCTGTCTGTATGCCCATTTTTTCTTAGCAACTTCTGAACACACTGGCAATTTCCACTGGACTGGGGCAAAAGTAGTCTCAGCTGCACTTAATAGATATTTCATCAAGACAAGCGGTAAAGAAAAGGAGAGAAATCTATTAATGATGGAGGAATGGCAGGAAGAGTTCAGCTGGTTTTTTGTTTCATTTGGTAGCTTTGCCTTGATTTTCTCAGTCTCTTTCACAGCTATAGCTTTAAAAAAAACATTGTACGTATTTTCACAGAAAGCTGTTTTGTGAACCCTGTAATTCACTTTTCCAAGCCTCTCAAAGGCCATTTCTCCCCCATTAGTTCATTTTAGCTCTGTTTAGAGCCAACTTTTAAAAGATGCTGTCTTGCCTCCCCTGTGAGGTCAGCCTCTGGTCTTCTCCCAGGTATGAACCAGTGTTCATAATTCCCCCCTATGACTCCATGGGATGCCAATGACCGCTGCCATTGCTCCTGCCTTCTGCCCTTTGCTGAACACCCCTGGGCTGGAGCCGTTGCCTCTCCCAGGATAGCCCTCTCTAAGGCTGGCCAGAAAGCAAACTCTTTTCTCAACCAAAGTGTAAAGAAATCATAAGGTTTTATGGGTATTTCCATGGAAATGTTTAACTTACAGTCAAAACATGAGATTTTCTCTGAAATTTTGGCCTGGAGTATTGCTGTGTTTCACGATAGCACTGATTCATAAGCCTCTTTTTTCTGCTTCTGCTATGGGGTGAGCAACCAGGTAAGATGATCCATCCCACAAGACAACCCAGCGCCCCACACAAAGAAGTCCTTGAATGTTGGCTGTGTGGTCATTTCCTAGAACCTGCCTTTTGACAACAAAAATCTGCTGTGAGGTGATGGCATTTTTCATGAAACAGTATAATTTAGCAAAGCACAAGCTTTCTATCAGTAACACCTTAGATACTTTTTTTTTTTTTTTCCACACCAACTTCCTAGTCCCAAAACCTTTCCCTTGGATCATTTTGAGGGAAAGGTGTGAGGACGCACAGGAGACACAGGCAGAGTTGACAAACTGCTTCCAGCCTAACCCACTAACAGAGCCTGCAGCACTTCAGAACAGTTAAACCCACCGCCACTTGCTTTAATCGAGTAGGTATCCAAAAGGAGTTTTTTTGAGATGCAGCAGTGGCCTCATTTCACAGTATGTTGATTACATTTCATGTGAGATTCCTTCATCCAGGTGCCTAAATGTGATTTAGGCTGAGATTAGTGCCACTGTCAGCCTTGAGATGCCTTCAGCTGCTGCTCCAAAGTGATCCAGGTCTCCCGCTGGTCCCATGCCAGTGAATGTATCTCAGATACCTGTACTGAGGGGCCTGAATGAAGTCCTTGAACTCCACTGAGCAGAAGAGGGCTTGGACACCTGGTTCACAGCTGGCTGACCACATGTACACATCTAACTACAAATTGCTGAACTTTGGAGCTGAAGCCCATACTATGCCTTTAGTCCAATGTTATTTAGACCTGATTTGACAGCATTGCTAATCTCCATGTTCGCAATGCCCCATTCTGAGTGCCGCTGAGGCCACAGCACCCAATAGCTAATCACAGTCCGGTCTCTTTGAGGAGCCAAACTCTTCTCAGCACTGCTGGAGGAGCACACACTGCACCAGCGTGATGTGCAGATGCTGAGCTTCCCCTCCTCTTACTCCAGGTCTGCACCATGCCTAATTTACACCCCCGACACTGACAAATTCCTCTCCCAAACAAGGTGCTCTCCAGGGCCTGATCTGTTCTAGTCACAGCAGAACTCAAGCCACAGAATATGTCTTCTCTAACTCTGCCAGACAAGTATTTTGTGTTTTATGAGGGGCAATTTATAATGGCTCTCGGCTGAGCTGAGAGCCGGCAATCTGATTTCAGACAGGGGAAGAATCAGGCGATGAAGGAGTGCCTTATCACTCCAGAGCCTTAGAAAAATACCCAGTCGCTTTCCAAGAAGAAGACCTTTGAAGTGCCTCACCCAGGCTGCTGATGGATACCCCGACTTATGCATGGGTGGAGAGTGACCCTGGACTCCAAGCCAACCTGCAGCATCACCCTGCTCCTCCTGCCACCACCTTGCAGGGACTCAGCCCCAGTCTCCTGCCCCACTTTGGCCCCTTCCCCTTTGGCAGTATCTCACAGGCATCTCCCCCCTGGCACTAAAATGATCTGGCCTCAAATATTTTCTCTAGCCATCTTGAACCATTCCCACTGAAGTTAATGGAAGCACCATATGAGTTAAAGAAAAGGTCAGAGCCCGTGGCAAGAACCCAGCCCCACGAGTGCACACAGGCTCTACAGGGTTTGGGCACCCAACGACTCTTTTGCTTAAACTAATTACTTTATATTAGTCTTAATGAGCAACAGAAAAAACAGCAATGGTGTTGGCCCACCCATGGTATGTTTTGCACGTCTTGCCTTCCACACAGAGTCACCTTCATTGCTCTTTCATAATGTCAGAAATTGAGTTTAGTGTTAGGACGTGCCGAGTAGATGAAGCACAATTTGGAGGAGAGATTGAAGTCGCTCCATAAAGAGAGCTCTCAGGCTAAGAGGAAATCACAGGTGAGGTTCCTCAAGGAAAACTGGTTTGGGTCAATCTCAGGGAGCATCTTAGCAATGGCCTTCAGTCTGCATGCTGACACTTGGTTTTGGACAACAGCTCAAACTTTCCCATCATTAGCTCCTTAGAGGAATAAAAAAATGCCTGGTAAAACCAATGTACAGGCGAGCCTTACCCAGCACAGCACGCTGCTTCTGCTCGCCCCTCTTCACAAGGAGGGACATCTCTGCCCAGAGAGGTGGTGGTGTCTCTGTCCTTGAAGACGTTCAAAACCCACCTGGAAAAGTTTCATTGCAACCTGCTCTAGGAGGACCTGCTTTGGCAGGGGGGTTGGACTAAATGATCTCCAGAGGTCCCTTCCAATCCCATATGATTCTGTGATTCTGTGAAATGCCCAAATCCCATGTGGGGCAGCCAGGAGGGCCAGCAATGTGGAGCCAGCCCAACAAGCAAGCCCAACACAGAGAGCCTGCGTTTTTTATCCTGCAGAGGAGAGGCAGAGGGGGATGAGATTGCTTTCCTAGAAACGCCTGCTGGAGGGCAGAGGAGCTTCTCGCCCCAAAAGACAATGCTGGCACAAGGCTAAATGACTATGAATAATTGAGTCTGGAAACTCAGTCAGATCGAGAGGGGGATTCAGCACCAGATTTCCCACAGGACAACAGGAGAAACAGTCTAAACTTCCCAGTTGGAGCCTGCTATGGTTATGAAAACACAAGTGTGTTAGTGGGGTGAGCAGACAAGGGAGGTTAGGCTGGCAGGATTTTGGAATGGAAAAAGAAAATGAACAGGTTTTCAGGTGGAGAAGTCCTTCTTCAGGGCATTTTGTAATATCAGGAGTGCTCTGCAGACCAGAGGGACTGACATAAGCAGGGTAGTGCACAGCTTTGCCCTTTCTTGGTCTGCGCTGTGTGCCCCTACCAGTGTCACCAGTAGATATCCCAGCAGTAAGATGATTATTTTTATTTTCATGCACACTTTCTCGCCTGCTTTAAAATGCAGAATCACCAAGGATGAAATTTGCAACTATACAATTGTGGATGTTTCTGATGTCCCACATTGAAGACAATTATCCCATTTACATCCCCGTCACTGGACCAGCAATATCCCCAGCTACCCATGATCTTCTGTGTGCAGTGCAGCATTTCTGCTCGCTTGTCACTCTGGTGTCTGTGCTTCTTTATCGTTGTATCTGCATATCTCTGCAGTGATACTTCAGTTGCGTGCCAGGCACAGCTCTACCATACTGCATGGAAAACAAAGCCCTCCTATAGCCTTTCCCCAGGCTAAAAAGTACCCCTGAAAGCTTCTAAAAGAAAATAAGGATATAACCTGCTTCTAGTAGAAATTGCCTAGTTTCAAATTGCTCATGGCTAATTTATGTACTGAGGGGAAAAAAAAAAAAAGTACAGCTTCTCTGATATTTAATATGAATTTTGTATCTGTATAACATCATAAGGACCTATATATTGAATAAATAAAGCGTGGGCAGGGGTAGTCATGATTTAATCCCACAAAATTATGTCATGATTAAATCACTAAATTATTACTCATGATCAAATCCTCCTAAACCCTGCAGTGCAGGAACATTAGTGAGCCCAGCTAAAGCTTGCCTCCTCCCACCCTCAGAGGTGCCCATTCACCTCGTCGCCCACCCTAAAGCTGAGTGCCAGGTAGGGCAGTGTGGGGCCTAGGGGCTGCTGCAGGCACAGCTCTCTCAGTAACGCTCTCCTCTGGGTTTACAGCGAATTTCCATCCCCTGCCACCTTTATGAAAATAAACTCCTCTCACTCCCATTCCCAAGTGAAAATGGTCTTCTGAGGCGGCGTATTTCATTTTTAAGTAATAGCCTGCGGTGGCTTTTTCTAAGGGCCCTTTACTACTGCCTGGGAGTTGGTTTATTTGGTGGGTGAACAGTGACATCTGCTGGGAAAGTCCCTGGGAGGCGGACTGGGCGCAGCACCCCTTACACCCCCTGTATCCCTGCATCCCCACAGCCCTCCCTCCCCTCGTCTCCCCTGCCAGTGGGGCAGATGGGGCTCTTCCATCACCTGCAGGGCTCGTGAGCTGCACACTATTCATTCCGGATAGGCACAATTAAGCCTATACAATAATTACCTGTCTGACTCTATCAATGAGCAATTGATAAAATTCGTGATGTTTGTATCTTTTTTTTCTTTTTAAATTGCTTTTTGAACTGCTAAAGGTTGCATGTGTGTGCAGGGCCAGGGATGGTGGCACACAGTGGCTGAGCAATCGGAGCTTCTACCCTTGCATCCCACTGAGCATCTCAGTCCTTCATCTCTCTTCCACCCAGCACTCCTGTTTTCCCTGCTTCCTCCCCTTTTATTATATTATATTTACAATAGGGCTTATTTTAAAGTGAAATGTCCCAGCAGAATTGCCAGCAGTAACTGGTAGTGAGGGCTGTGTTGCTCCAGGCACCGGGGTGCCCCTTCAGCCCGAGTGCAGCGCGTGTCTGATGTCCCATATAAATAGTATGATGTCACACTCTCTTTAAAGTTTTCCCTCCCCCAAAAAAAGAGCATTATGTTAGGAAAAATAATATCGGCTACTTCAAGCAAAGTGCTGGGCCTGAAATGTGGCAAGCTGTGCACTTTCTTGGTTTCTTTGGGGCACTAGCAATATGCCTCTCCTAATTATTATGTTATTAAAATGCATAAATGCAGAATCCAGACACCATATAGGACCTTTATTATGGTCAGCAGCCCTCTGACTGTATGATGGTGGTTAGGTGATCTTGCAAGAGCTCTGTCCCCCACTTTCCCTTTTTATTTCTGAAGTGCCCAAGGAGTGAGGCCAATGGGTGCAAGCCCAGCATTAGGCACCAGAGATACACCTTGTATGTTCATTTAACTCTTCTGACACAGTTTTCCCATGTTATCGATTACACAAGAGCCATTGTCATTTAGGAGTACCAGCTCATGTTGATCATCATGTAACTTTAAAAGAGAACATCACTTATTGCTTGACCTATGCACCTCCTGCTGAGGGGAAACTGAGCTGCTCACCATAATGGGCTGTTCCTTCCGGCATAGAATATGGTGATGCGAGAAGTGCTCACCTTCAGCTGGAGGAAGAGGAAAAACATAGAATCATAGAATGGTTTGAGTCGGAAGGGACCTTAAAAGGTTTCTCAAAATACAGCAAAAGAAAGCTACAAGGGATAACCCCCAAACTGTGCTAGAGAGACGTTCACTGTTCTTGTGGTCTGGTTCTATCCTGTTAAAGTACTTACAGTCTAAACAACACTGAGTATCATAGAATCATAGAATGGTTAGAGTTGGAAGAGACCTTAACAATCATCGAGTTCCAACCCCCCTGCCATGGGCAGGGACACCTCCCATAGACCATGTTGCTCAAAGCCCCATCCAGCCTGGCCTTGAACACTTCCAGGGATGGGGCATCCACAACTTCTCTGGGCAACTTGTTCCAGGGTCTCACCACCCTCACAGTAAAGAATTTCTTTCCAATAACTAGTCTAAATCTACCTTCTTTCAGTTTGAAGCCATTACCCCTCACCCTATCACTACATGCCCTTGTAAAAAGTCCCTCTCCAGCTTTCCTGTAGGCCCCCTTCAGATACGGGGAAGCCACTATAAGGTTTCCCTGGAGCCTTCTCTTCTCTGGGCTGAACAACACTAGCTTTCTCAGCCTGTCCTCATAGGAGAGATGCTTCAGCCCTCTGATCATCTTCGTGGTCCTCCTCTGGACTCACTTCAACAAGTCCACAGCCTTTTTGTGCTGAGGACTCAAAATGCAGTGCACGTGAACTTGTTTCGCTGCAGGAACACATGTAATCCCAGCAGATAAGCCCAAACTTGCCCTCGGGTCAAGCTGTCTCACACCCACCACATAGTACTCATCATCCAGCCCTCCCTCTCCAGAGATCCCCGCACTCCCTGACCTCAGCTCAGCTCCGCTCAGCTTCCCTCCAACCCCCCATCACAACCACAGTAGGGATTTCCAATCTGGAGCGCCCACGCCTCTGCCTCACCTCCCTCAGAGCCCTGCTAACATCACCCTGTTAAAATATTTCAAGGAATCATGTTTCTTTCCTTCTTCTGAGTGTGCCTGCTGCCCAAGGAAACACAGTCCAAAATAAATATGCTGTTCAGAGAGAAGAGAAGGCCTTACCCAGTACATAACTCAGCAAGTAATTTATATACTTCCCTCTGCAAAATCAAATAATGCCTTACAAAACCCAGGGTGTGAAGCTGGAACTGTTCACCAAGCCATAAATCACGTGAGCAGAAGAGGAAGCGATGGCAGACTGTGTGCATGGGCCACACGGGTAATGGCCACCCTGTAGCTCCCTCTCACACCTGAGCACACTGGCACTTGGCACCCCCAGCCCACAATGGATGGCATCCACTGGCCCCCAAGTGGATGAAGCAAGTGGCAGATGCTCCCTGATGCTGAGGAGGAAGCACAGGATCATCCCCCAAGGGGTCCCCAGTGGAGGACTTGGGCAGCATGCTGCTGCTGGCCCTGGAGGAATACAGCTTTTCCCAGCAGGTGTACACAGGTAATGTATCCAGAATGATGCTCTATCCCTGTGCTGCTGTCCACCTCCCCACGCTGGTTGGGTTTGTTGCATAGGGTGTTGTTGATGAGGCTCTGGTCTTGTGGAGGGTACAGGCAAAGCATGAATTTTAAATAAGAGTTTTCTGGGAAAGGTAACTCTGAATGACTCCTCCAACTGCACCCCCCCAAGCCTTGTGACTTAAAGACATGATCACATAAGACAACTTACTTTCTTGCTCCATTTATCAAAACCCAAGCCAAAAAAAGACCTGGAGATGTCTCAAGAAAGTTGAGAAACGTCCTCAGCGAAGCTACCGAGAAAGGTCTGCAACAAGGCAAACATGGCAAAGTGGGGTGAAATGTTCAAAGCTGGAAAGAAGCAGATGGGAAGCAAGTGAGGGACCTTGGGAGAGGCAGAGAGATGGAGGGGAAAGGAAGACATTGGAGGCACTGGGGAAGAGAGAGCCTGTGAAGGAAAGAAATACTGAAATAGGAGACAGTCTAAAAGCTCGTTTTTAATTTTCTTAACTTGGCATGGGGGTTTTCACCAGCAGTTACATATGAAACTATAATTTTTAGCTAGAGGGGAAAAAAAATTAAACCCATCCAGCTTTCTGTTTGTGATCTGGAGAAGGAAACCAAGATTTCCAAAGAATTTAAAGTAAAACCTTGCAAAAGATTCTTTGGAAAAAAAAAAAAAACTTCATTTTCATATTACTCCTCTGTGACTCTTCCCACATAGCTGAGCACATTCATATGAATCACCAGTTTACACTGAAGGGTAAACACTCAGCTCACAGCACTGAGAGGGAAAGCTGGGACAGCCAGAGCCACAGCCTTGCTTATTTTAGACCACAGAGCTGGAGCTGCCACGGGGGGTGTCAGGAAGCCCTTTCCAACTCATGCACTGATGCAAGGGAAAATCTGATGGGGACTCACAAGGAAAAGAATGAAGCAGTTAAGGAAGCACCTGTAAATCAATGTTTTTGCACAGGCACGACTAACATCCCTTTCTGCAAAGTAATCACCATACATATGTGAGGCAAAACCTGCAGTTTACAGCAAGTAAAACGATTGCTGAACAGCCCTGCACCAAGGAGGATGAGTAACTGAGCCCCAAAAAAACGAGTATGGATGCATGTGTTTAGGTGTGCATTCAAATTTAGCACACTGGCGATAGCATTACTGCTAAGCAGTCAAAATCTTGAAGTTAGCATCAAAAAAAATGAGGTTTAAGAAACAGCCTGGGGAGCCTTTCTGCTCTTTGTGCCATTACCATATATACCTTCTTCGCGTTTTCAAGCTTTCCCACCAGCTAGGCAGGGTGGACTCTCTTTCTTACATTGAAACAAGAGATATTCTGGTGTTTCCTTTGATTCTAGTAGCTTTATAAAGCCGAAGCACTGTAAACTGGTGACCAGAGAGTAAGAAATGGCAGGCTTTACTCCCTCTTAGAGCAGGAGTAACTTCACCAAAGGACCAGTGAGAAACAGAAGCAATAAACAGCCTCCTCTGATCGAGGACAAAAAGAAAACCCAAACCAACACCATGTGGAAAGTGAAGTGGAAGGGTAAAATGCTGCAATTCTGAAACATGGTGTGAAATAGGCATTTAAATGTTTCTCCACTCCTCTGTCATAATTAGCAGCTCCAGAAGAGAAACTCCTGGCCAGCCGCTCCAGACGATGTTGTGAAAGAAGTGACCTCTAAGGATTTACGTGAGGCAGCCGGGCTATTTGCACAGTCCCAATCACATCTAACTTTCAATACGGTTTGGTCATGTTCTATTTTACACTCTGCTTTGATGTGTTTGAAGTCCAGAAATGAAGAACAGAAGTATATATGCTGGGATTGTAACAGGCTCTCTCTCCGTGCTAAATTTCAGAGCTACTCTACTGCTGCTAAGTACTCAGGAGCCTGCCTGGTGGAAGTGAAAGCTCAAAGCTTTTTTTAAATTCATGAGCACTGGTTGTACTTACACTGAGTCTCCTTATCCATAGTTCACCATACTAAGAATACCTTGTCCCTGGAGTATTGTCCCTAATAGTAACTTGACATGAGTCCTGCCCGTGACACCTTCATTGCTCCCAGGGGGTTGCACTCTCCCAGATTGCCATGATAAATAATGCAAAACAAGCCTTGAAAGCACTCAACGAAAAGCTTCCCAGCAGACCCAGCTAGCACAGACGCAGCTCAAGCATGGTGCTTCTGCGATCTCCACAGCTACGAGTACCTCAGCATTGCCTGGCGATGTACTACTCGCAGCACTACGGCCCTCTGAAATAGAGGGATTTCATCCTTCCCACAAGGAGAGGTTAGATAATGAGCTGCAGACTTATAGTGACTTACTCCCACCGCAGCAACTGCTCTTAGAAATATTAACTCTGACTGAGCGGGCTGGATAAAGGGATAGGAGGTAGGTAATGGCAAGGCACGGAATCAAGCCTGGCTCTTGCACTAACAAGTTCATTTTCTCCCTCTCCTCTCTTCTGCAGCCTCCTTTCATAAGGGAATGGCCTGGCTGGGCTGGCTTTCTTCTCTCCTTCAAAGTGAAAATTCACTTCAAAGTGAAGTTCTTCTGTTGTTGACATCCAAGCTGCTTTTCCCCCCCACCTTAAACTGTGGGGCCAACACACACAGAACATACCATAGGAGCAGCAAAAACTCTCCATTTTCTTCTTCACCTAACTTCAGAAGAAAGAGCAGTTGTGAGAGCTGTGTTGGTATCAGCATCATAAGACCTTATAATGGGAAAGGAAGGGAAGGGAAGGGAAGGGAAGGGAAGGGAAGGGAAGGGAAGGGAAGGGAAGGCCTCATTAAGGGTCATTATTTTTCAGTTTGACCAGTATGGGAAAGTCTCATTGATCTCGCTGCCACTATCAAACACCTGCTTCATGTCTTCAAACTCTCCCCAGTCAACAGGCAGGGTAGAGCTTTCTTAAAATGAAATAACAGATACTCGGGCATTTGCTTTGATTCTAGCGACTTCTAAGAAGGCCAATTTTTTTTTTTTTAAACAAACAAGAGTAGGCAGACTCCTGTTTTCCTGAAGTCAGGAGGGTGGCATGATTTCACCAAAGGACCAGAAAGAAGCATTAAGCAGTCCCTTCTGATCATGTTTCTGTACCTTGTTTCTGCTACCTTCAAGCAGTTTGACTGGTAGATTCAACTTCCAGCACTCATGAGCAGATGGTACTTAGGTGGGAAAACATTCCTGGTGTAACAGCCTATATGCTTTTCAACAGCTTTCATAATATGTGATACAGAGTGACACAGAGCTGCACAGGGGAAAAAAACTACCAAGATAAAGGCAAAAGCATATGTGTAAGTGTAAGTCGTGGCTATCTGTAGGTAATCAAACATGGGAGTGATATCCTTTCTCTTTCTCCACTCCCACTCAGGTGTCTAAGCATAGCAATGTATGATACGTCTGGATGTTCTCATGGCTTTCCAATTCTGGAGGTATCTCCAGAATCATACATAGGTATACATATAATACATATCCTTAACAACTGTCAGGTATTCTTAAAAAACAAGAATATCTTTTAAAAGTGCTTTCCCACTCAAGTAATGAAATATGAACTCACAATAACTAGAAATATACATGATGTGAGCTTGCCTCTTATTAGTAGTGAGTGATCATTTCTACAATAAAACAGAAAAAAAATGCAGGAAAATTACATTTTGAGTTTACTATCAATGTGATAGAGATGAAAAATGCAGTCTATTAATTACATCATGATTCTGGTGGATGAGGCAACTACTTCATTTTAAGTAAAGTAATTTCTGTGTCTTTGACTACAGCTATTTCCCAGATTAGTGCTTTTTAAAACTGTTAACCATTCACTGACTGTAGAAAGATGGTTTGTATTTCAATAACAATCTCTCATCAGCAAAACAATGAAAAGGAATTGAACTGCTCAGTGCAATGCCATCAAATAAATGCAGAATAAAACATTTTTTTTTTAAAATGGAACAACCTGGAACAAATTACAGTAAGTTTTCCTCCAGGAAATCCCATTAAGTTCAAAATGAGTGTAAGATGGTACACTTGTGTATCATCATCTGTCAGTCCAAGACTGGAAAGAGATTCCTGTAGATCCTACTTTCTGTGTTGGGAATAAAGATCAATTTTGAGTAGTATATAACCAAAATATGCCACCTCTCTTTCCCTTTTTTAACCTGGAGCCCAGTAACAGGAGTTAGCCTCATAAGTTTATTCCTATTTGGACATGTAACTCACTGCAAACTCCATGGCTGGTTATTGGTTGTGCAACTAGTACAACTAATATACCTCTTTTGATGACTCGATGGATGGTTTTATTGTGTCTTTCGAGAAATACTGGTTTTATGAATCACAAAACAAGATACTGTCTCTTTAAATATCTAAAAATCCTTTTTAAGATCTTTTAAAAATATACTGGCACTTCAATACCTAGAGCTTGGTTTTTCCTTTAAGATGTAGTTTTAACACCAGGCTCCATGTCAAGCAACTAATGACACAAGGTTCAGCTATCCCTGTTTGGTCAAAATATTAAAACTTCTTAGCTAACATATTCAACATGCTTCTAAAAACAGATTTTTATCCTTACTTTGAAACCCTGGAGAAAAAATGCATCATTAAAGAAACAACTAGTACTAGGAAATACTACAGCAATACTATCATCCATAATTTGTTCTGGAGTCATGCTCCCATGAGCTCCAGTTCTTCAAATATGAGAATGAGTCTAACCTTGAAATAGTTCATGGTTTTAGCTCCAATAAAACGATGAGGCTGAGGAGCACGACTAATAAACATACAAATCGCTAGCTCCTTCCATGCTAAAATGACATGTTAGCACAGGTATAAAACAGAGAGTACATAGAGGATCACAATGGCAAAGAAACAGCAACTGTTCTACTCGGGCTTTGTTATTCTGTATTATAATAATATCAGAGTGACAGCAGTATCTCAGGAAGCAACTACAACTTTTTTAGGCCTGAATTCCTTTCTCCACTTTAAGAACTGGTCATTCAGCATGGCACCAACTGGTAAGTGCTGGTGTGTACAACACAAGAACTGTCTTTGCCATCAATTAAAAGAAGATGAAAAAAGTATTGCACTTAAGATTCACAAAGGTGTTAGTGGAAAGGTTTACCCCCGCACTTGACTTCCTGTAGTAGTGGATCATTTACTTAAGCTTAAGGATAACTATTTTGGATTTAGTTTTGCAAGCTCCTAGAATAGTTCTTATTCAAGATGCATGTAACATGCTCTGAAAATCGCTTTGTTTTAGTTAAAAGGAGAAAATACACTAGGACTGTAAAACTAGTCATCCTGAAAAAAATGTATCCCTGAAGCTTTGGTTTCATTGAACCATTTGGTTTCATTTTTATATTCCCCAACTTTGTTTCTTTGTCCCTTAAAGTAAAAGAAATTATTTCTTAAAACTGTCAAATTATATGAAAACATTTATATTCTTTTAGGAAAAAGGAATTTTCTCATATTTGTTGCACACTGAATTGAGCTAATTGGAATGATAAAATGGTTGCATCCAAGCAGGAAGGACCCACTGCGAGCTCTCATAAATGCTGCTGGGGTGCAGCCATACCATTTTGGACATCCCTCAAGAAAATACAATATTCAGATACACAACGCTCATCAGCCTTGGGGAGGAAACCAAGAAGTACTTGCTTGCTGCTTGCCCTGTTTACTGATATTCACAGCCCTGTGACTCCCAAGGACCCACTGAAAGGCAGGTTAGGACAGTCATCAGTCTTCAAGGAAGTCTCTAGCACACTTGGGAGAAATTCTAGGGACAGATGGCATTGTGCTGCATCCCTGAGCAGCAGCCCTGGAGGCTCTAATGACATAAGAAGTTGCAGGGCTGGTGCTTCATGACTGCTAGATTAAACCCTGAGGGTACCTCTGCTCTCAAATAACTGAGTCCTGGCATCTGATGATCTTCCACACTTGGTAAATGTTTGTTTGCTCCCAGCTCCAGGCAACAGCCTGCTCCAGGAGCTGGGCAGTGTGGAAAGTGGTCGCACCAGCTTTGCATCTGTCCACCCACTGCCACCCTCCAGCATGACCCCAGCCCATTCTTGACCTTCATGCACTCCTTCAGGTTTTGATGCCACAGCCCTGGGCATGAAGCATGCATCCTCAATTTCCTGCCATTAAAGCATTGCTGCGGTAGGTTAGAGCAGAACCTTTGGGCTGTTTTGGAGGCTGGAAGCTCAAGAAGTCACATATCATCATCATCACCACAATAGCAATAACAGTAAGAGCAGCAACAACAGTCACAGATCCAGAGGGCAGTACATGATGCCCAGCTGTGCCATGGGGCTGCCTCCAGCCTGCCCTAGAGGTAGCCAGCCCTGAGTCATGTGAACAGAACTGCTTTGCACAACCTGGTCTGCCACGGGGACCAGGTGGTGATCATCACTTAGTGGTCACCTACTAGTTTGTCTGCACTAGTAAAATAGGACCGGCTGGGGCTCTTTGACACTGAGGCCAAACAGCAAAGCCCAGCTGTCCCCTGCATGGCAAACTCCTCTCCTCCTAAAATCTGGGTGGCTGTATCCAGACTGCCTGGCAGGAAGTGTCCTTGGCACATACCCCTCTCCTCAGGGCACCCCGTGTCTGCAGCTTGTAGTCAGTACAGGCCAAAACCATGCCAGCAACTGGGCTAGCCCAGCCAAGCAGTGTAGGAAACCACAAGTAAGTGCTCAAACCTATGCCCCAACACTTATGAGCATGGATGTAGTTCAGATACCCAGCTAACGGGCACCTTCTGCAGTGGTCCCTTGCCCGATCTGTGCCAGGGAGCCTCAGATCCATTGTCTCATCTTACAGGAGTATAAAACTCATCTCAGAGAAGCAGGGCTGCCTCAGGACCACTGGCCAGAAGCCTGAGCTTGTGAGCTGGTTGGAAACCAGGCAGATCTTCACTGGAGTTAGGCTTTCCAACAGCTTGGAGGTCCAGGAGTTGCAGGCACTTGGCATGGCTAAAACATACATCCAAACTAGCCAGTCATTGCCTATACCTCTCCATAGAGATGTATGTTGTACTGAAGGGAGCAATCCAGAGGGGAATGCAACAGGAAAGGAAATAACCTGACAGCATTGTAAGAACAAAACGAAATTGACCTTGAAGGTCCAGAGAGGTAAGGGAAGCAGTGAAGAAAGTTCTCCAGATATCTTGAATCAACAGCAATAAATCGTTAGAACAAAGTGCTGCGGCGTTGCTCTTGATGTAAAATCTGGCAGCCTGTTGCCATATCAACATAGTGCAGGAGACTCAGAGGGAACAGCTTGAGCCATGAGCACAGAAGAAAGGCATCAGCTTTTTTTTTTTTTTTTAATTATTTTTCCAAGTGAGTGTGCTGCTTGTGAAAAGTACCACAAATGACAGCTACAGAAGCTGTAGGGCTTTACATCTTTTTTCCAGTACCTGGCATTAGCAACAGTGGGACATGTGTCACCCAACCCATCCCACACTGGTGAACGAACAGACCCCTGAACTAGAGCCCATATACTATGATAAGTCTTAAATCTAACAACAGTGATGTTGAAGAAAACAGCAGCTAAATGTCAAAGAAAAAGGTGAGAGAGTAAAGGTGATCCCTGTGGGTCTTTCAAGCTGCTTGTGTGGAATAACACATGGGAATAATGGAGCTGAACCTCAATTTTCCTAGAGTTGTTATGTTCATCCCACGCCTCTCAAATGGCAAACTGCTGTTACACCTATTACCCAAGAATATGTTATTTGTTTTATTCTGAAGGAATCTCCAAAAAGCCAAGGCAGGAACTGGGTCTCCATGCCTACTCAGGTCTTAGTCTTTTTTTCACTCAGCAGGATTCTCTGATGTCTTAGATATAAGTCAGATGATAACTGGGTTTTTTGTCATGTAGACTACAATCCCTGCTGTAACTATGTACCTGGAATGAAAAAGAAGGAAGTATTTTTAAAGAACAACATAATAGCTTTTAACGTAAACAATCTGACAGCCATCTGATCACTCCTGAAGTAGGAGTGATCTTTGTCTGTATTACTGCTATCAACCCCAGGTTCAGGTATTTCCCATATCCTTTCTTCATGGGAAAGTTGTTGTAAACTGGGACACCAGCAGCTGTTGCATCCTACCAAAATATAAAAAATATTTTCTTAACATCATTCATTTCACTCTACTAGTCAGTGCTGAGTAGCTGTCAAACCAGGTAGTATAATTTATTTTTCCCCCCCCATAGCCACAGCCGGAGAGCCTTGCAGAGGGTCTGCCTCACAGGCTGGAGACCCCTGCTTGTGAATGCTGAATGACAATCAACCCTGAGATGTGTCCATTAAATACTTTGGGTTCAAAGAACCATTTTTATCAGAAACATGCTTTTCTGGAAAATGCCCAGCCAGTGCATGGACCGTTGCCACCTGTTATCAAATCACCCTAAGCTTTGCCAGAAGTACTTCCATCTTAAAAGCCCCAATGTGCTATGTTTTCCTTTTCCCACTCTTCAATCTTAGGTATGAGATCAGTCAACAGTACACAGAGAAATTATTTTTCAAATAATGTGGTCTATACTCATTCCTTTATAATCCCATTATAAGTGACGTTGAACCATTGTTCCACAGGTAAGCATAAGAAGGAACAGGGACTCAAATAGGCCCAGCATCCCATGACTTTTACAATTCCTAAAGTCTGAGTCACATTACCCCACAGCTTTCTAGAGAAGCAAAACTGGAACTTCCATGAGATATCTGCTTGATCTGATACACTCTTTAAGTATTTAACATCAGCTTAACATAGCACTTCAGCCAGAGAGTGAGAGAGGCTGTTATTTAAATAGTGAGTAAAGGTTTTGTCTGGTCTCAAGAACTAACTCCAGAAATAACCACCAAAGCCTAACTCTTCTGTTGAAAGTTGATGTGTTTTGCCTTCCAGACCCATGCAGCTCCTGGTCAAGATAGAGCAGAGTATTTGCAATTTCTAACATGGCCTCAAGGGGCAACTGTGCGTTGGGACAAGTTACATACTGGGGGAAAGCTGTTTTACAATGTAGAAAACAGAGCTGCACCAACAAAAAAGGTGGTTATTTCATTACAGCACCTTAATAGACCCACTCTTTATCTTTAATAAACAAAGTATTTGCACCTAATCATACCATTTAGAATATCAATTACCTGTGCAGTGCAAAAATACTACTCTCAATTGCTTAATTAAAATACAGCTCAGCTAGCATGTTATGTAGTTTGTCTGCTCTCCAGTGCATGGACCTACTCCCTGAAAACTCAGATAAATATGCACAGGAGACAGGACCAAATTTCCCCAGGTCTTTCACACAGCAAAAATGCCAAACAAGCTGTGTTTTCATCAGCTGACATAAGTCCATAAATATACTGGCATCTCTCCAATGCTAAGTGAAGCCTTTAAGAGCTTTCTGTCAAATTTAGTGAGCTCCATGTTGAGTCACTTACCCAATCCTCTGCCAGTAAACACCTGTCTAAACCAGGGATACTAAGAAAGCACCACTTACCTGTATGAAACAGATCACCTTTAAGCTATGACAAAACATATTATTGTGTTTATCCATTACTGATTTTCCATTTACTAACACAGGGAGGTGGAGACACTCAGATTCGGTGAGTTGCCAGGGCTTACCTGGAGCTATAATTTCTAACCAGTGATGTGGGCTTCAGAGGTGAGGAACAAGCATATCACACCTGAACCATAGCCCAGTGCCCAAGATAGCAGCCCAGTGCAGGCTCCTAAGGGACTTGTTGGGCTCAGGTACATGGCTATGAAAACTGTGACTCACTGCTCCGCTGGAGCACATGGACCCATAGGTCCATGTGTCAGAAGAACTTAAGTCTAAGGGAGTTATTTCAGTTTAAAAATTGTAATCTATTTACCTCGCTAAAATAACACAAGTGTTCCAAGAAATTATTATCGGAAGCCAAGTTTTCAGCAGACACTTTTTTTTTTCTCCTAAGGAACTTAAATTCTTCTCTTCTTTCTTTTGACAACATGGGGAAAATGTATGTTGTGTTGCTTTGGATCTATATACGGCCAAAAGGCATGTGGAGTTTGACCTGCCACCTACAAGCACGGATAATACTCCATTTCTCTCCAGTACTATTTTTGGATTTCCTTCCCTAACCAACCACCAAGTGACAAACTGATTGACAAACAGGCTTTTCACTGGAAAGTCAGATAAAAAAACTATTTCACTAAGCTTTGTGTAGTCTAAAACTCCAAACATAGGTTGGGGTTGCCAATGATAAATTTTGAGGCTGTCAGCTGGGGCCAATCATAGCCCAAAGTTACCAAAGAACAGCAATTTTAGAAATTAACAAGCCAAGTGTTACCTCCAACACCCAGAAAGAAATATCAACTAGACACACAATGCCTGATCCTTATCCCCAAAAAGTATTTGAACCCCTCACTCTGGTCAGTATTGCCAGCCAAGATATTTCTGCTGGAGTTATGTACATAACCCAGGTCAGCCTTTTCCCATGAAAAAATAGGGAGGAGAAAGGACTTTCCTCAACCCTGTTTAGCAAATAGACAAGTGGCCTTTAACATATTTAGGTTTGAGTATCTTTTACTGACATACCACTTAACACAAAGAATGAAATCTTTATTGGAATAAAGGTTCAGACCTGGTTTGCACAGGCTCACGGTTCATACTGCAAGCCAAAGGCAGACTCACCTCCCTTAGCTCATTTCCATCTCTCCCTTCCTCCCTCACCCAGGAGTGTGACCAAGCGAGAATTTATCCCATGAACCCCCGCTGGTTCTCACCAAAAAAAGTCAGTAAGCACAAGGATTTTAAATGAAGCAGAACACAGCTTTTAAAACAGAGAAATGCCCTGACTGCTCATGGGTGCAAGAGGGTACTTGGGTAAGTCTGTTCTTGCCCTTTCCTGGCTCTTTTTTTACATGACAACTGATGTGACAGACGTGTTGTAGGAAGACCCAGAGGCTGGAGTGACTTTGTTTGCAGCAATGTCTATTCTGAGAATCCCCCAGGGCTTGGATAAGAGTGGGAGCCTGATTAGTTCAGAAGGCTCTCCGTGCTTGTACCGAATCCCAAAGTAGCTCTAGGCAATCCTGGGATGTTACGGGCAAGTACCGACAAACCTGGACCCGTTCTATCTGCCAGGGTGCTAGGATGGGAAGGATGGGAGCATGGTGTGGAGGGAAGCTAGCTCAGGGATGCTGGATCACTGCATTAACCCAGAGCTGAACCCAAGGTCTACTCTGAAAACACTTGCCTTTGCTCTCTACTAACACAGGTTTACAGCTTCAGACCTAAACATCTAAATCCATATGGGGCAGGACATTTTGCGAATTGACAGACTTGGGTCTCCAGCAGTTTGGTAACTTTGCTATCTTCTGTCTTACCCTTTAGGTACCCAGAAACTGAGACAACTTTTGGGGCAATGCCTAAACTGTGAAGGTAGCCCCTGAGAATTACCTGCTGAGTAAGAGCTGTGCAGCACAAGAGGCCTTTTTACAGGGGTGTGTAGGGAAGGGACATTTTAAGGCAAGTCCAAGAGGGCAGCTGTTTGCATCCTGTTGCTGCTCAACTGTGGGACTGCTGAGCATTTTTTATAACATTATCTGAGCAGAGGCCAGGATCCACCAAGATTAATACAGCTTGTTTCTTGACTTTTCTGAACCGTGGCTTAATGAAATAAATTGGAATAGATTGGACAGAGTTGGCTAAGTGCCCAGCACAAGCCCGCCGTCACTGGGGGAAGAGTATCATGCATCAATATGAGAGGCTACAGGCTTTTGCTGCCAAGGGTTTTATTATAACACTCCTGATTTACAGGGGTCAGGCTTGTTGGGTGTCTGACTCTGCAGCTCCATCTCTTGGCAAACATCAGGTAACGAACATACTGCAAACGCTTTTCATGCAGGGATGTGCGATAAATACTTCTCAGTACAAAATACTCCTCATTTCCTTAGCAATAACAGAGGGACATAACGCTCACCTAAAATAGAAGAGGGAATTCTCTCGTGTACTTCCTTCAGTGTTTGTTATGTTATCAACTGTTACCCTGGAAACAGAGTCGCCAACTCAGAAACCGGCAATTCAGAGAGAAGCAGCTGGGTTTTTTTTCAAATGTTTTTAAAATATATAATTACATTTTTTAACCTGTTACTATTTTTCGATCATGAGAATTGCTTAAGCAATTCCTGGATAAGTATTTTTATTAATAAATAAAAAAAAATGGAACGTTCTTTTCTGATCAGCCAATTTGCCCGTGGTGGTTAATGTAATCGTGAAATACACAGCTACATTGTTCTCCTTGCTTGTAAGTCAGTATTTCTAATGAAAAAAAGAACCCTGAAATTACCAATCAATTATTATTATTTGCTGCACCATGGCCTTCTGCAGCCTGTATGACTGATGAGCTGATCAATGCCTGTGGTTTCAAGTGAACCTTAGTGATTTATCCTAGTTGATGAAGTGGTTTTGCGTCAAGTACTGACTAGTCAAGTCAAAGATTTTGAGACTCACTAATAAATCATGGCAATTCCTTGATCTGGCCTGGATTTAAATTGTTTTAAAAATGGACAATACTAAAAAATAAAAGATAACTCAAGTTGTAACAAATACAGATAAACTCGGGCTCTGGGAATGGAGAGGAATAAAATGCAGATGAAACAGTCTTGGACAGTCAAGTGACAAAAGATTTTTTGCTGAGAAAGTTTGAAAATGAGTAAAGAAACAGGACAGTGGAAATGATGGAAGGAAAAAACTTTAAAGTAAACCAGGAGAGGAGCTTGGATGAGGTATCAGCAAAGCAAGATGCCATCACAGATGAATGCAGCGTTTTCAAACAGAAGATGGTGCTTTCTGAGAGGAAGAATATGAACTACATCTTCTAGCTTCTAAATTTAACTGTCAAGAGTCAGAAAAACACTCGGGTGTCAATGTAGGCATTTTGTCGGAGACGTCTTGCAGTGATAAAAAAAGGAATAGTTATGAAGGAAAAAGAATGGAACAGAGAAGAGATACCGAAAATATTTTTTATTACCCCAACTTAGCGCATCATGAGCAGTTGTGGACACCTTGAGAAGGACAAAGTAGAAATGAAATGAGTTCAGAAATGACAACAAAAATAATTAGAGATGTGAAAAGCTTCTAGATGAGCAGTAAAATCAAATCTGTTCACTTCAGAGAAGGGAAAAGATAAAGGTGTTTAAAATAATGAATGGCACCAAAGAAAGTGAGTCCTGTTCATCATTTCCTATCATACATGAGCAGGAAGGCATCTGCTGAAAATAAAAGGCAAAGGGTGAAAAGCAATAATTTTCCACAGTATTCAACTGGCTGGTGCAGTTTCTTCCCACCAGAGGCAACCAAGGCCAGGGTTTCGCGCATTAAAAGGGAATAGAAATCTGCATGGAAAAAAGAGAAAACGTTAAGTGCTAAAAATAAACTTGTGATTTGATTTTAATGGAGCTTATCTTCCAGCATAGGCTGCAGGACATAAAGCAGCCTTTGAGGGTGGGTGAAAGCAAACTTCTTCCCCACAGAGGAGATTCTTTTGAACTACCTTGCTCCAGCGCTTCTCAGACCTTTCACTGCTGGACCTGGTGCTTCCCACTGTCCCAGAGAGGATGCTGGAGCAGACACAGAAATGGCTGGTTATGGAGTAGCAGGTCCTGCTCTACTGCACCAGCAAATGGAGAAAAGCTGGAAGAAGCTAAATGTGGCCACAGGGAGACAAAAAGAGACAGAGTTTGCAAGAGCGCAAAAATTAAAACCAGCCCCACAGTTTGGATCAGTTCCTAAGCAGCCAAACTTTCAGGGAGTGATGCTCCACTTGGAAATTAGCAGGGGAAAACAGAGAAAAGCTCTGAGCACAGTGCTTTTCAGGGAAGATTATTAAACTGACAGCAGCCATTGATGGAAAATTTCTATTACCTGTGCAAAGCAGAAGAGCCGTGAGTAACCCGGGAAGCACCGAGGGCAGCAGGAGATGGCAGTTGCCCGAGTGAAACCTGGAGATGGTGTCGGAGAGGAACAAAGATACTCCATATTTTCCTAACCAGTTTCACTTTCACCCCTGTATGATCACACCCGGTAACGTACACTCACTCCATTTAATGCTTTTATTGACAGTTTTCCTATGTTGTTGCTGGAATTGAAGCACACTGTAAGAACAGATACATTCACTGCATTTTTTCCTAGTGGCATGGCTAAAACTGAATCTTTTTTGGCTTTTTTTGAAGGCATGAAATAGAACAATAGGACAAGTTTTGGCATATGTACCATATCCCACTTCTTTCAGCATACTCTGAGTTAAAATTTTCAGTAAGGCCCACTGTGCTGCTCCCAGGGACTGTATGAACAAGCCAGGATGCTTTACCACTTCTGGAGATGCCAAGCAGGAATCCTTCTCTCCCCATTGCTTACTGAGGGACTCGAGGCAGGCCAAACACCTAACCTAGGAACAAAAAGGTTTGTGGCTGAAAAGAGATGGTATAAAACATACGCAAGTTTTCAGTATTTGAGAAATGTTCCAACTTTTTCCTTGTTTCAGCATGTTTTTAAAGATTTTCTCTCTCTTCCAAAGTAGCACCGGTTCTGAAGTCTGCTATGGCTTGAATTTAAACAGACACTCTTGTGTGTAGGGATGGAAGTTTCCAACCAGCCATTTTTCCACTCACAGCATTTCTTCTGCCCCACAGTTCTTATTTTTGTGATACTTAAACTCTGCTTCTCTCACTTGACCATCTAATGTCTCTTTACCTCCAGCTAGCTTGGTTAATTACACAGTCACTCTGTTCGCAGAATTAAGGGTGACATAGGTTTTTATGCAACTAATTTTTTCTTGCGTAGCATTTTCCAAAAGCCTAGGTGAAAAGATTCACTTGATGCCTCTATCTATGCATTATGTGTGTTTCTTTTTGCTTAGTACCTTGAAATTCCATTGCATATGAGAACATTCATTGTCAAGCAGTTTTCCTTTCCTTAAAGGTGTGAAAATCATTACTTGCTACAAGTTCTTCTATAAAGGGCAAGCTACTGTTTTGAGAGCCATGCATGCTCTGAGATTTTTCCCATTTCTGCATAAAAGTTCACGCTCTGAGCACAGCCAAAGAGGAGAGCCAGGCAGACCAGCAGGGAAAAATAGCCAAGCATGGCCTGGGAAGAATTTTACACGCTTCTCTCTGGTCCCTCAATACGTACTGACATAAGCAAATACAGCTGAGAATACCACCAACCTGATCTGCTCTTTGATCTTTATTTTTTTGTATAGAGGGGCTGTTTCAGTACACAGATAATTATAGAAAGTTGATGAGGTTTTGCAACAGGCAATATAAACTTTGAACCAGTGCTTAGAATGGTTGGCATTTACATACATACAGAGATATTTTGCTGTCCAGAACCAGGCGGAGAATATTAACCAGCTGAAATACTTATTCACAGACCTTTCACAATCCGTTTCAGAGTCTGCATAAGACTTTGCAAGCCGATCAGAAATAGGCACAAGGGTTTCAATTAAAAAAAAAACTGTAAAATCCAAAGTCTTTAAGCAGCTTGGAGAGCATAAAACTTTTTGAAAAGATGAAGAAAGCCAATGAGACAGAAAGGACAAGCTTGTCTGTGTGATCATCTCCAGCTCAAAATTCTCTGCTGACCCCATTGAGATACAGTATAAATTTAAAACAAAAAAAAAAAAAATGAAACAACATGAGTCTGATATCTTCAGCCTCTGCAATGGCATCAGCTGGAATTGCACAGACGCTCTCATATCACTTGGTTCTGCATCCCTGCTCTCCATAACCAGATGATGTGCTTTCCTGGGTTTTTTGGAAGTTCAGCTGAGATGGGCAGCTTGATTTAAAACTTAATCTGGGGAAGACCAAAGTGACTGTGGCAGAGTGGGAGCACATGTGTGACTCTTGAAAGAAAAAGCAGAGGTAAGGTCCCTTCCATCACTGCTCATCCTTAGGCTTGCCCCACGGACACCCCACTCAAAGACTTGGAGTTGGCCTTTGGTATACAGGTAACATGGAGCAGGGGAGGGGGGAACTTTCTTCCCTATCCATGCCTTTAACAAGTAACAACTCCTCCATCTGGACAGCTTTGCATCTGAGTAAATAAATGCAGCTCAGCCGTTAGGGGACTGTGGAACTTGAGAACTAAGACTTCAGTGAAACCCATCACATTTGAAGGAAATTAATTTGCTTTGCCAAGCCTACTTGACTTGACTTTTCTGAAATAGAAAAACTGACCAGTTTTTCTGGTCTGACTGCCAGCTAAGGCAGAATTTAAATTTACGAAGTGATTTGGAGAAACTAAAAAGTACTTTTGAAAACCAGAAAGAAAATAACAAGAGGGAAAATTATAATGTACCAATTAAAGTGGAATGTGAGTTGACCGTGCTAATGCAGGATTCTTTTTATTTTGTTTTTCTAGGAATCTTCAAAAATATTGAAATTTAGCATCAGCACCTCAGATGGCAGCAAGAATGACAACAATAATAAAAAACCACCAAATTTCAAATAAGCAGGAGAAAAAGACTGGTCTTTTAGTTTTTACTCACTGTATTGATAGATCATTAATGATACTCATTAAAATTCATAGCAATTTCAATGGGATCATAACTTCATTGCATTTTTTAAAACCAACAGCCAGTTGAGTCCTGTGACAATGCTCTAGGCTCATGAAAAAGGCTGATGGGAGTCAAAAATATACTTGTATTTTGTGAATGTTAGCTGCCATCACTTCCACTTCTGAATCAAAACTAGCACATGTGCACACATGCATGCATGGATATTGTGTGAGCCGATGCAGGCAGGACTCAGGAACATCCACAAAACTATGGATTAAGGGCAAAGAACAGATTTAATCTCAATCCCTCATGGATCGGGGAACCTCTGAAGCAGCATCCGGGCAGAGGCAGGCAAGCAGGGGACGCAGGCACTGCAGAGCAGGAGTCCTTGATTGGACAAGGGTCCTTGTTAGCGAGGGGGTGAGGGAGCGAGAGAGCTCCCACTTGCTTTTGGGCCTGTATTTCAAGGATTCTGGCAGGCAGAGTTTTCTTCTGTGCTTTCATCTCTTCAACAGCAGGGCAGGAATCTCAGGCGTGTTTGATAAGGTGCCCCTGAGTCCACCCCAGGCCTGTGCTACCTAAGTGCTGATGTTCTACTTGTTGAGCCCACAAAACTAAGCAACAATGAGTGTGACAGATGTGTTTTCCAGCACCCCACATGCGAGTCACTTGAGCGTATTTACAGTCCTCCTCGCCAATCTTCCCTTACTTTCCCACAGATATAGATCCTTATATATTTTTCATAATTACTTCCTTCCGCACAAAAAGAAAAAAACAAGGTTTTGTATTGTTATATCATTTTACCAATGCAGAATATTAGAAAACACTGAATTGGTTGACCCCTGAGCCTCAGTAAGGCAGATTAAGATCCAACAGAAGAAAGAGAAGCGCTTTAAAGTGATAGTTTATAAGAGAATCATGTGCAGCCTGTTCACAGATCCTAAAACAGGCTTTGGGGATCTCAAGGTTATGCACTTATTTTGGCAACAAAGAGTTCAGCTCTGAAAAAGAAAGCCCGCACCCTTTAAAGATGAAAGAAAATCATACAGCTCTGTTCCTACAAAACTGTTTGAAATGGTTAAAAAAAAAAATAATGAAATATATAGAAATGAAGAGAAAGGCCCGAGCTTCCCAGCGTGACTGCAGCCAGCCGAGCTGCCAGGCCAGATCTGGAAGGACATACAGCTGGCTCAAAATTCAGAAGGAAACAAGGTGCGCCTGGCATCCTTCACCCAGGAGCTTTCGGCTGATCCCGTGGCCCCTCGCCTGCTCCTTGCCCCTCGCTGTGCCCTTCAGACCCACCACAACAAGCCAGGCCCCAGCAAAAGCTCAAAGCCTCATCACCTCCCTGCATCGGGCAGAAACTCCAGCCCTGGGGCTTTGAGGGAGCGGCAGCAGCCCCGGGAAATGGAGGGAAGGGGGGAAAAGCTGCTGCGTCAGTGTGAGACACCTGGCACCCCGTTGCAGAGAAGGAGACAGCACAGTCTGCTGTGGTCGAGCCTAATCCTCACCAGTAAGGGGGAGAACAGCAAAGAGAAAGGGGGGGGAGAGGGAGGAGGAAAGAGTAAGGTCTTTCTCACAGCAACAGTGATATTTGAAAGCATAAAGATATACATTATTTTTTGGACTGTACAGACACTTAGCAGGAGCTGAGGATTATTAGTGCGGAGGAGTTTGGAAGAGGCTGTAAGCACTTTTGGGAGGATCCTAAACTGAGTGTGAACCGAGTAAATCGCTGGTCAGCTGTGAGAGGGAAGCTGCAGTGATTTATTTTAGCTGAAAAGTGTTTTTATAAGCTTATAGGCTTCCTGGGACCTCTGCTTACCGCAATGACCATCAGTGCGGCAGTGTTCAAGGCACCTGCTGTCTTCACCTCCTGCTTCTCTCTGCAGAGGGTATGACACAGGCACTTCTGTTTTCAATGCTTATGATTATTTTGCCTGAGAAACTGAGTGTGAGGGGACTTAAACCCTCTTTTGGGAGGCTCTCAGCCCAAAATAAATAAAATAATAGCAAAATACACCAACTGAAGCTATCAGAAAGGCCTCCATGATTTCCACCTGTGTTTTCTGAAAGTTCAAAGCACTGTGGACTCAAATGTACATGCCCATCTGGTGGGACGGCCCAGTCCTACAAGTCAGGACCCAGCTGGTGACCATCAACAAAGAAGGGAAACAGCAATTACAGGCTCAAAGACAGGAATCCAGAGAGGGGGCCCCAAAACACCCACATATCGCCTATTATACTGCAAAGACATCCAGCGGTCACCACCAGCAGGAATCCTGCCCAGATGTGTTAAGCAATTCCCTAGGGATATAGATTGCATCAGCTCTCTGGATACAGCTAAATCACAGCAGTGATTTTTGCTGTCCTTGAAACTTTAAAATACACAGTTAAAGCTTTTTCCTTCTTTTTTTTTTGTACCATTGTTAAAAATCACATTGCCCCATATGTTTTATATTTTCAGTTCATTTGCTGGGATGGAGAATACCTTTGGGCAAAGCCTCTGTTTCCTTAAACATAACTCAGCTGTACTACCCATACAGATGAACAGTTTTCAGAAATAAGGTACAGATAAGCCCAGCAATAAGGACAGACTAGAGTTTCTTCACCATATAGGTGGTTTCTTTCCTCATAACAGCGCAGCCTTTTCAGTTTCAGTGTGCTTTGCCCCCAGTTTATGCACTGGTTCCCCATTTCTTCAGCCCTCCTCAACCTCAAAATCAGGGTTAGGCAGCAGCTGTGCTGGAAGGCTGCTCTGACCACCCACCCCTGCTTCCACACATTGCTTCAAATAATCTCCTGCGTAGAAACATCCCTCCAAATCAGAGGGCGGCTTCCCTCCAGTGGCAGCTCATGCAAAGAGAATCTGTGAGGAGCCAAGGGCATCCTTCCCCCTTCCCCACAAAACCCGAGCCGCCGTGCATCGAAACAGAGAGAGCAGGGCCGCAGCAGCACCTGCCTCATGCCGCCTTGCTGCCCAAGAGAGGCGGCCGCCCCACTGCACGCAGGGTGCTGGGCCGGGGAGAATGAAGGAGACAGGTGCCGGCGGCCGGGTCACACAGGCATGCCAAGGGCTTTGGCCATGTCCAGCTGCCGCCCTCCGCCTTAACTCTTGCTCCCTCGGAGGGGACAGGAAAAGCGAAGCCTGGAGAGGAGCCGGCAACAACAGGGCTGTCTGAAAGGCCACCTTGGAAGAACAGGGTGGTCTCTTGCCTCGGCCCCCTGCCTGCCGCCCACGCTCCCCTCTACACCCCCCCCCTCCGCATCCTCCCCAGACCTGCCAAAGGATCCTGTTTTACACATCATGCTTGTCCTTCAGCAGCCTTACCAACATCACATTGCAGCGACAAGTGGTGTCCCTCAGAGGTCCGTGCTGGGACCGGTACTGTTTAACATTTTTTTCAATGACATAGACATTGAGAGCAACATCAGCAAGTTTGCAGATGACACCAAGCTGTGTGGTGTTGTCAATACACCTGAGGGACACGATGTCATCCAGAGGGACCTGGACAGGTTGAAGAGGTGGGCTCAAGTAAACCTCATGAAGTTCAACGGGACTAAGTGCAAGGTTCTGCACCTGGGCCAGAACAATCCTCGGTATCAATACAGACTGGGCGACGAGGTATGAGAAAGCAGCCCTGAGGAAAGGGACTTGGGGGTGCTCATGGACGAGAAACTGGCCATGAGGAGGCAGGGTGCCCTTGCAGCCCAGAAGGCCAATCGCATCCTGGGCTGCATCAAGAGAAGTGTTGCCAGCAGGTCCAGAGAAGTGATTCTCCCACTTTGCTCTGGTGAGACCTCACCTGGAGCACTGTGTGC
>JAOQGH010000001.1:137934192-137963107 GCA_025769975.1 Gallinago jamesoni
TAGGTCTTCACAAATCCTGCTAAAAACTGTAATGCATCCATCTCTTCTTAAAAGATCTTAAAACACCCATTTCCTGGCCCTGGAACAAATAGTTTGGCTTCAATATCACACTTTTGAGGATTTACATTTGTGGTTTCAACAGCTTATTTTAACATCTAAGAACTTCTCATGCTTCCAGATTATACTTAAAATAAATATATTTTTTAAAAAAGTACTTTCTGCCAGGGTAGAACCACCTCTATTTAATTCCCTTTATTGAGGGATAATGTAAAAGAGACTCAGATCTGTTTTCCATTTTTCTTTCTTCCCTTCCCCACCGCGACCCAAGGGGCTTGGTTGTAGCTACGCGTTTTCATTGCCTTTCACGAGCCAACGTCCCAGAAAAGCCGAATTTTGCTCCCGTTGCCCAACTTCCCAAACTATTCGGCCCACCCGCCCCCCACCCGCGCCTGCCCAAACGCAAATAATACTCGTGCTGGTCTTTAAAGTCCCTCGAAACAAATATTCCCGTTTCAATAGACGGGTCCGCCCGCACCTCTCCACACCCGCGTGTACCCCCCACAAGTACGCATGTGCGTGCAGACGTACATATGTGCACCCTTACGTACATGGGCGCGCAGCGCGCGACCCCTCCCGGGGGAGGTGAGGGAAGCCCGCTCCTCCCCCCTCGCGCACGCGCGACTCCGAGCTCCGCCCTGCCCGACGCGTCACCATCTGGCGGAGCGCCGCTCCATAGGGAGGGGAGCCCTTGCCTCGCTGCCCTCTCCCAAGATGGCGGTTTCCGCTTCACGCCTACAAACACGCAGGCGTCGCTTCGCTGGCCTTCCGCCGGGCCCCGCGGATGAAAGGGGCAGGAAGGAACCGGCCCCGGGAACTCTATGGTTACGCGCGGTGGGTAGCGTGGCGCACCCGCCTCATCCGCCCCCCGCCCCCGCTCAGGGTCCCCCTACCCCCTCCCGCGTTGCACGCCGGGAGACAGTGGGTCCTCCTTCCTGCCCACCCCCGCCCGCCGCCAGTCCTCCGAGCCTGCGCCGCGCCGATATCCGCGTTGCTCCCAAGATGGTGGCGCAGGGCTCGGGCTGAGAGCGAACGAGTTCGGCGAGAGGAGGCGCCACCCGCGGGCCCGGCCCGCCCTACTGCCCTGCCGGCCTTGCCAGAGCCGCTCGCCTCTCTCTTCCCCGCCCCGCCAGGCCGCGGCCCCGTCTCTCTCTGCCCCGACGGCTCCACTGGCAGCAGCAGCAGCGGCGCCTCCTCATCCTCCTCCTCGCCTGCGGCCCGGCCCCGAGCGCGGCGCGGCCCCCGCATGAGCCCAGGCGGCGGCGGCGGGAGTGACCGGGAGCAGCAGGCCGCGGCGCCCAGGTCGGTAGGCGCTGTGCAGCGCCCGGCCCGAGGGAGAGCCGGGAGCGGGGGGGATGGCGTCCGTCTGACGCCGGTCCTGAAGGGGAGGGGGCCGGGAGGCGGCCCTGCGCGCTTCCTTCTGCCCGGCAGATCCCACGCCTCGGGTGGGGAAGGCGGCTGGGAGGCGCCGGCAGCCGGGCTGCGTGGTCTCGGTGGTCCTCTCCCTCCTCGCCGTCAGGCACATGGGTGTGGGGCCGCCCCGTCCCTCCCTAGAAGCGGGAAGGCCGGGCGAGCGACGCTGGGCTTCAGCCCGCCCACCCCTGAGGAAACGGGGCTTGCTGGGCGACCTTGGGTGAACCCACCCTGCCCCCGCCTCAGTTTTCCGGCTCGCCTCAGCGGCGGTGCTCGCTGCCCGGGGCTGCTGTGGGCACCGAGCGCCTCGGTGCCTTCGGCGTCTCCGGCTGTGACAGTCGGGGAGGTGCGGGTATGCGAAGCGCTGCGAGGGGGCATAACTACTGTGCAAGGCCTGCTTAACGAAGTAGAGGTGTTAACTTGCTAGTGTTGCCTTCTATCCGGTCGGAAGAGTTGGATCTGCTCCCCTGTGAGCAGGCTAGCTTGCTGATAAGTGTCATCTGTCACTCCGGGCTGCAAGACTTGCTGGGTTTCAGTTTTTCCGTGTACCCCCAGTCTTTGTTTTAAAGGAACTTTATAGGTTGTTATGGTCCACAGTCGATCTGTAAATCAGATGTCTAAGATTATGTGATACAGTCATTCAGAAGTTACTACTTCCTGGGAAACAAAACATGTTCCACAAGTCTCCTCAAAGTGGCAAGAACCTGTAATCTGTAGAGTTGTAGTCATGCTTTTTTTTTCTTCAGTTAATGGAAGTATTTGTTTATGTTTCTGTGTAAGCAATGTTTTAATTTTGAGACAAAGGCTGTGTCTCGCACATCACTTCAGGGAAGGTCCCTCTGTGTCTGTATGGAAACTTCCCTACCTCAGTAGGAGGTTGTGCAAACCTGGGCTTCTGTGAGAATCAGCTTGTCAGATTAGTTTTACCATGCCACTTCACTTGCATGACTACCAAAAAGTTCCTCAGTGGGAAATTGCACCTGATGTTAGCTTTTGATTTCCAAAGGAAGTTAAGACCTACATGTTTGTAATGTCAGTTTATCTTTCCTTTTTTTTTTTTTTTGGACTGGTTTGAAAAGGAAAGATCTAAAAGATAAGATTAAGTTCCTAATTCATGCAAATAACATCCAGTTAGAGAAAGATTCCCTGGTAAGGGAGAACCTGCACTCGAAGTTTAACTCTACTGTTAGGCATCTATGACTTGGGTGGAAGAGTAACAGATACGGTGAGAGAGGTACCTCTTGATAAGAATGAAAACTGCTGGAAAAGGGGCTTTACAGTTTTCACAAACTGCTTAGTTTGTGTGGTGGCACTAAATACTCATTGCCCTTCTATTTTGGAAACAAAGGTACTTTTTTTTTTTAATTTGAAAATACTGTGAAACTCAGGTTAATGAGTGTGGTGAGTTGAAAATATGTGCGTTACCAAATTGCTATGGATATTCAGTAGTTTTCCTCACATATATTTAAAAGAGATGCAGTTTGCAGTGTTTATGATGTGTCTTTGTAACAGTAATATTCTGTCAATTCAATACAGACAAACCTTGGAAGAAAAGCTAGACCACTACTTCAGTTTACAGTACCGAAAAATACCTTTAATTTAAATTACCTCCATACCATATTACAGATATTTCATCTCTCTTTTATGAATACCTTCCATTCCACCCAAAATGCTTGCTGTTTAATGTGGCAATGTTCTTTTTCCATTTACTAGAGTTATTTGCTGTTTCACCTCACTAGTATCTGAGTATCTCCCAAGAATTTAGAAATAAATAGATGGTTTTATTGGGGGTTTTTAGGGATATAATTGTGCTACTGTGTAAAAAAAACATGATTGAAGGAAGGGCAGGCTTGAAAAAGCAGAGGTGTTTTAAGGTTTTCACAGCAATGAGTTCCAAAGCCTGTATCTCTCACTCCAGGACCTCTTCAGAGCTCTAACAGTGTGTGGGTTTTATCCTATTTTTATTAAAAATAAACAAAAACTTTCAGTCTTTTTGTAATTACTGCTGCTGCTTAAAGGCATATGCAAATGACGACCCTTTTGTGAAGGGAATATAAAACTCTGCATATTGGTTAAATTCATCTAGGGATATTCTCAGCTTGTTGGAGTCCTTGTTGGAGCACCAGAGTTTGTACCTGTTCTCATTGACTTGAGAAAATAAAACAAATTCTTTCTTTTCATTTAACTTCACTTTTTGCAGGAGAAAACCTGCTTTGGAAATATGACATGTACCCCAGTGTAAAATCGTGTATTTCTTTATGAATATGTGCTTTGTTGACATGTTCTTCACTAGTTCTTTGTGAATTCATAGGTTCTACTTAACTAAGTACATAATTGGGTAGGGGAAATATCTTTGAGTCAAGTTTTAATAGTCATAAGCAAATTTAAGTGTGAACATGTTTAAGCATATAACATCTTGTATAAACAATAATTAGTGTAGTACATGATATGACACAGAACAAATTTAATGTTTACACTTTTGTGAATAAGCATCATCGTATTTTTTTGCTGTAGGAAAGATAGTGGGGTTTTATTTATTTTTTTTTTGCCTCTGCTACTTTTGGTTTCAGTTTGCTTAGTGAATGTCCAGAGAGAATTCATCTCCTTTTAAATGCAGGAAATGTCTTTCTTCCTCCCCACACCGGTGTATTCATACACCTGAAGGTAAAAGCCACTGGTTCTTAAAAATAGAGCATGGAATTGAGGGTCAAGAGGAGAGAATTCCTAAAGTATGTAGGCATGTATCTCATTTCCAGTATCAGTCTTAATTTCTGGTACCGTGGGCCAGATCTTCACTTCACTTTAGTTAATGAATTGATATTGATTTTTAAACAAAGGAGATATGTTTTCCACTTCTACTGGAGTATCCAGCATATTTTAGGTAGTTGTGAGTTTTATAGAGAAGCACTGTTGAAAGTTTCTGTCATTAATCAAATTCTAATTTGTACATGGAAGGAGAGTGGTAATACATTTGCAATTGAAATTTGTAACGAGTAATTTAGAATATGATACTTACTTTTTTAAAAAAATAATCTTTCCCCCTCCCCCCGGCCCAGTGCTATAAGCTTGCTAAATAGTTGGTTTCAGACACAACAGCAATGAGCAAATTGCATGTTTGAAGTGACTTTTGTCACCTTAATTGCTTTGACCTTAACATTTATTGCATTAACTTCCTGAATTTACAGGTAGTGAATTTACAGTGTAAGGCTGTATTGTCCATAAATGAAAGTTTAGGAAAAAAGCTAGTTGATACAAATAGTAATGTGTGTAACGTATCTGGTTGTTTAGCAGAAAGTCAGCAAATACAGTGGAAAGGTAATAGCAACACTTAAGTAGCTATACCAGCTGGTGAGACGTTTCTTCAGGAAAATAACCTCATATGAGAAATATAAAAAAAAATTAAAAAAAAAAAGGTTGAGATCCAGGATTCATGCTTAGCAATGTAACATGTGAACAAGTAGCACTTTAAATTACTATTTTTGAATAGTTCCACCTTCTTGTGGTTAGGAGTAACAGAACTTAGTGACAACAAAATAACTTAGTGGTTGCAAAATTACATTATCAATTAAATATTACCATAGCGTTCTGTCTCACAAATACTCTTACTGAATGAATCTCTTAAAGGAAGCATTAACTACTTCTTACTTTTAATAGGTTGAGCCTGCTTCCCTGTATTATGCAAACTGCTGAATGGAGGAAGGGGGTGGAAGTCAGTCTTTACCGATACTCTTTCCGTTACCATCCTGCATGGTTCTTTACCCGTGTTTTACAGGGTGGTGAAGAATTAGGAGAAGCTGCAGTTGTTCAGCTGAGTGGAACTAAATGGGTGGCTTCCCTCTGGACCCTCACTTCATTGTCTTAGGTAAGAGGGCTGACCTGCTTCTTCTGAAGCAACTTGCATTTTATTTTTTTTTTTAGAGAAAAGGTATGTGTGCTTTAAGAGAAACTTCTAATTAGCAAAGCAGAGGTTTGGACTCTTTACAAACATGCTCTGTGTTCAGATGCTTTACCTTTAAGAATCATGCCTGTCTTGTATAGCATGTCAACAGTGGGACTGTACCAGAGGTGAATTACAGCAGTGGTGTTTTAGCAAATTTAAGTTAATGTACCAGTTGGCTGCTCAATATGGAGAGTGCTACTTTTTTTCCAAGTTCAGTCCTTGTATGCCATAATTTCAAGGCTGTGGACTAACTCACTAAATAATGCAAAATTTAAGTGTCTCAAAAACTGGAAGGCACAGTTTGAAACCTGATGGAAGTTTGGCCTCGGTGGGCCTTGCACCCACCAGTGGGATCACAAGCAGAAAATCATGGTACCTACATTTTGAGTTTGGTGATTGTTGCATAATTGTCTATCAGCAATTAGTCTGCATGATTTGCTTTTCATTCTGGTGTCCCATGAGGACTGTGACAGGACTTCTGCTGTCTTGACCAAGCTAGAGTTCTAGGGGTGAAGCTAGTGCTTCATCTCTACTTCATAGAGGGGACCATGCTCTTACTTCCTTTGGTGCACCCCGTTTTGGACTTGTTGATACTTCCTTACTAATCATTACACCAGAGAAATTGGTGACATGAAGATGAAGAGATTAGAATGACAAACAGCCAGCCCTTTTCCCTTACCTTTAGGAGCTGTGTGCAGGGGAGGCACGAGAGCTGTCTGTAACATGTTGCCAAGCTTGTGTGGTGCTGAGAGATGCCAGACTTGTCCAGGCAGTCAGGCTCTGGCACTACTTGTGTACTCCTGCTCTGGTATGCTCTGTGGGACCCAGGTTGGAGCAGCTGCTGTTCAACAGGCTTGGGGTGTTAGAGGGTGGTGAAGTGGCTCTTAAAGGAGCTGAACTTATAAAATGGACTGTGAGTCAAAATACTTCAGCAAGTGGTACTGTAATTGTAGACTAGATTTTCTTATATAAAACTAGGCCAAGGGAGGTGATTCTGCCCCTCTGCTCTGGTGAGACCTCACCTGGAGTATTTCATCCAGCACTGAAGTCCTCAGCAGAGGAAGGACATGGACCTGTTGGAACAGGTCCAGCAGAGGGCCACAAAGATAAGAGGGCTGGAGCACCTCTCCTATGAAGACAGACAGAGAGTTGGGGTTGTTCAGCCTGGGGAATAGAAGGCTCTGGGGAGCCCTTATAATGGCCTTTCAGTACCTAAAGGGGTCTGCAGGAGAGATGGGGAGGGATTCTTTATTAGGGAGTGTAGCAACAGGACGAGGAGTAAGTTTTAAACTGAAAGAAGGGAGGTTCAGGCTCGATACTGGGAAGAAACTCTTCCCAGTGAGGGTGGTAAAGCACTGGAACAGATTGCCCAGGGAAGTCGTGGATGCCCCATCCCTGGAGGTTTTCAGGGCCAGGCTGGATGAGGCTTTGAGCAACCTGCTCTAGTGGGAGGTGTCCCTGCCCATGGCGGTGGGTTAGAACTTCATGAACTTTAAGGTCCCTTAAAACCCAAACCATTCTATGATTGTGTCATGGTTAGTCCTGTGTTTGAATTCACTACTCTAATGTTTAAAATATTTTCATTTTACAGTATGGTATTTTTCATTGTCTTAAAAGGTACAAAAACTTTCACAAAGCTAGGTAATGCTGAAGAGGTCTATCACTACTTCAGAATTTCTGTTTCCAATGCGATGTTTTAATCTTTCTTAATTGTATAGTCATATTCAGATAACAATTACTTTTTATTTCATAGTGAAATTTCATGTCTAAAGTCTTAGAGGTTAATACTGTGGTTTAATATGTGTATACACACCCTGTTTTATTTTTAGAAGGTTCAAGCTATACTAGCGTACACTGGCTGCAGTAGCAGCACCTAGGTGTATTTCAGCTGTTGTAGCAAAACTTGCCTACTGTGGACCATAGAAATACACACTTATACTCCACACAACCTGCAAGTCCCATGAGAGTTCAAGGTCACAGGAGCTCTTAAGAGAGGGTGTATCACTTTTGTGAAATACTGGTATGTCTTGGTTACAAAGGTTGAGCTGTTTAAGGTGGTGATAAATACTCTATTTGCATGGTTCCTATGACTTGAATGTCTTAGTGAAAGAGGGATGTTTGTGAATACTTGGGGTTTTTTATTTGGCTAATGTTATATTAAGAATGTTAGTCATGGAAGAAAATTATTCTTATTTGAACTTACATATTTGAAACTGTGAGATAATCTATAATCCTAGGTAAAATACCATTTTCTTTAGGATAGTGCACTCAAATTTTTATTCTACTACTGTTTTGTGACAGTTATTGGAAAAAAGTGGAAAGCACCTGATAGAGGTGACTTCATGATGTCTTTCATCAGGCTAGACATGAGAGTTGCAAGCTACTTTTCATAATTTATAGTTAATTTCTTAAATATTTTGTGGTTGTGTGCTACAGTTTGGTTAATGCAGTATTTTACCATCTTTGTTAATACCCTTTAGTGTGCCTTAAAGTCTGTTTTTCTTATTGAAAATGTATGACAATTGTAAAAAAGCAGCTCTTGGTTATGGTCATGTGACAGATCAAGATTTCTTTATGTTGAGTGGAAGCAATAGTGTTAGCCATACTTTACATCACATTTGCCATTTGCATTTTCTAGGCAAATGTAGCTTAATGCTAATTAATAAGTATACTAAGGGTGAGTGTTGAAGCACATCTGACTTCCTGAAGTTATTTTCATTCCTTTTATACAAGCATTACAGATTCCATATTTCATTTTGTTGTTTGTGTAGCCTTTGAGAAATATTTTTTTTTTAGTAGACTGCTGAACTCCAGCTCTGCCTTGGTGATAGCTGGTGGGGGAGATTGAAGAAGGAGAACTGGAAGTCCAGGAGCTTCAGTTTTGTGCTGTTGGAGTTACTTGCTCTTCTGCTGATAGCAACATATTACTAAGAAAATCCCCTGTCTCCATCTCTTCCACTATGGTCTTGTTTCTTCTGTAAATTGTACTGTCTTAAACTGCATAGCTCCAGTTATGTTGGGAACCTTTGTTTTCTTTCTGGACAGTAATAATAAGGTCTGTGATAGGTGTATTTTTGGTAGATTTTCATGTTGTACTTTGTACTCTGCTCGTACTCTGGAGCTTTTGTTCCTTAGAGGAGAGTGAGTGAATTTTATATAATTGACACTGCTCTGAGTGTATGCGAACAAATACATGTATTGGTGTTTAAACCGGAAGTCCTGTGATACAAGGTGTGAAAATACTGGTCAGATTTGTCAGAATACTTTTAGCTGAGTTTGCCTAATGGCATCATGGTGAATGAAGTATTATTCTTTAATAGAACATAAGATAGATATTCTGGATTTCTGCTGTTGGTATGGAGTAGAAGTGCCACCTTCAAACAGGAAAATCCTCAGTTACTGTCTCTTATTGTTTGAATAAATTTATTCTTTTTTTTTCTTGTGAATGATAGTAAAATTTTATTGACACGGTTGTGTAACATTAACTCAATCCTAATTGTACATAAATCCATATAATTATCATAATTGTTTGTTGAAATAGCAATCTTGTTTCATGAAACAGGTAGGGTGCCCTATTTGACTTTTTTCTTTAAAGACAAAAAAAGTGTACAAACTGTTAGTGCTGTAGAGCTTTGACAGCACATCTGTGTCAGTTCAGGATCACTCCACTTCATATCCCTGGTGAAGAATTGGGCCTTTGGTGCTGGATGGGTTCTCTGTGGTTTGACATCATTTTAAGACAAACCTGAATGTACTCTTAAGGTAACCAGATCAGGGATTCTTTCATGGGAGCTCTGATCTCTATTGGAGATCAGCCTAAATCAGCTGCGTTAGATTTGTTTATTCTTAGTAGAGTTTTAGAGCCAAGAAATTAGGTATTAAATCTTCACAGTACTGAAAATGTGATAACTTTTTGTGATAAAAATGAGTAACTTTTTTGCAAAGTAATTACTAGATTTCTTTAGTTTTAAGCCTATATGTCTGTTTCTGTCACTTTTCCCCCTGAAATTAGTTGTGATTTTGGGTGTTTGTTGAAAATGTATGGAGTACATCTTAGTCATGTGTCCTTTTTTAATTATGGCTACCCTAAAAATGAACTGTTTATAGAAAAGCTTATCAAACTCCAGCAGTTTTAGGCAGCCAAGACAAAGATGTAGTTCTCTCTGTGACTTAGTGTTTCTGTTTTGGTTTTGTTTTCTTTTTAATTTTTCATTATGAATACCAATGTTTGTTGTTTGTGGTTTTGTTTTGTTTTGTTTTTTATAAAAAGGGGGGGTGAGAGAAACCTTGCCAGAATCTTCCAGAAGAAGGAAATGGGTATTTGTAATGAACTATATGAATGGAATTGTAAAATTCTATTGAATCACTAGAGAGGAGAGAATAAGGAACACTATGTGTATGGACTTTGTCTTGTAGTTCCCCTAACATAGTAAATATTTTCTATTGTGATTTTTATGGGAAGTATGATTTAGTCTCGGCATTCATTTGATTTAGTTTTAGGTAGTCCTGCAAGAGCAGGGAGTTAGACTTGATGGTCCTTAGGGGTCCCTTCCAACTTGAGATATTCTGATTCTATACTGTAATTCAAAGTATATGTTTCCTTTAGTTGCAAATTTGTGACTAACTGAATGGCCATTCTTAAATGTATTGTTTTGAAATTGCATTTGGTTTTGGATTGGTATGGAGCATACAGCAAAAGCTGAAATGTAATGTTTTGCATTATAGGTACAAGAACTATAGAAGTCCACTTCAGAATTTGAAAGAAAAGTTTCTGCAGCTCTGGAAAGATATGGTATGTTTATGTTTTCACTTATATTGTGTGTGTGCTAATAATCATAATAACAAATATTTATACTTTTATAAATTCAGGAAGAAACACACACATTCATTTTTCCCATATTTTTTTGACTGTGATATCTGTTACTTGGGCATAGTTCTCTAGAAAACTGAGTTTCTAGATACTGACCATACAACATTGAATTCGCTTTTAATTTGTTTTACAAGCTCAGTATCACGCTGCTACCATCCATGTATTTCTCTGTGGATTGGATAAGCATCAGTGCTGTTTCTCAAAGTGCGGGGTTTTTTTTTGCCTGCTGCTGAGCATATTTATGGTGAGGCTTGTACAGTTTTTAAATATGACTTGCAAAGTAAGTTCAGAACTACTAGAAAAGTTAAGCAGTCATCAGTGTAAGTCAAATTTGCAGATTCAAATGTTAGGAAACACAGAAATTTAACTATCAGTAGCAGTGCTAAAATGAGCCCATGGCACATGTTATCTCTTTTTGTCTAGGCTCATACATGTCGAGCCAGCTTAAAAATGTCATGCATTAGGGCAATGTTGGAACCTTAACTTGTAGGTATTTTAATTTCCATTTTTGAACTTTGTTCTGGTGTAGTCCAGTGGAGATACCTGGTAGTATGGAATAACCACACCACTTTTAGTGTCTCTTAAGATCTGTAGTTCTGCAAGTTGGTACCTAGAGAATTTTTGAAACTTTTTGCATTGTTGCATTCAGAAAAACAATTATTGTTTAAGTTCATTTTTCTACCATATTAAGTAAGTTTGTTAATGCATATATAAAATGGTGTGTAGTTAATTCAACAACTACTTCTAAGCTATATGTCTACTTTCTTTTTTAACAACTTAAAATGTGGGGAAGAACTCAGTAACTGCTGATACAAGCTTTATACCTGGTATGTTTATGTCTAGATTTTTCTTTTGAAGATACTTAGCATAAGAACATATTTAAAGTATTGAAATCTCAACCTTGCAGAAGGGTTGTTGGGTGTCTTTTTTCTTTTTTTTTTTTTTAAGTTCTCTTTTTTAGGAAGCTACAGACAGGAGCTAAAATGATTGATTCTAAGCTGAAACTTTAAATATAATGCCTGCTAATTAAAAACTGTAAATCTCTTAAAAAAACATAATATAACATTATCACAATCCAGATGTTCCTGAGAGAATTATATAGATTGGTCCTTTACTCTAGCAGGCATCTGGCAGGTAGTGTATATTCATTTTTGCACCCACAGCACCACTGGGACCACCCACCTGCTTCTTGCTCTTCAGTTTCAGTACTAGTTGTGTGTATGATGGCTTTTCTTCAAACCGAAGCTGTTATTTCTTTACTGCCATTATTTCTGCTGGCTGCTGTTTTTTCTGAATGTTGAACTGCTTGCCACCATATGTATAGAGTCTTTGTAATGGTATGCACTTCATAAATTGATGAACAAGAATTGCCCCCTAATCCCCCACAACTTGAGCAATGAATACTAATGGAACATCAGAGAAGCTGAATATTACGCTACAGAATTGCAGGATTGTGTGGTCTTAATATGAACTATGTATAAACAAACGTGCTGGTGATACTGGAGAACTTAGTGAACAGAGAGATACTTTACGTGGAAGGCTATGTGGAAGATGGGTGGCAAAAGAAAACAAAATAACAAAGCATAAGCAAAAAGACTGATGGAATAAAAGTTTAAATATTAAAGTTGAAGTGAAGCTGTAAAACTTACCTGTTGGGAAAATAACTTAATGTGATACCTAGCCAGTAAAAGGAGAGCTACTAAAAGAAATTTAAATACATGATTGAATTTCACCTCCTGGTGTAGGAAGGGCTTTCCATTCATAATTGTATGTCATTTTGGAGGGAGCCTGAAGTAGCAGATAGCAACACGTGATTCTGCTGCAAAAAATAAATAGTGGAATAAATACCAGCTATGGTCTAAATGAAAAATGCAGAAGCTAAAGATAATTTCAGGTCTTTCCCTCTTACAGAGGTCAATGAAGTAAATCTGTGATCTCAAACCAGAAACAAGTGTTGAAGGGAAAAATCTAACATCCAGCGTTATGGGGGCAGTTGTAGAAAATAAGAGTAATGCACAGGCCTTTAGCTTTGGGGTGGGGGGAAGGAATGGGAGTGAACACTAGACCTTCTTCTGTTACTATGTGACGGCTTGACATGAAGGCAAAGTAAGTATGCAGATATTCTAGGATCAAGCTTTTATGTAGATCTGTAGTTGATCTCTGTATATTGAGACTTACCAAATTCTACCTTTATTAAACTCGGTAATTTGTGTTTTTACTGAAGTGCATCTTCCAGAATGGCACCAGCTTTAATTTGAAGATAGTAGCATATTCAGATCCCCACCCGAAATAATCTATTCAAGTGTTAATTTGTCTTTCGCTATCCTGCATGCTCGTATTCCTACTCTAATTTGAATTTGTTAGCCTTCAGTTTTTAGTCATGTGGGTACTTTATATGTTTTCTTTTAATTGGAGGATTATTTTTTTTATGTATTCTTCTCTTACTGTGAGAGGACTTAGTTTCTTCCAGTATCCATATTGATTAGCTTGATTAACTTTGAACTTTTTCCATTATCTAATCAGAAAGCATTTTCTCCTTTATTCATGCTGTCTTTATGGCTCTTTTCTGCTACTTCTGGAATACTGGAGAACTGGGTTCAAGTTTTGAACATGACTGAAGTACTTTGTGTGGGCCTTTCCAGGAGCTCTTGACGAGTCATATCTGTTGTCTAGCTGTAATACTGGGAGCATGTGTGTGTTTGTGCATCCATTGTGAGTGCCTTAATCACTTCAGGTTGGCATTTTCCAAGATAGAACCCAATTCTTTTGGTCTTCACACTAGGTGATTTTTGCATTTGTTGTTATTAGTTGAATGGTTTGCCAGGCAGTGGAAAAAATTTGCATAGATGCCTTATTACTGGTGGTTTGGGTTTTTTTGCAGCTCCATTAGGATTTATGTAATCAGGTTTTGTTAGTGGCTGTTTTATTTTACTTTAGGATCATTGATAATTTGATCTGCTATTAGTTGCATGAAGGAAATTTCTGGAATCTTACGTCTTTTGATGTATTCTGTGTTGGAAGCCACATGCAGGCAACAAAAGCAATTGAAAGTCTCAAATGTGCCTATTACGTTTTATTTTTTTTTTTTTGCAAGTGACATTAAAGCTTGAACTTGTGGATTTGGTGAATATTCTACAGTTTCCTCCAGGTCACTTGAATCAATCTCAAGTTATAAAAGGCCTGTTTGCCTATTACTTGTCAGTTTGTTTTTGAAGTAATTAGCTAGTTAGGGTAGTTTTGAGGGCCTCTTTTACTGTACAGATGATGACTGTCCATTTCATCGTGGTACTCCAAAGTTATTTTGAATGTTTATTAAATTTGAGAAGAGAGTTAATTCTTGGGAGATTCAGAACACATACAAACACTGGCTTTAGTTGTATCTTGACAGATGGTTATTTTTAATTAAGCAGCTCCAGTTCTGGCACTGGAAGGTAAGGAAGATCATGGTACTTCTTTGGTACAGGTGAATCACGCCTCCACTTTCATTAGTTCATCTGTCAAAAAGAGAATCTTAAGAAAAATTGGATCAAAGATTGCTTGGGTGGAAACTTAAGTTCTTAAAAATGCCACCTCCCAGGGCACCCATCATTTAGTAAGGTCAATAAGAAGTCATAGTTTAAATAAGAAAAGCATTCCTTCACTCTGGCACCTTCTCAGACTTCACATTCTTGGTGTCAGCTGCCAGATGGCTGTGCTGTCACAGAAACTGAACACCTGTACATCAAAAAATGTAAGGAAAGTAATAAGTATAGGAAATCCATGTAAGTGACAACATTAAATCAAATGATTTGTTGCTGGAAGTTTTTTGGCTTTGTTTTTGATTGCTAAGAAATAGATACTTAGGTTCTCCATGGTACGTCTTTAGATTCTGTGTTTTGAATCTGAGGGCCTCATCTTGGCTTGTGTTTGTGATTTCAGACTTTCAAGATTAAATGAAATGAAACAAAGTTGGTTTTTAGCCCCTTTTCATGCATCTGAACTTGGTTTCTGGCTTTTTGTTCTTTCACTGATTTATTTCCTTCCTCTTTTTCTGTTGGTAGGAACATTCTTTTCAGAAAATGTGCTATTTTGTCACCTAGGAGAGATGGGTGTAGTCTCAAACTACTGTATAAGCATTATTTATCCTGTTCCTTCTTGATGAGTGCTACTCCATGCCATACAGGGTTCTTCAGCTATATAGGTTGAAGACATGGATCTTGTGTATTGCCTTGCTCATTATAACAGGTTGCTGCAGTCCTGGTTGAATCTGTCTCTTGTAAATAGTCACTAGGCAGATGTGGAGGTGTCTTTACTGGAGCCTACCCAGTCCCAAAGAGCCTGTAGCAGCCATCTCAGGTTTCTCAGACATATTCCACAGGCACTGACTGTGTTTGATACCTTCAGCTGCTGTGTGTGTCTGTGAAAGCCTAACGTGTAAGCTATTATAATCATGACAGGGAAGACCACGGCAATCTGTTTGAGTAACTCTGCTCTAACAATAAATATTTGTTCTGGGGCTGCCGTTGCAGGGCCCTACTTTCTAGAAGGGAAGTTATGTCCTGAGATACTTTGTAAAGGAATTACTGTGACAGAAAAGCAGCTGGTTTAGGTCCCTTTCTTATTCTTCATAATCCCCTTTTCTACATTAGTCTCTTCATCAGTGTGACTTAACCTTTCCCAGTCAAGTAGTGTCCTTTGACTCTCTCGCCATTTTTCCTTTTCCTGTCTTTGTTGGATCCAACAGTCCTTTGTTCAAACTAGGTTCAGAATAAGGGATCTTTGATGGCAGTCTCCTTCACCACCCACCCCATGTTTCAATGTGCTCGACTCTTTGCCAGCAGACAGTACTCTGCTGATGCATGAATGAGTAAGGTTTTAGAAAAAGTGAATTCTTTCATGTGTGCTAGGGAATCCTTGCCAATCATATTCTGTCCCATAGGAGTGGCAAAAAGAACAGGTGGGGAAGGTAAGATGAGAAGAGGATAGAAGGGCAAATGATTTCTTGCTTCTGGATTGTTGAAAAGTAGCATGAGACTTTTAGACCCCAGTACAGTAAGTCTACTTTTAAGGTGTCTGTAACGGATTAGAAATGCTGCAGCTACCTGATTCAAAGCTCTGATCTGTGATAAATTCAATTTTTAGGTACCAATTTCACTTAGATGAGTGAAACTCATCTTACAAAACTTAGATGAGTTAATTTCAGAGTTAAGAGATTCATGCCCCTCTCTTAATGAAGTTGCTGTAGATAATATGTTAGGTGGTATGGTAAATCTGACTAACATAGTTGGATCTGTGTCAGACCTGGGCACAAACTTTTCTTGGCCGTGATTGTGGAGCTGCCACCTCAATGCATATTCTTTAACATTCCATGATGTGATGTTTTTTTTGAATCCAGCACAAACACTTCATGTGTTCTTTCACTGTTGACCGTTGTGTTCCCATGCGAAGCAACCTCAGGAAAAGGTTGTTTACTAACCTTACTAAGGTTGTTATCAGCCTGTTCTTCTAATATGCTTTTGTTCGAATAGAAGAATACTGTGATTAGCTTTTGCCCATGTTCTGGTATAGGACACAAGTCTAGGTAGGGAGTGATTGATTTGGCACACTCCAGAATGCAAGCTAATACTTCCAGCAGTCAGACAGAATGTGGGTTTCCCAACCAACAGGGCATTAGAGATTACACCACTGTCCTCTTTGACCAGCATACTAAAAGTTACTTGGACAAAGAGCTAGAAGTAGCTTTAATTTCTAAACATGTTTTTACAGAACCATTTCACATCAGTTCAGAAAGCAAATTTAGGTTTAACTTAAAGAAGAAAGCACTGCCTTAGAATAGACCTCTATTTCTTTAAAGCTAATGCTTGCCTGAAAGTGGACATTGTCAGGTCTTAAATAATCAGAATGCTATAAGCAGTGTTTTAAGGCTTCTTAGTGGTGCATCAGCACCTTGGGTTTTGCCGTTTGCTTTTCTGTACAGCTGATGGTCAGCAAACATTACTTTGAAAATCTTTTACCCTGTTTGTCATTTAATGTTGACAGATGAGGAACTTTTCCAACTGACTTTTATTCATTGTACTGTGTTCCTGGCATTGACTCAGTTAAACTTTGACAATTTACACCTGTAACAGATAGGTACTAGAGAACCTCTGTTTTGTTTCAGAGGTTTTCAGTAGCCTGCTTCTTTTTTTACTTATGTCAACTGCACTTGCGTTTAGATGAAAAGACTGAAGTATTACTGATGTTAAAATAATTAAATGTCAGTTTTCCTACTTCAGGGAGTTTACCCGATAAAACTACTAAGCATCATCCTGAAACTAATACAAATTTTGTTCCATTGCAGAGTTTGTAGTAGAATGGCAAAAGTGAGCAGCTTTTCTGACAAATTTTAGAAAATTGTGGGCCTTGCTTACTGGTCAGTGATTTCCTATCTCTGACAAGTCAATGTATGCAGATTAGCATTGAGAATGCTTTATTGCTCATCAAACCTAAGACCTTACTGAAAGACTTTTTTAATAGGCTGGACTGAAGCACAAAAGCTTTCTCTACTGAAACATTTAAAGCTGCTGGATGTGCTCTGTTAGTATTTGCACCAGATCTTTATGACTGTGGGTGTTGCAGAGAGCTGCGGGTGTGCTTTCCTCAAAGCTTGCTACCCTTGCTTCTGTGTGAGGCTTCTGCTGCATGGCAACCCAGCAATGTGGGTTTTCATCTGGGTTAGAGCTAAAGGAGTAAACTTCTTGGATACTTACAGGGGTCTGTCCTCATAGCTGCTGGCTGTTTAGAGAAAGTAAGATAACTTTTCATTTACTAAATACAGTAATAACACTTTGATTTTAATAAAGACTTTATATTAACAAAAAGTGAATAATGCTGTTTGTGATCTGACTCTCCATCTGAGGCCGTTTTGTCTTTACAGTCTTTGTCCAGTGCACCTAGGAGCTTGGGGTGGGAGAGAGAATGGGGTGAATTGAGTGTTGAGGATTATGTTTGGAAATATTTTATCAGCTAACTTTAGTTTAGAGTAGATAATAGCACTAGGTAAGAAACTAACTGGTTCCTTTTCAGCCATGGAAGTAATCAGCTGGGGTGGTCCCAGGGCGCTCTGGGCACGAGTATTGCTGAGTGATCATTGGCTGCCACCTGTGTGACAAAGTAAAGGACCAACCCTTCAATTTTTACCGGTGGAGCCAGATCACGGGAAACAATTGACAGGTAAAATACACTTTTGAAAATTTAAGGGAGAGGAGAGACTACATGTGGTGTAAATGGAGCAAAGAACCTAAAAGATTGGCCACAGATAGCAAAGGTTGCTCCCATGAAACTTTTACATAGCTTTAGCTTGCTTCATTTTGGGGAGAGGCATATAACAAAGCACAAGCTACATGTTGCTCCCCTGGAAATATGGAGCCTCATTAGAATAGCGATATTGAGTTGTAGCAGTGAAGCAACTAATGGAATTTTATACTAGTTAGAAATTCCAGTTCATACTTACGCACGTGGTTTCAAATCTTTGAATGCTTGTTGTCTTGGTGTTGACTACTTTCCACTGGTCCAAGAGATGGGTTTTGGTTGATTTTATTTTTTTATTTTTTTTTACGGAGGCCAAAAATAAGTTGGTGAATTTTCAAGTTTACGAGTTGAGTGTACAGTAGTGAGTTACTCGAAGTCTTAGAATGCCATTCAAAAGTGAACTAATTTTTGCGCTGTAGGTCTTAATCTTGCAGATAAAACATTTAGCATCAGTATTTTTCTTCTGGTTTATGGTTTTTATTTAGTGGACTGGCTGAAAATAATTAAGGACTTTTAACTAAATTATTTTTTACTTATTTAGAGTTGTTAAGCTTATGCTTAGCCCAGCGTGATACAGGATTGGTGTGACAACTCGTTTTTAATCAGTGACTCAAAATTGTGATCACCCTGATGTCACCGAATGGCCACAGCTTGTAAAAGGTAAGTATAAAGCATATAGTGTTGTTTCTAAGGATCATTTTCAGTATAGTGTTTATATTAACAAGTATTTCATTGGTATGGCTTGCAGTTAGTTTTATAAATAGTATTAAGGTATATTGTTTGTTTAAGATAAGTCAGCTGACAAAGTTGACTTAGTCAAAGCTCACTTAGCTTGTCCCTGCCTCATTTTTTAAAATATGAGCACTGTGGCGCTCTGTGGTATGCCTCTTAAGAGCAGTAATATCACTTAAAAGTCTCTGGTGGTTTTTACTGTCATACTGACATTCAGTATAAATTGTTTACCATACTGACTAAAGCAATTTGTTCCTTTTTTTTTTAATGTATTTGTCAAGGAGGTCTGATGACAAAATTTCTAGGCTTGCATACCTTTACTTTTCTTTCCTAGGGAGGTACAGTGGAGGTAAAAGGAGTGGCTTGCAGAATGGAGAAGTTGTTCCCTGTGTTACTGGAAGTGAGCCATCATTTGAATTTGCTAGCTCATGCTGCAGTATTCAGATTAGTTGGTGTCTTGTGATCAGTATCTACGATCTAATTCAAAGCTGAAATTTGTAAGAGCATTTGCTCTGAGATTTTCTCTGAACAGAACTCTTAAGATTTTAAGCATGATGAAGAGATACCTTGCCATATTATACAGTTGTTTTTCAGTACTGTTGCCTGCTCAGAGGAATAACAAGGTATCTTGTTTGTAAACAATTGGGTATTGTAGAATAAATAGCTTCTCTACAAACAGCTACAATTCCTGTAATTGGATTGATCTTCCATGTTGTTTAAATGAGTACTGAAAGCTCATTTTATTTGGTAATTACATTGTCATTTGAAACCTTTTTAAATCTGGTTAATAAGTGCATAATAGGTTCTGCAAATCACAGTTACGGGAGGTCTGCACATGTTATAGGATACAGTAAGCTGAAGGAATTTGATCCCTGTTTTCTGTAGAACCACTTACCTTAGAGACCAAAAATTTTTTGACTCAACTAGGTTTTATTTTTTTCTGAACTTTCCTGGAATTCTTGCCTTTTCCAAATTGTTGTCTTACAGAAGAAATATTTTTGTGAAATAGCATGTACTGAACTGCTCTATCTGTTCAAAGCCCAGATAAAACTCGTACAAATGATGATAGGAAAAGTCTTTGGATATACTGATAGCTATGTTTACGTGTTTGTACTATAGATCACCAGGCTGCCTTTTTTACATGATAAGTTAAGAGACTGATCTTCTCTTTTTCTGTAATTTTTCATATTGCTGTGTAATTTAAAGGTGCAAATTGATTAATACTCATGATGTTTTTGTTTTAGCACCACTACTTCATTTGTATTTTCATAGCAACTTAAAGCACTACTCCTACCCAAAGCCTCATTGTGTTGTATTTCCTATGACTAAAAGATAACAACCTCCTCAAGCTTCCAAGATCTCTGCTATCAGCTTCTGAAGTCCTGGCTGTGAATGGAAGAGTTAGCCGGGATGACTATAAATACTCTTATTTTTTTCCATTTTTTATTTGTTTTGCTGTTGAGTGCTATTTTTGTTAGCAACTATCTCGTCAGTTATGAACTTTGAGTGAGGAAATAAACAGAGAACCAAATTTGGGTAGGTTTTGTTATTTTCCAGTTAGAGGTTATTTGCATTTTAAGCATGAGTATAAAATTAGTTGGTTCAGAATTCCGTCATAGTGTCAGTTGAAATTTTGTAACTTGGAATATAAACAAGTAACTGCCTGTGTTTTGCATCGTCTGTTGCTGCATAGTGTCCAGCTAGCTTAGGAATTTTAAGTTATCTGCCAGAAATGCTTTCTAGGCACTGGATCTGTTAATATAGTACAGTTTGGTAAAATCCAGAAAGTTACTAAGATCTGCTATGTCAGTAGAGGGACTAAGATTTTTAGAAGAGAATTTGGAAAATAGTCCAGGCTTTAATAGGAAGAACCATTCAGGAAAGTAGTACAATGAAACATAGGGAAAAGGAAATGTTTCGGGCTACAGGTGGTTACTTCCAATAGCATTTAGAATAGTATAGACAGTCATATAGTAAATTAGAAGAATCAGAAATTCTGTTTCTATACAGAAGGATTTTTCCCAGTAAAGCTATGGCAAAGCCTGCTTAACTGTGCTGACTGAAGTCCTCTAGCAAACTCTGTGGAAACCTACAAAGGGAGTTCTATTTGCAGTTTTTAGCTCACTTCTGTTTTGAGAAAACTCTGTCATGAAAGGCGTATTTGTTCATGTAAGCTATGGTGTTATACTGCAATGGCTGTGCTCTATTTCCACTCCTCATGCAATATATCCAGCCTGGCAGTTCTGGTCAGCTGTACCAAAATCTATACCCAAGTGAAGATTGGATAAGGTTCTTCAGGATATTGTTTCAAGGCAGCTTAAGGTGTTTGGAGTAAAAACTGCTGCATTTGTACTGCCTGGTCTCCTGGCTTGTCTGGCTACAAACTCACTGGGTAGGGGGAAGTCCTGAAGGGTGGGAGAAAAATGATCTTCTAAAAATACATTAAAAAAAAACCCAAACCCCACACTCGAATTAGTACTGGTATAAGGAAGAAGATGAGGATAAGGAGGAGCTAAACAGCTCTAATTTAGCCTACTTAAAATAATATGGCACTATACCCCATAAATTACTCTAAATTTAGTCATTGGAGTTAGCATGCTGAACACAAGTGCAGCTTGTATGTCAAAAATGCCAGGCAATAACACCTAGTTTTGAATATTAGTGGCTGACCTGGTGTCTGGACAGAAGAAACAGGAAGCTGCCTTTGACACTGCTGGTCTCTGAGATTATGTCCATAAATTCAAGTAGAGAGACAGATGAAATTTTTTTTTGACGTTCTGTTGAGACCTGCTTGGGAGCTGCTGCTTAGAGTCCAGCTGTGCTGAGAATCTGTTAGTAACAGTTGATCACTGATGAACTTTTGAATATACATGTTGGTTACAGAAGTTATGAAGAATTAGCCCAGAAGGGGTGCACTAATGCAACCTGAATACAGAAGTGCTGCCAGCAGAACTCTCCTCTAATGGCTGCGAGGAAACAGTAGTGTCCTTCTTAGAGAAATTTGACTTAATTGTATTGTCAGGTTTTATGTTATAAACTGTCTTTTAGAATTTGGTCAAACAAATTCAACGTGCAAGTACATAAAAGTTAATGCTTTTAGTGGCAATAATACATAATCATTACTTTCCACCTTTCCTAACTCTTAACATTGTAATGATTTAAAATAATAAACAGTGCTTAAGGTTTCGTATCTGTATTTGCAGATCACCAGGAGAACCTCACTCTGAAAACATTGAAGCTAGCCGAATGTAAGTATATGAGCGGATGAGTTTGGTATATCTTGTTTAAAAATGTTTTGAACAAATGTAATAGTTACTCTTGTACCTGCTTAAAAAAGAAGACAAAAGCTGAGTAGAATTGCAGAATCACCTTAGAAAATTTCAAGTTAGCAACTTGCTATGGATAAATAATTTTAAGCTCCTGTAGAAACTGTGATGATTCTTGTTTGTTGTTTTTTTTTAATTTTTATTTTATTGGAAAGTGAATGGTTTGAAGGCAAAATTCAGAGTTTTAACTTAATGTAAACCAGTAGATGGTAGCATAATACAGTGTGAGAAATCTTCAGGCCTATATTCAGACTTGATAGTATGGGTGTAATTTCTACCTGCTTTTTGCTAATGTCTTGCATGCGTTTGAAGACACTTCAGTAGTAAGGCACAATACCTGCTAATATCTGTTTTGGCAGATGGATTGCTGAACTGTGAAGAAAAAAAAAGTGTGACTTAATTTGGCAAATTTATATATGAGTTACTTCTAGAAGCAGAAAACTAGCTTTCTTTCACTAAACAGTATTCATGCAGTATTTTGCTCACAGTTCTGACCTTTGTTTTGGTCTGTCGTCATTAGCCTAGAAGCCAAGACTAACTAGAAGCAAGATTGTGATAGGCTGAAATGTTCATTTCCATTTCAAATTTAGAAGCGTTGCAGGAATAAAACCTTTTTTTTTTTTGAGACATTATTCTTCTGTTAGTTAGCAAACAAAATTCTTTTCTAGCTATTCAGACTGTCCCGTCATAGAACTAAAATAGCAAAACCACAAACTCTGCTTTTCTGACTCACAGCACAGTTCCAAAATAATAGAGGGAGCATAGTCCAGTGGTTGGGGTGCTGTCCAAGGCTTCTAAAGACCTGGGTTCATTTCTCTTCTGCTACAAACTTCTCTGACCTTAAGCTGTCTCTTCCACACCCTTCCCCAAGTGGTCTAGCATTTTACGCACTGTGGGCTGAATGCCAGCTTCAGGGTGTTTTGCAGGCTAGGGGTATGGTGTGAATTGCTCAAGGACTTTTCTCTCTGTAGCTGCCCAACTTGGGGAGGAGCAAAACCGAGGTGAGCCCTTCCACGTTGGACTGCATACCTAACCTTAAAAGTAATAAGGAAACAAGGAACACTTTTCCTATTTGTTTTTAGCAATTCACTGCAGTGAAGTCTTTTCTTGCACTAGGAGGAACATTTCTTCTGGGACAACAAATTTGCTTTTGGTTGTCTCATGCCGGCTGTTACAGAAGTGCCATCTCAGTGCTTGCTTAGGAGTACAGATTGCAGGGATCCAGATGTGAAAGGTGACTGGCTGTCGCTACATGGACGTGCATTAGAGACAGAGGTTGCAGGGCAAAAACCCTGCCGTGGTGTTTTCTGCTCCAGTAGCAGCCCCTGCTGCATTGTGTTTTATTGTTCCTGCAGCAAGTTATGTTCTCGTTTCCCTAGCCAGATGGGGCAAATCAGGCTGTAGACTGGCTGTAGTCCACTCTGGCTCTTGTCAGCTTTTTACACGTTGTAAGGAAAGATGTCAGAAACAAGGATCTTAATTGGTGTGAAATGAAGACTTTATAAGGACCTATGATAAATCAGAGAAAAAAAAAAAAGGCAGTACAACTATTTTTCCTTCTAGCAGTTTCAATTTTTTCTGTGTTTTATTCTCCTTAAAACTAACCTGAAAAATAATCTACACTAGCAAGCTTTCCTGATGAAAGCTGACATTTTGGGATGCTTTTTGGTGCAGGTGGATGGTCAGAGTTGCCCTGACTATGTAGATTTCAGCTATCTGTCTAAAATAAATGTAAACCAGTCAAGCTGTAGGGATTCATATATTTCAGTAGTATTTATACAGTATTAATGCATGGTATACTTGCAAAACTAAATTTTTAAAAACTTTATCCCAATGAGATGTGTACATTACCTATTAAGAGAGAATTTCTGCAATCCTGCTGCATAGTTACTCTTGCCCCGTAAGGTGGAATGTCATGCTGGATAATAAGTGTGACTGGCATGTCTAGTGTGTAGCTAAAATAGTTACTATGTTATTTACATGTCTATTATTCATTGGCAAACACTGGGAATTAACCATTCATTGCACAAATAACAAAACACTTGTGTAAGTTAGTTTTGCTCTGGCTGATATAATTGCTTTATTTGTTACTGTAGTTTGCATTGCAAAGCTTTACACCAAGAGGATAGTCACATATGTTTCACATGTGTGAATTAAATAAATAAAAAGCTCTAGTGACTCTTTCAGACTCTTACAGCAAATACTTCTGTGGATAAGTCTTGCTTATCCCAGGCTTTTCAGATTCTGACTCTGTGTGATGAACATCTCTGTTCTAGCTCAGAGTTAGGAGTCTCTTTTCCTTAGCATTCATTCAAGTCTTTGAACTTCTGTGGTCAACATCTTCTCCTATTTGCTCCTGTCATGGGTCTGCATTAGTTTTCAGCTTCAATTAGTATAACTTCCTTAAAAAACTTTTTCACTATATTACATAATTTTTAATTGTGTACATTAACAATTGTATTCTTATAATCTCTTATCAGTTCATGTATTTTGACTATGTGTATTGTATGTTGTCATATTAAGGCAAGGGTTTGGGTATTTTGATATGACGGCTTTCTGTGCCATCTCTTTTTAAGAATGGAATGCTTTTCAATTTTGAAGCTTCTCTCTCTTTTTAAAGTCAACAACCACCCGCCCCACCCCCACCACCCATTTAAAGTGTTGTTACAGTTATAGTTGATGTATAGTCATCTCACATTAGAGTAGTTTTGATACCTGGTTGTTTCACTTGAAAAGAATTGCAAAATAAAATTTCTGCAGCAGCCTCAAAACATGCCAGAAAAACAAATTATAACCATTGAAAATATATATGGAAATAGTGTGAGTATTAGTGTTTCTTGATACATACTTTCAGATGCCATCCTAGTGCTTTCTAAACATAGAATGCTTTAAATTACTTTCCTGATAGCTGATTAGCGTAACATAGCTATGGGACATGCTGATCATGGCCTCTGTCAAACCTTGCCACATAGGAATTTTTGTAGCATTTACTGCTTGGTTTATTGCCATTCTCAGAAGGAAAAGATGTAAGAAGTATGTTTATGTACAGCTGCAGCCTTGTGCTGTCTTATTCTGTGATCTGTCTAGGATGGATTTAAAAATTTCTTGGAGCCTCTTGGAAGGCATTATTTAGTCAGGCAGTGATTCTCTTGAGGAAACTTAATGAGTTAATAAGACTGCTTTGACTCAAGAATTACTACTATTTTAAATTTAGCGACTAGTTGTTACAATTAAATGTCTGTTTTACCTTTGCTTCCAAGAGCAAAGATGAGGTAAATTGACTGGATTTTATAATGATTTGGAAGAAAAGGAATTCCAGATTTTGCACTAGAAAATATAACTGGAGCAAATGTATTACAGACCTTGGTTCCCATGGAGCTTGGAGGTTGCTGTAAATTTAAAGTTAATCAGTTAAAAATAAACAAAAAGAAAGGTTCAAGAAGAGATATTTCTCCCTGATCTGTCTAATCCACATATGCTAGACTGTTCTTAAACTGGAGACTTGGGTGTTTGTCTTATGTGATTTGCACTTAGTTTCTGCATGATCATGGTCATCCTTCTAGAACAGTGTCATGCAGAATGAAGGTATAGTAAAAGAATGCTACCATGAAAACCTAATTTTTAAAAAGTGTTCTGGAGTTTTTAGTAACTTGAAAATAGAGCTGTGTGGTTGTCCCTTTCCTGTACTCAGCCTCTTTTCTTGAGGTTACACAAGGAAGAGTAGCAGGTTGATCAGTGTCTAAGTGTCTTCTCTGCAGGTCTATCTTAGTGTTGCAATGGTCAGTCCTTTTCTTACATCAGTATTTTTATCTGAAACAGTGTGTCTCTTCTATCATGCTTTCTATTGTAACACTCCAGTGGTCCAGAAGTAGATTATAGGAATCGTTGTCTCCAGGTTACTGTCTATATCTTTTGATAGCTCACTGCAGTGCTAATCTCCTTTCTTTTGTTGGGCTGCTGATTAGAATACAGTCTATGAATTTCATACTTGACAAATATAAGCTTGTTCAGTAGAGAACAATGTGAATTTTAATTGTGCTTGCTTGAGTGCCAGGACTTCTTTTACAGAGGGAAAACAACATGGAAGATTAAGCAAAATACATATTCTTGAGTATATTTTATAAAGTGTTCATTACTTGTCCTGAATATAAAAGACAGACTGAAGGATTCCTGCATCTAAGTTTACAGTCAGTCCTAAACTTAGTAATAAGTTTATTCCAGCAGTAATTAAAGGTACTTTGTAGTAAAATAAATTTATGGGCTTTTTTCATAAAGGCTATATTTCTCCCCTGCCTTTGCAAAAGGCACTAATGCTGTAAACATGAGCATAGTATTTAAAACACAGTCAAGTATGCCTACAGTCATTACCATTTACATGTGTTGATTGCTTTCAATAATTGCCTAATAACTGTTGCCTGATAATCAGTTATTTAATGGCTTCAGGCCTGTAATGTTGGGGGTGGGGTGCTGAAATTGGGGTTTTTTCCTGAAATTGTTTGGGTTGAAAAGCCAGGGTATAATTGATGCATTATTCATCTCTCAATTTTTTGGCTAATTGAATGTTGGAGGGATTGCATAGGTGACAGGGCACTGCATGTCGTCTTAAGACAGACAGATAGGAACCAGGGCATGAAAACAGTTGTCTGTGGAATGACATTCTCTCTGTATAGTCCTGGAGCTAATAACCTAGAGAGGAAAGGGCAGTGTTCTAATAGGACTGTAGCAAGGTCATTTGTCTGTGAGACAAGATTAAGAGATATGCGCTGATCATGTTCTTGACCCTCTCTCTCTGTCTTTCTGTATTTCTCCATTAAAGCCAGGACCACTCTTCTGTTCTCAGGTTCAACCTTCCTGAGGAAGTGCCGTGCCTGACTTTGTCAGCACATGACGTTCCCAAAGGCACAGTGGATCTAGAATACATGGTGGGGAGGGGAGAAGGAGATCCCTTGGGTGAAGCCAATGTGGTCCAAGGGAGCTCAAATCCTGTACCCTAGCTATAGGGGCCCACCACGCTGGAAAGAATGAGGTTGGAAAATGTGAGCTCCACATATGTGTACATTTGCGGGTGTATGTTTGCTGGGGTACGAGTGGCCAAAGCAGGCTAAAGGTGTTACAGCAGTGCTGGAACAGAGGGCTGGGCTCCAGCTCTTGGTGGAGCATTTGGCAGTTGGGTGTGCAGGCCATTTCAAAAGACTCTGTGAGCGGTGCTTCTGCTGGAAGCTTGTCTTCTCTAGCACTGCTGTTCTTGCTCTTAGTTAAACAGTTGCAGGAAACCAACATGCAAGGTTTGAAACTGAAACTCTCAGCTATATTTAACTTAAAGATGTCCATCCATAATCCACACTTTTTTAAAACAGTGTTTGATCTGCAGGTCATCTTACTTCCACAGTGTCGTATAATTGTTGCAGGTGTATAAGTCTCTTTTTGCTTCTGTCTGTTAAGGCATATACTGAAAGTTAGTTTGCTATTACTATTAAAAGAAACTTGTCCCTGGTTTTTCCCTATCCAAAAGACAAACATAAATTTTCCTCTTGTTTCCACGCACATTAATACTTTTTGTTGGGTTTTTTTGTGTTAAGAAAACAGCGTATTAATGTTTTGGCACTTGTCAATTCCTAATAATTTTGTTAAAACAGGCCATTGTAAATTTCCATTTACTAAAATAGGCCCTCTTAGAGCAATGTGAGACTTCTGTGTAGAAATACATGTACGTTGTTGTGTCCCAAGCAGAAATCGTTCAGAAATATGTCATTTCATGCTGATATTTCCAGACATGTATGATGTCTTCATTCATATTTCTAAAATTTAGGTAAACCTTAAAGCAAAAGTTATGCATTTATGCAGATATTTATAACTTCAGGCAAGTTTTGGCACTTGAATGAAAATTTCTTGCTCTAAAGAATTATACGCTTCAGGTTTTTCTAAAATTACTTACATGTTTAAACATCTGGTTTACTCTGTTGCAAAAGTTTCCTTTATGTAGCATTTCTCTGTATTTAGTTTAAGATATTTGGGAAATGCAAATTAGATACTGTTTCACAGGAATTTTGAACCAGTGTGTTCAACCCCCTGTTTTATATGTGATTTAGACAGTAAAAATTTACTTAACCCAAAATGCAGTCCACTGCACTGATGTCAAAGTATCTAGAAAGTTAGAGACTCAGTGGTGTACATTTTTAGTGATATTCCACAGTCTAGGAAGCATTTCAGTTACAAATGCAACGTGCTTATTGTCTGGCCTTTTATTAGTTAAAGAACAATTAAGTCAAAAAGCATTCGTTTTTCTTCAAGTTCTATGAAAGTAAGTCAGTGAATATAGTCAATGGGGACATGAAGATGATCAGAAAGCTGGAGCACCTCTCCTATGAAGACAGACTGAGAGAGTTGGGGTTGTTCAGCCTGGGGAATAGAAGGCTCTGGGGAGACCTTATAGCGACCTTCCAATACCTAAAGGGAGCCTGCAGGAGAGATGGAGAGGGATTCTTTATCAGGGAGTGTAGCAACAGGACAAGGGGTAAGAGTTTTAAACTGAAAGAGGGGAGATTCAGGCTCGATATTGGGAAGAAATTCTTCCCAGTGAGGGTGATGAAGCACCGGAACAGGTTGCCCAGAGAAGCTGTGGATGCCCCATCCCTGGAGGTGTTCAAGGCCAGGCTGGATGGGGCTTTGAGCAACCTGGTCTAGTGGGAGGTGTCCCTGCCCCTGGCAAGGAGATTGGAACTTGATGACCTTCAAGATCCCTTCCAACTCAAATCATTCTATGATTCTGATATTAATACATGGAGGAATGTGCTTGTGAAATTACTGGACATTGGGGAAGGAAGATGATGCCTATTTTAGGTGCCTCTCCCCCTCACTCAAGCAGTGTGTCTTCCTTGAGGAGATTATTCAAGGCCCCCTGTGTGGGAAGTTACCCTTAAAGCTTAAGGATATGCCTGTGATATGTCTGTGAAATGCTTACAACTACACCCACACCGGTGCAGTTTCCTACTGGGACGTGCAACAAAAGTGTGTGTCTTTGCAAAAATATATGCAAGTCAGTCACTGCAGCCTGAGCTGCACTAGAAGGTCTCTGTGCTGATATGCCATAAACAAATCATTGAGTTTATAAGGGACCAGTTCCTATACAGGGATCTAGTAAAGAGTAACTTGAAGGGAGCTGCAGTCCTCACTGTATAGCCTGAGCTAAGAAAAGAGAGGGGGTTTGTGTTACCTCACTTGAAGAACCAGTTTTAGTTTTCTACATACTCAATGAGCAGAGGAATGTACAAAGGGATAAAGTTTTCACCTTTGGAGAACGGAGAAGGT
>JAOQGH010000001.1:137963207-138006440 GCA_025769975.1 Gallinago jamesoni
TTTAGTTTTCTACATACTCAATGAGCAGAGGAATGTACAAAGGGATAAAGTTTTCACCTTTGGAGAACGGAGAAGGTATGGTTGTTGTTTTTTTTTCTGAATAATACAGACATGTGGGCTGTTGGCACTAGACAATGACAATAATCCTTCAACTACCCCAGTGGGAATGTGGTATGGAGTATCTTGCTGTTCTGTGAAATCAGACGTTAGCTTACTTGGAACTGCTCTGTAAGAGCTTTCATGTATGGACCTCAGTAAGGGTAGCTCTTGGGGAAGGCTTGGTAAATTCTGTTCTACTTTCTTAGGTCTGTATCCTCACCTTAAGTCTCCACTTTTTTTTTAGTTACTTCAATAATTTATCTGAGATGATGTCAAAATTCTGCAGAATAGCTGTTAGGGAGAGGTGGGGATGGAAATTGTAGTACTGTTGTACGTTGTATTGTTTCTTTCCATAGTTGATTAAAAAATATTTAACTTTCAGTCAGACCTTCTATCTCTAATAGAATTTCACAGAACTTGAGTCAGTGAGTCTGCAGCCATGAGTCAAAACGAAAATGTTTGTACAAACAGCAGTATTATAGGCATGGCACAGTTTAAGTAATTGATAGCTAAAAATTGGAAGCAAAACCTTGAGTCCTTCAGAAGTTAACTATTAGAGACAAGTCTAAGATGAGCTTTTTCTCCTGGCATTTCGGGCATGACCTGATTAAACTAGACTGTTATTTAAGATGATAAAAGGTGTTGTTAATATAATAGTATAACAATATTCAGTATTTATACACTGAAATAACTTTATTGAAAGTAGATGTTACATAAGCTAGAAAGGTATAGAGTCCTCTTTAACAATTTCTCCAGTTTGAAAACGATGTTCTCTCTTCTTAGGGAATTGGCTGGCTTTTCACAATATCAACTTTTTGCAAGATAACTTAATCTGAATAACAACTCCAGCTACTTTAGGTAAATAAATAAATACACAGCCAGCTGTGAGAAATAATCTAGATAACCAAAATATAGCCATATATAATCATAGGTGTATTACATAGGTCAGAAAACACCAGAATTATGGCTCAAAAAAAGAGTCATCTACGTGTAGACTGCAATGGAGTAATAAGAGTAAGATGGAAGGAAAACGCAATGAGGAGGGATAAAGTTAAAATGAGAACAGGTATATGAAATAACTGCCTCTTTGTATGCACTGTGGAAAACATGATCGGTGAGAGAGGGAAGAGAATTAAAAGAACGGGAAGTTTCAAGTTGAGTTGGAAAGAGCTTTCAGAAAGGCATCAAGGTAATGCATAGGAGATATCACAAGAGGAGTAGATAAGGAGTGTGTTGGCGACACAGATGGCCATAGCACAGGTGTAAAAATTGCACTCCAAATCTTGGACTGGAATGATTGAAAGTCAAGAATGATAAAAGCATGACATCTTAGCATTCAGAAATCACATACTGGTCTAAACTATTAAAAACCGTTTTGTTTTGGGTTTTTTAAGCCTCTATTCTAGGAGCTGAAGTATGAAAGACAAGATCAAAAACCCCTTATATTTATACATACATGCGGAGAGATGGGCTTTCCTCAGTCCACATACAAAAATTGGAGAGACTAGAACTCTTTCCATGGATCAGAATACAGCTATTCCCTGTTTATGTGGTAGTGGTTTTGATGGTATTACTGGGGCTGTTTGGTGTTTTTGGGGTGGGTTTTTTATGGTTTTTTCACTTCCATCTCAAGGTGCCAGGGAAACCTTTCTCTTCAATTGTTTTTTTTTTTTTTTTGTCTTGGAACTCCCTGGGACATTTGGAAGGTCAGCTGGACATTGAGGTAATGGTTTTCTTTGTAAGAAATGGTTTTTGTTCTCCAGGATCATGAGATCTTGGAAGGTGAAAGGCGAGGGCAAAGATGTTATTGCTGAATAATACATACCTCAATAGTTACTTTCAGAACTTGAGGATATTTTCCCTTCTGAAGCAGCTGCATTGAAACTGATACTTAATTAACCAGTATTAAAAGGTAGGTGCAGCAAGTGCTGAGTATTACTAGTGGGTCTAGCACATCAGTTCTTAAATACTTATTCTATGCAGAACCTGTGAGTGCATCAACATCTGAAAAGGCAACTTTAAGTTAATATCACAATTTCTGATTAAAAACTTGCTTCCTGTGTTCTAACCTTTATAGTACTGTCTCACTAAAGTTAGGTAAAAAACCTGCATATTGCACCTAGTCAAAATGTTTGAAATGTTTCATAGTTGATATTTTTCATTAATAACTTGTTTTCTTAAATGAAGGGAAAGTTTGGAGCTTTCTTTCCAAAATGTGGTGAAATATGATGCTCTTGGTGCTGCATGCAGTTTCTTCTGTCCCAATTACCTGCAGCTTTCTGGCAATTTCTTTACCATTTGCATGCTTCTGTAAAAGTCTGTGGATATATATAGTACTGAACACCTTGATTTGAATAGCAATACCATTGTAATTCTTCAAAATGCGTACTTGCCATGTATAACTGCTGGAGAAAGGGGAGGATTTGGCAAATACCTTTTTTAAAGAACCATATACCTTATTAAGCTGAGGAGAGAGATGTTCAGACCTGCATTCTTCTGTAGTCATGGTTTTGTCATCAGTTTAAGAAAGGAGTATTTTTTCCTACAGATTTAAACAGACTAAATATCAGATAACTTAGTCATCTGAAATCTTGTTTAAAAAGGTTTATATGCTCTTGGTGTAGTATTGATAGTATTACTAAATAAATGCCTGAATCATTTGTATTTCATGCCTTTTCCCTCTGTCAGTGGCAGCCATACCTCAGTACTATACGTCAGATTCAGTCACCTGTGTGAGATCCAGTTCTGTTTCACTTGCAGCCTTGCTTTGCATCTAAATTGCTCTCTTTTTCAGTGACAATTGAGATTGTTCAGAACTGAACAAAATTGTGTCCACTGTAACAGTAGAATGTGATGCTGAAAACTGTGCATAAACACGACTTACCTTTCACTTACATAGGACCCACAAATTAAATTGTGTGTTTAAATATATATTTGTCAAGATGAGAATCCTGCATTTGAAAAATCTCCTGATGTGTTCTCTCTGATACAGAAATCTTGTGTTTCAGTGCCTGACTAATCTCTGCCTGGCTGATGCTTTTGAATGAGCTTTGTATGTGAAAGCTCTACTAATCCTTGTACTTACTGTTTGAATGTTTGCTACAGGAAGCGAGCAGCTGCAAAGCATCTAATAGAGCGCTACTACCACCAGTTAACTGAGGGCTGTGGAAATGAAGCCTGCACGAATGAATTTTGTGCTTCCTGTCCAACTTTTCTCCGTATGGATAACAATGCAGCAGCCATTAAGGCCCTCGAGCTTTATAAGATTAATGCAAAACTCTGTGATCCTCATCCCTCCAAGAAAGGAACAAGCTCAGCTTACCTAGAAAACAATTCCAAAGGCGCCCATAACAACTCCTGCACTGACAGAAAAATGAATAAGAAGGAAATGCAAGGCCCAAGAGATGACTTTAAAGGTAAGACATTATTTTAGAATTTTCCTAAAATAAAACATGTTTAATATGCATGAGTGTAAGCCTAAGCGTGGTGATATTCTGCTGACTGTGGAAGTGCTGACTTCTTAGGTAAAATGTGATATTGGAAAATCAAATATGTTACTATGGATTCTGAAAAAATGTCTGGATTAATGCTGAATACTGATTCCAAATCTGGATCTTTACCACATCTGTTAAAATCCATGTGCTTTTGTTGCTTTCTAAGATTACTGGGTTTGCAAATATGGGGAGTTTTAAAAGTGCTGTTGTGTGACTCTGTTAGTTTTGCTAGTTTCATAACTCTTCTGTAGTTAATGAGTTATAAAAGTTATCCTTTAACTAATTCCAGTTTCTGTGTTAAGAAGCAATGGATGAACAAGAATGATACAGCGGATGATAGGCAGTAGATCTACTAAGCTAGAAAAAGTTTAAGCAGAGTAATGAAATACAGCTCTGTATGTTTTTTCTGACTTCTATTTAGCTTTTCAAACTCTCTAGAATAGTAACTACATACTACAAGAATAACTTTGTCATCAAAGCCCGTGCTGCAAACAGAAATCACAAGCTATATGACATTAAAGCCATTAACCTTTGAGCAGACCTTTTTTAACTATCATTGCAGTAAGTGGTATAAACACAGAAGTTCAGGTTCACTCATTTTAGCTAGAGAAGGTCAAACTGTTTACAGCAAAGAATTAAAAAGGCCTGCAAAATCAGCAATAAAACATAGCACTGTGTTGTAAAGGACCTAAGATGCTCCAGTCAATACCTGCATCAGTTTGTTCTTTATCTAATGCAAGGACAAATTTGTCCCCAAATTATTTATGATCTGAGTAAACAAAGAGGCAAACAGTAGGGAGGGGAAAGGGCAGCCATGTAATGTTAGGCAGGCAAGAGGCACATCAGGTCTGTTTTGTGATCTGTCTTATAAGTTTTGTATGTTTTTAATGGAGATGTGCACATACAGGATTTTCTCCCTGACCCTACCATCCTGTCTTCCCAAGACAGATATCTAAGAATCTCCTCAGCTTATCTTCAGAGACAGTCTTCTGTCTAAAGGAATAACTCAGACTTCATCTGTTGCAGCATCACAAGTATTGACCTGTAGTTGTACGGACAGAGAGCATGAATGCATTCTTAAAGCCCATTTGAGACTCTTAGTTACCTTTGGAATTGGATGATGTCTAAGGTAACTAGCACTGAAATTTTTAGGTCCTTCTGCAGCGGCAGTTACTGGGAAGACTGCAGTTAAGTGTAAGAAAGCCAAGGAAAAGGATGTGCAGCTTGCTTTTATGTTAACATTGAATTGTAAGTTCTAAATAAATTAAAATAAATTTCCTATTAGAATTATTTAGATTTCTTTTCTGTAGTGCTAAGCCCTAAGACCTTTGGGGGAAAAAATATATCTGGAGGCCATTGTCAGCATCTCAGTAATATCTTAGATGGCAGTCCAAAAAGAGGAAGGGAATAGAGAAATTGCAAATATATAAAAAGCATGGCTTACAAACATAGTTATATAGAGAGCACCATTTCAAAATCAGTGTTATCATTACCTGGAAAGCTATTTTCAACGTTGATCACCAAAGCATTAAATTGGTAACAGAGAAGGTCAATGGACAAGCAGTGAGCAAACGATCATACCAAAGCTTCCATAAGAGATAATGAAAAGATAATTAATTTGTTAATTAGGAAGTGTGTTGTTGGCAATATATAGATTACATACAGCCTTTTTTGCAGTTGAGTCACTGCTAAAGCTATACTTAATGCACAGATTTGTCATGGAGTACTTGGATTATTACTGAAAACAAGATCTGAGAGGAGGTGGTTTACTTCACTGGGTCACTTAATTGCAATAGAAAGGGTGAGAGGACAAGGCATGTAAAAGCTCCTGGGTTCAGACACAAGTCAGCTAAAATTGACTTGAGTTAGAAGAAAACTTCACTTACGTTTGGTTTTCTCCAGCTGTTCTCACTGCTGTAACATAAAAATGGGGCAGACTCTTATGGCAGTTCTGTTAAAGAACAGTCACGGGATATGACTTAAAACTTCTAGGGAACTGCTGATTCTAATACTAAATATTTTAACTGGAAATAGCACATGGGTAGTTACTTAATAGTATTAACTTAAAAAGAACAACTGGCAAATTCCTATTGTAAGTAAGGAAATCTGAAATGTGTTATGTTGTTAAATTGTCAGCTTTTGAAGATAATTTTTATGGCATGAATAGCCTTTACAATCCAGTGTCAGTGAACTTGAGTCTATGGTCCTCATTTTGAGGAGCTATGGCATGGAACAGCATCTTTTATCAGCAGTTAAATTTAGGCAAGTTTGCTTCTTGAGCATGCAATGAAGCAGGTAAAAATAGGAAATGTTGCACTAAGCTTGAATCCTTTCATAATATTTTCAATTATGTTGTTTTTTTAACAGAACAGTTTTTAGTTTTGAAGCTTTTTCACTGCCTTCATTTTGGTTGGAAGTTAATCTCAGTAGCATGACATAAGCTTAATATTTCCTGTGTTGTATGTGCTCTAAGAATGGCTTGGGGGCTCTGCGAAAATCAATAGGTTGTCTGTCTTCGCATCATTTTGTTTGTATTTTTAATTTAATGACTGCTTGGAATGAATGTTAGTGTAGGCAATCACATTTCAAAATACTTTAACATATAACTGTCTTTATTAAAATTATACTCTTCTTTCAGCAGTGATAGTTCTGGCACAGTTGGTGAATACAGTGCTCTGTGTGTGGTGTTGTACATTGCTAGAGATGCTATTAAATAGATTCGGTTTTAGTCCTGAATTATGTGTCACTTCAGAAGAATCTGCTTAAACTAGAACATCTTCTCAGGGTTTGATTGTGTGGTAATCATCACCTGATGTGAAAGCATCTGTGGCTTCTGTTTGAGAAGTAGCATATAAAGATATAAATGGTAAAGTTTTCTGCTGTTCTTTTCTAAAGAGTAAGGAAGATTTGAACCACTGTTAAGGTTTAACCGAGAAGGCAGCCAAACATCATGCAGCTGTTAGCTTGCTTCCCCCCTCTCCTCATTGGGATGGGGGAAAGAATCACAGGAAAAAAGTAAAATTCATGGTTGATATAAAAACAGTTTAATAGGACAATGAAGGAACAGAAAGTATTAATTATAGAAAAATATACAAAACACGTGATGCACAAAGCAGGTGCTCTCCACCTGCTGACCGATGCCCAGCCTGTTGCTGAGCAGTGATCACCAATTCCTGCCCCCTGGCTAACTCCATTTATATACTGAGCATGGCAAATATGGTATAGAATCTTCCTTTGGCCAGGTTGTCCTGTCTATGCTCCCTCTCAGCTTCTATAGGATGCCAAAAAAGTCCTTGATTTAATGTAATCATTGTTTAGCAACAACTAAAACAATGTGTTATCAACACTATTCTCATACTAAATCCAAAACACAGCATATACTAGAGAGATAATTAACTCTGTCCCAGCTGAAACATGGACAATCACAAAACTTCTGGTTTCATATCAGGGGTTTGGAGGTAACGGGGAATACACAGGTATTTGAAACCTTTGCAGATCACGTGTGTAAACCAGCTTGTTCACCTGAATAGCAAGTTGGTGAGTATACTCAAGTTGCTTATCTCCGTGAGGCCTAATGTACTTAATGTACAAAGAAATAACCCTCATGCCCAATTGTGTGTTCTAAATAAAAGGCAGCATAAGTTTCTGAACCTGTATTGTGGGGGTTTGGGGATGATTTTCAGGCATCAATTGAATATAAAACAGTTGCAGAAAGCATTAAAAATAGAAATAAGAAATCTTACGTTCCAGTTAATATACAGTAAACAAAATTATTGAATCTTTTCTTTAAGATCTGTTTTTAAGGAGGAAAGAATGTGTGAAGTCCATCAGCGTGTGTTATGTTTGAAAAAAGAGGTTGATAGTGGAGTTTCTGTGTAGTTTAATGACTTATGCATTAACTGTGCAGATTTATCAGAAGACTGTATTGTCACACAGTCTGACTAGTGAAGTCTTTTAAATTTTACACGAATTACTGATTGATTTATTTGCACTTGTTTATATAATACTGTTAAACACTACCAGAAGCAGTTAATAGTCTGCAACACAGTTTTACCATTGAGCATGTTCTCTGATTGACATCCATTAATAAAATGTTTTACTAAATCATGGTGAATGAAACCACGATTCATCATGTTAATAAAGTCATAAAGTATCTATCTTAATTTTATCCATCACTGACGCTGTTTCTTCCAAAGTTTTCATGAGGATGTAATACACAAATTGCTTGAGTAGAAAAAATTAGAAGTATTTTCTTTTTAGTTTTTATCTTAGTAAAATGATTATTGTTATTTTTTTATAGATGTGACTTTTCTAACAGAAGACAAGATATATGAAATTCTTGAACTATGTCGAGAGAAAGAGGATTATTCCCCTTTAATCCGGGTGATTGGGAGAGTATTTTCTAGTGCTGAAGCATTGGTACAGAGTTTCCGAAAAGCCAAGCAGCACACCAAGGAGGAGCTCAAATCTCTTCAAGGAAAGGATGAAGATAAAGATGAAGATGAGAAGGAAAAAGCTGCCTGTTCGGCTGCTGCTATGGAAGAAGATTCAGGCGCATCATCGTCTTCGTCATCAAGAATAGGTGATAACCCACAGGGAGATAATAACCTCCAAAAACTAGGCCCAGATGAAGTGTCTGTAGATATTGAAGCAGTCAGACGGGTCTATGATAGATTACTTTCTAATGAAAAAATAGAAACTGCCTTTTTAAATGCACTTGTGTACTTGTCACCTAATGTGGAATGTGACTTGACTTATCATAATGTGTACTCTCGGGATCCTAACTATCTGAATTTGTTTATTATCGTTATGGAGAATGGCAATCTTCATAGCCCAGAATATCTGGAAATGGCTCTACCATTGTTTTGCAAAGCAATGAGCAAACTACCCCTTGCAGCTCAAGCAAAACTGGTCAGATTGTGGTCTAAGTATAGAGCAGATCAAATTCGGAGAATGATGGAAACATTTCAGCAGCTTATTACTTACAAAGTCATAAGCAACGAGTTCAATAGTCGTAACCTGGTGAATGATGATGATGCTGTTGTTGCTGCTTCAAAGTGCTTGAAAATGGTTTACTATGCAAATGTAGTAGGAGGGGATGTGGATACAGATCATAACGAAGAGGAAGATGAAGAACCCATCCCAGAATCAAGTGAGCTAACTCTTCAAGAGCTGTTGGGTGAGGAAAGGAGAAATAAAAAAGGTCCTCGAGTGGACCCACTGGAAACTGAACTTGGTGTTAAAACTATAGATTGCAGAAAACCACTTATCCCTTTTGAAGAATTTATTAATGAACCACTGAATGATGTTCTAGAAATGGACAAAGACTACACTTTCTTCAAAGTAGAAACAGAAAATAAATTCTCTTTTATGACCTGTCCCTTCATATTGAATGCTGTTACCAAGAACCTGGGATTGTATTATGACAATAGAATCCGGATGTACAGTGAAAGACGCATAACTGTGCTCTACAGCTTAGTTCAAGGACAACAGCTCAACCCCTACTTGCGACTTAAAGTGAGACGTGATCACATCATAGATGATGCGCTCGTCCGGGTAAGTCATGCAGCAATGTGGAATTAAGTTTTGATGGTTTTGGCTAGTGCAAGCTAGTGGGCCTTGTCTAACTGAAAAGGAGTGTGTGTGAGTGCAGTGTTTTATGTACTAGATTTCCTCTAGAAGAAATTCAAATAGCTTTACGGTATTAAGTTTGAATTCTAAGCATCCTGCTGAAGATTTGTATGTTCAGTGGGATCAATTCTACTTGGAATGGTTGCAGATTTAGATGTTTTAAAGTGTCAAATAGTTCTTATTATCCGTTAACACATTCTATGCTGTTACAGCTCTTAATGGTGAGGGTGACCAACTTCTGTTTCAGTACTTTCTCTTTGTCCTCTGGACTCTCTTGGATCATCTGATAGTAGGGTTATTCAGATGGAAGTTAGAATGAAAGCCTTTCCTTTGTTTACCTTTTTGTGTGGACTTCTGAACTTCTAGATACAAAGCATGTGGAGTGACTGAATGATAAGTAGAACTTCTTGCTTCTCTAAGTGTTGTTGCAATTTGGTGCAAATACTGATATGGCTGGGAAAGGAGAAGTAAGACCTGAGAACTGTGAGAGCAGCCTGTTTCTGAATATGCTGGCTTCTTGCAGTAAAACTTAAAGACATTTGTTCACACATTTTTGGAAGATGGGAATTATACAAGGTACGAACTATACAGAATATTTTACAGTAAATTTTTTTCATAAATATGTCCTGTAATTTTAGGACTCTTCCTCCCTTTATTTTTTGCTTAAAGCTGTTTTTTTTAAGAAGCTCATTTTTCTGTGTTCTGTTATTAAAGCACAACAATTTTTGTTTGCAAAATTTTAAATCTAACCACAGCTTTAAAGCTTGTTGCTGAAGAGCCAGACAGGTATTTGGAGACACTCTGGGGAAAGTACCTCTTTATGCCTCTCAACCCAGTAACAAGAACTGTTACTTCTAGTTACATTTGATGACTTTAACTGCTGCTGAAGGTTAATAGTGAGAGCCTTAAATGAGCTCCCACGTTGACTTTTTTTTGTATGTGTGTACATCTGAGTTTCCAGATGGGTTAGCTGCTTCATGAGGAATTGCTGATGTTGTGACTTAGTAGGCAAGACCTCTGTGTCCAGTACCAATACGAAAAATAAAATTGCAATGCAGAAATGGCTTTTGTCTGTAAACTCAATTTTGTTAGGCAAATGAGAAATTACTGTTCTATTGTCTACCAGTTTTCTAATTTAAGAATACTCCCTGTAATTTCACTACCTACCAGACTTGCAGTTGTATCCAGTTAAGGTTCATCACATGGATGTAATAGAGTTTATTTCCTTGACTCTGTTCAGCTTTGGGATACATAAGTACTGGAAAAAGGGGAGGAATAGTACTATCTCTTTAGGAGGAGATGGACTGAAAGAGGATAAGAGCTAACTTTGGGGAGATGTTTGTTTTAATGTCAGTTCCAGCAGAGAAGCAGCAGACATTCCTCCTTGTGCTGATGAGGGGAAGGAAAATCTGTAAATACAAGAAAAGGCATTCCTCTGTGTATTTCTTGTTGTGGAAGGAAGTTGAAATCCTTGAGGATAAAAAAAAAAAAGTTGCTTAGAAGCTCATAGGTGACATCAAGTTGGTGCAGCTGCTATATCACAGTGTCATCACTGCACATTCTCAGTCTGTTGGAAATTTAGATAATTTAAATTATATTAAGCGCAAACATACTAATTTAAATTGTGATGCACTTGCAGCAGCCCTTGCACAGCCTAGCAGTCTATAAGTACATGCCTGGGCAGTTGCTATGGATCCTCTTATGGCTGTTAATTTAAGCTGTCAGAACATGCTAAATTATGGTGATCTGACTGTCAAAGTCCCAAGGAGAGTAAGAATTTTAAACTGTTTATTCTGGGACAGAAAATAAAGGAAAAAGATACAGTTGTTCAATTTCTCATAAGTGGCAAATAGATTATGTTCAGTAAAATGTGATGAATGAAGACTCGCCATCCTAGCAGGGGAAGGGAGTTGTATGTGGCATTTCAAACAGATGCAACCAGGTAGCTGTTGTGAAATGTAGACTTGGAGAAAATGCCATTGGTAAATACGGGTAGTGGCTACAGAAGTCACCTTGATATGTTTTAAATGATGGTATGAAATATCAGTGCTCAAGGAAGAGATTTAAATTTTCCTGGGGAAGTGTTAGGAGTTAAGAAAGGGGCAAATGAAACAGTACGATGTCTGTTTACTATAGTGTGCCTATGTCTCTTTTTATTCCATTGTTCCATATCGATTTAACATCCAAATGCAATAAAAATACAGAGTCTCTTCAGAGAGACTGTAAAGTCCTCTTAATGTTAGAAATGGTGATGGAGAGGACATAAAAGATGGTATGGAGTAGCTGAATGGGAAATACTGGTTCTCTCAACTGGTAGCATGAAGTCATATTATCAGGAAGCAGACTTAACATAGGTAAAAGAACATTTTTATTTTTTTTCCCACACAATATGCCTTAAAATTATGGATGTCATTGCACTAAACTTGTAGCTCTTGATGAAGGAAAGATCCATCAAAAGGTTGTGGGCATTACAGGCATTTTGATGTGACCCATGCACAAACCCCAGGAAGTTCTAATGCTTAAAGTGTCTTGCTCTGTCTCTGAGTTTAGTCAGAGTTTGAACTGCAAGTCAAAGATGGGTACTGTATGTTTCTGTAGCAACACCCACAGCATCAAACTTAAGTGAAAACTACGCTGTATGAGTTCGCCTCAGTGATGGTTGTAGCTTGAAATTTAGAGGTGTCTTGCCTAAAAGTTCTCAGAAATATCTTGCCAAGGTAATAGTCTTCAGTAGTAAAAGCATATTCTTAGATGTGTTCAGTGACAAAATGCTTCCAAACATGCTTAAATTACCACAAAGTAATTATGATTACTGATACTTTTACTCTTGCATTGCATTTTTTACTTCTGGGGCTTGAAAACTTACAGACATGTTTGAATTGTAAGTAATTATATACTTATGTCACTAGACCTGTGTCTTTACAGAACAGCCACTGCAGACTTTTTTGTCTATATATAACTCTGATAATTTCATGGTAAAAGTATTTTCAGAATTATTGATTAAAATGAGGTGGAGATGGTCTTATTCATTTTCTCCTTACTGATGTTGGATATTCTGCAAGGAAATACATCAGTCAGCCTTCATAATTTCTTCTTGCAAATGGACTGAGTATGGGTCTTTCTCTGCTAATTAGTCGATCTAATTAAGCTACCACCAAGCTGTTTTTCTTATCAATACTTAATATTTAAACTTTTAGAATTCAGTATGTGCATCTTCTCACTTTTTGGACTTCATTAAAACAAATATGAGCACTGGTAAGTGAATTTTTATTATTATTATTATTGTGGGATATTTTACTTTTATTGAAAATTTGAAGCAGTACCTCTTAAATACCTTTGAAGCAATAACTTGTTTAAAGTTGCTCATTAAGAGAATCATAGGTCACTCTGGAACAAATGCATCTAAGCAAAAATTTTATATACCAAGTCATTATTCGATTTCTTTGCATGTATGAAAATTGTATCAAACTTTTTTTTATTGTTGAAATGGACTTAAAACATGCTTTCTTTGTATTATGTACGTACTTGTATGTATGTTAGTCTGAAAAGTCAGTGGGGAAGTGGGGTGTTGGTAAATGGCTAGTCCCCACTTCTATTAAGGAGACCTTACATTTGGGAGTTAGCGGCTCAGTTTGCAGTTTTTGAAAGCAGTTAACGTGCTTTTTTTTTAACAGGTTTCTTTTAAGAGGTTAGCTGTGCTCTGCTGAGTCATGTTGCATGGATGTGTGGTAGTAATGAAAGGAAGCTTATCCTTAAATCACCTCTTCATCACCCAACAGCTATTTCTTTCATCCCCTTCCTCTGATTTTACTCTCCTCCTCCTCCTTTTCCACCCCACCGCCCTCCACCACAGATTGTATGTGGATTTGCTCTCAGGTAGCAGTAATTTAAAGGGTGTGAATAACTACGTGGGTTAAGACAAATGAAAATGTGGTGGACTCCTTCAGTAGAGTCAAGTCTGGCTGGTACTTGCTTGCGAATTAGAAACTCACTTTGACAAATTTCACATTGAAAGTAGATGGCTGCCAGGCAGCAAGCCTCTTCAGCTTGTAAATGACTCTGCTGTATAATTTGAGCTAAAACTCTTATGTGGCAGCTGAAGCCAGTAGGCAGATTGTTTCAGTACGTTAGCAACAAAATACTTCAGCAGCTTTGAGGTTCTTTTATACTAAATCAATGTGTATGTGTGTTGAGTTGAAAAATCTGGGCACTGGTGTGCTTTGGTTACGTGCAGGGTATGTCTGACTATGGTGATGTATGCACGAACTGTAAAGTACAGCTTGAGAGGATGCTTCTTAGCCACTTTAAATACAACTTCACATCCCATTTTGCAGAAAATGTAGTGACCAACTTGTGTCATGACCTGTCACTGGTACTTTCAAACTTGTATTAGTTGTCGTTTTGCCTTCTAGCATGGAAAATGTGCCACTGCCTTAAAGAGAACTTTTTATGTTCTATTGCTAGAACTTGAGGGTTTTTTCTGATCTATTTTAACCGAATAGAGATTAGATCAGCTACGATCAATTTTAAGAAGGTAAACTCTGATGTTCAGGAAAGAGCAGTGTTGTTCTGTAAGCAAAGTAAATCATACAGTCTCTAATGCTGTGGCACAAAGTCATGTTTCAGACAACAAAATACAGATATTCTTTATAACAGCATCTCAGCTTTCAGCTTTTCAGTTCATAGATAATCAAATTTTGATGCTGCTTCTGAGATGCTACACACATGCTTTCTGGGAAGTCCCTAGAAAATGTAATGATGACTTCATCTGCTTGGCCAGTCAAACCATCATGACAGGGACCCTATTAGCTTCTAAAACTTTGGGAATTCACACACACATGGATTGGGTTTATCCAGAAGCATCTCTGTTGATGTGAGACAGCTCTGTTTTTAGTTGGGTTTTTTTTTTAGAAAACAAACAACAACAAAAAAACCCCAAAACCCAAAAAGCATACAGCTTTAAATAGAACTTCATACTTTCTTGCTACAGAACACTGCTGCAGTTTTGCTAAAATTCAGCGTCTCTCTACTATCATGGCTATTGCTGTATTTTCCACTAATTTCCAGTTTTCTTGAGAGGCATCAGCATTGAAAAACACAAATGTTCAAAGGAGCAGCTAAATCCGCAACCTTCGGATGAGCAGCTTAACAACATTGTCCTGGTTATAGAATCTGCTTCAAGGAACATTAGGCTTTGACTCAAAATACTGGCTTCTTGCTAATCTTTTATCTGACTCCCTTGCAGAAATCAGCGCAGCGTTCCAATCTGCTCAACTGGTGTTGCTCAACTATAAGTGTTTCCTTCCCCTTTTTTAATACCGATTTTTCTTTTGCATCACTTATTGTGCCATAGTTCTCAGTCAAAAATTCATTTCAAAATAGTGAGGGTTTTAATGACTTTATAAATATGAGCACTCTCCTCAGTGTAAGTGTATTTCTATAACGCAAGAAAGCTTTTGCACTATGGCAAAGGATTGCTGCAACAACAGAAACACAGGCAATACTTGCTTTCTCAGAACTCATCAAAATTCATAAAACTTGCAAAATAGTAAATTGTTGGTGGTAAATAGTACAAAGTCATGACTGGGAAGAAAAAAACCCAAAGCATTACTAGTGCCAGTTATAAGTGGAAAGAATTCAAATAGGAGAACTTCTTGAACATATAACTGTACTTACAGTCTTAAAATAAATGCTACTTCTCTGTTGTTAAAAAGCCTCATCTGTATTTGGAACATGGCTTAAGCTCCATTGTCCTATTCAGGAACATTTTTTAACACATCTGTAAGATGCATAATTTTAAGACTGATGTGAAAGGCAATATGCAGAACTACACTGTTATGGAAAATGTGATGATAATATCAATGGGGGGAACTGCAACATAGTTTTGCTGCAGAAGTATTGTTGATAAAATGCAGTCAATTTCAAAGATTAAATGTTATTTGATCTCCTTAGTGGCAAAAATAGTTCATTGCAAATTAAATGTAATAGAATACCAAATGCTTTAGGTAGTACATAACTAAGTTTTCTAGATAACCATGTGATTTGGTATATATCTCAATCAGCTAATCTGACTTGCTCTTGTTATTGAGGTCTTCATGGTTTATCTCCATTTTTGTAACTGAGCTTTTTAGGCTATGGAGTTAGGCTCTCTTCCTGACATTAGTTTTCAATACTAGTTAGTGCAATTCTTTCTCCACACATTCCTTTTGCATGAGGGCCTTCAAAGTCTTCAAACGTGTTATGCTTACATAACACTTAGCTCTGTCACCCAACTATCCCTGCCGTGCTGCTTCCAATGTGGCTGGCTGACTTGGCCATTCCTGGGAGAAAATGTATCTTGCTGGTGGTGTCACTTTATGGGTTATTGGTGTCATTATTGCTGCCTTTATCCTTTCTGTTCTATTCCTGTTTTCCTTTACACTTCTACAGTAAAATTCTGGGATGTAAAGCACGTGTTGGCATGTGTGTGTGGATAAGGTAGGGCAGGGAAATAAAATGAAATGATTTGGCACGTTAAGGACACCTGCTGGTAAGTACAGATTGTGCTAGCCTGGGTTAGAGACAAAGCTCACCAGTAATACGGTCTTGGTAGAGGAAAGTACAGATCCATCTGTGCCTTACTTCACTGCTATTGAGTTTTCTTTGTCACATAGGTATGCTTAATCATGCTGCACAGCACATGTTTAACCAATATGTTTATGTTTTTATATTTCTTATCAGCTGCAAAATATTTTTGCATAACTTTTAATTTGCTGAAAGGATATAGAAAAGAAAGTGAAAGACCTGTAGTGGCCTTTATATAGACATGAAGCCCTTTCCTATGAAATGTCAGAAATTCTATTTGACCGTAACTGAATTTTCACTTTCAAAGAAGAAATGCGGTAGGTCTGGTTTAAGGCACTGAAGAAATAAGAGACTTCTTCATTAGGGTCAGGATTGGGAAGGAGATCAATCTGATTGTAATACTAGTGTCTTCTACTTCTGGGTTTTTTTCCTCCAACTCTTTTGTTTGTGAGATGCAAGTACTAGGCAAAAGTTTGTTTTCTGTCTCCCACTGTAAATTATCACATATGTTTTGAAAACATATCCTTGTAATCCCTTTACAAAGCCATTAGTTGTCAAACATGTAGATCAGACTGCAGTCTCTTTTCATTGTCAGAGGAATGTAATTATCCCTGTAATACATCTTGTTTTCATACTGTTTTCTGTGAATTTTGTGCAACACAATGCTAACTTATTTTAAGCAAATGCTTCAAAGGATAGAAATGGAGAAAGCTAACACACGTAATTGGCTAAAAGATCAGATCTGTGGTAAGTTTCTTGCTGCGTAATCCCAAATTCTAATACGTGCTTAGAGTGATTTAGCATTATGATTGGTTTCTGATATTTTACTGATATGATTTATACTTGCTTTCTTCTGAGGTTTGGAGGGTAGTCTTTATTTCATTATTTGATACTCAACTCACTCTTCTATTTAACAGATTTACTAATGAAATACTTCTATCTGTTCACTCAATAGCTAGAGATGATTGCCATGGAAAATCCTGCAGACTTGAAGAAGCAATTGTATGTTGAATTTGAAGGAGAGCAAGGGGTAGATGAAGGAGGTGTTTCCAAAGAATTTTTTCAACTGGTTGTGGAAGAAATCTTCAATCCAGATATTGGTATGTGTTCTAATAATTTACTAGTTGATTTGATTTTTCCCATGAAAGGTTGGACCAGACTATCTTTCAAGGTCCCTTCCAACCTGGACTGTTCTGTGTTTGTGCAGTGCCTTTCTACATCTGCTGCTGCTTCTCTCTGAAGCTGTCCAGATTTCTTGGTGATCAAGAGAACATTTGATCCATTGAGGCTCACCGTGTCATCATCAGTCATCATCTTAGTTTTGTATAGTTAGTGAAAGCTACCATTGCTTGTTTAGATACAAATCAGTAGCATAAGATTTCTTTGCAGGGTTCCTTTGTTCTCTTGCTTTTCTCCTCACTTTGCTTTGTGATTAGCTTCTAGAATTAGTAATCAAACCAAAGAGGAAGAGCTTTGGCGATTAAACCAGAGTAGGACTATGGTGAGTTTGAGTTATTCCCTCTGCTTCCTCCAGCTTAAAAAAATCTGATAGTCTCAGTTCTTCTGTTGATTTCATCCAAAAGGATATAGATCCAAAGTGAGGGGGTAATGTCAAATTTATTTGTAGTAGGTTAAGAACCAGGAGTAATTTGATATACCAGAGCCAAAGTTTTTTATATTTGTGTTTTAACAGTCACATTTCTATCTTAGTGTTTTTTATCCTGTTCCCTACACCAGTCTATACTTCCACCTTTATACATGCAATGACATGATGCTTTTCATACTCAGCTGGTCTGCTGCTCTGAAAAAAGGCTAAAATGTTTTAATATGTTACAAATACTTTGTTAGAATATAAATGAGACCTACCAGGCTACTGTCCTGATTTCATAGTTTGTGAAATACAATGTCACATTGTAGCTCCTGTAGTGGCTTCCACTAAAGAAGCTCAACAGCTTATGGCCATTAGTTAATTTGGGTTCATTGGACCATTTTAAAAAAGAAAGCTGCTGTTCTTGGGTTTGTAGCCTAGAAAATTGTTGAAGAAAAACAGGAATTCATTTTGACCAGGTTCAAGAGAAAGTCCCCAGAATCAGTAACAGAATCTGAACCTTGGCAGTTGCCCTTCACCATACACAAGCCAGTTCTTGTAACAAGTGATACAGATCCATAAACAAGTCTTACTCACTCTGAAACCTGCCATTAAATTGGAGAGACTTGGAATCTGAATTCGCAAAGTTACTTGGAATAAATTAGAGTATGGCAAAATAAGGAAGTCTTAGTACTTTGACTGTCAAAGTTGTATTTCCAATGCAAAATATGTTCTTGACTTGAGTTTATCTAAACAAGTTGTGTGGGGTGACTATATTGAAATACTCCTATTCAGTAATTGAAGTCAGATCCAGCTAATATCCAGCTGGTGTATATATGCTCCCTGTGTGTAAAGATGGGTAATAGATTAGATGTGGATGCATGTTTTAAATTTTACTTCTGTATTCAAAATACAAGCAAGTATGTACACTTATATTCATATCACCTTTGTGAAAAAAAAGGCATTTATTGGCTTTTGGCAGAATATGTAGCTTTCATTCACAGTCATCTTTTCTTTTGCATCTATTAATATGCACTGCAGTATAACAGTTTACACACTATATACAGCAAGTGTGACTTTGTTGATTTGCAAACACTTCCTTAACCAGGGAACATAAAGGAAATCCTTTAAATGGAATTTAAAATGTTTGATCTGTATGTGTGGAGTGATAATAATTGCTAGGTGTTCAAGGCCAGGCTGGATGGGGCTTTGAGCAACCTGCTCTAGTGGAGGTGTCCCTGCCCGTGGCAGGGGGGTTGGAACTTGATGATCTTTAAGGTCCCTTCCAACTGAAATGATTCTATGATTCTATGATAATAGTTTTTTTGCCATTACATTTCAGGTATTTTCATATTAAACTACCTTAAAGTTTTACTCAAAAGAGACAATAACTCAGACTATTAAATTTATGACCAACAGTCACCATGATAAAAGAGAAGGAATAACTGCATAATACTCCTTGCAGCACTATACAATTGCGTGCCCCTTATTGCAGCTCCCAGTTTCTTCTAGTGTTTTATTGTTTTAATGTACTATAGTCTTAATTTTGTCAGTGAATAAAATACTGTATTTCACATTAAAGTGTTTCCGGATGTGGATCTAGGTAAACTGTTACTCCTTCAATATTAGACATTTGCTGAAGTTGTTTGTTTTGACTTCTGTAACTCTTCCATCACCTTCCAGAAGGTACAAGTCATTGGTTTTATTGTGCCAGAAGTTATTTCAGTCAACTCAGAAAATAGAATGCAGGCTTCTAATTAATGTTTCTCCTATGTATGCTGGTGTTGCTCATGCATTTCTGATTTCCAGTTGCCTTACCGGATGTGTTTTCTGTTATTCGTGTTTTCCTCTAATACCTGACTCTGTCCTAGTATCTTACTAACTAGGGTAAATAATCTTCAATTTCGGGGAGTTACCAGAGCCTCTGAATGAGTTTGCAGTTTGTTTCCTTACAATGAATGAGAATTCAGGCTTTACCTCTTGGCTGCAAGTGGCATCTTATTTTCAGTCTTAAGAGTAACTTTGTGGCTTTGTGTGGCTCTATAATCAATATGTATGCCTCCATGGGTTGTAAATAAGCATATGTCTTAAGAGTTGACAGGTAAGTCCTTGTGGCAAATGTAATTTGTGTTCTTGACCACATGCATCTAACTTCTGGTGTCTTGGGAGGAAGGAGTCTGGGCATTTTTCCTTAGGATCTGCCTGGAAATTGTGAGACTTAACTGTACAGGCAACAGGTCGCTGGGACTATACTCGTCCAGGGTGGTCTGTCTTTCTCTACCCTTAAGTCTATTGGGTTTGCAATTATCTTGCTTCAGTATCTAGTCAGGTAAGCAATAGATTTTACTGTGGGGACTCATTTAAATATTTTATAGCCTGTACACGAACTCTGGTTTCATAAACGAGTTCATCTAGTGCCTTGCTACAGTGAAAAGGGTAAGTGTCTTTGCCCTTCTCTTGTCTATACAGTCCTATACGCTTCCTTCAGCTCCTGGCATGTGCCAGTTCAGCTGGTTTTTGAAGCTTTCTGTGAAGGTACTCACTCAGCCTTTGAACTTGGCAGGAAAAAATTGGTCACTTGAAATAATGAGCTGAGTAAGATGGAGTATGGGAACAAAGCAAAACCTCCCCCTTTCAATAAGTGACAAGCTGTTAAAATTGTCACCCCTCCTATGAAACAACAGTCCCATGTTACATTTTCCCCTCGAGTTAGGGTGTATGTGATAGCTGCAGCAACAGTGGGCCTTGTCAAGTGCTTTTAAACAAACAAAAAATTGGTTAGGTATCTAACTCTTAAGGTTATATGTGACGGTTAATCCCTACTCTGTTATCATACCTTCCAATTCAGTACTAGGCCAGCATCTGATGGAACTGGCCTGGAAAAGCCTTTGAAGAAGGGCTATGACTTTATAGTTCTTCAGGATTATTTCATCCATCTGTTTTTTGATTTGTGTTCTTTTCTTGTGGTATTGTATTTATCAAAGTTACCATCTGTGTTGACAATGTGCTGCTGCTTCCTCAGTCATGGAGGAGGCAGGAAGGGTTGTATACATACAACTTCAGTGGGCATTGCAGGATGTTGTGTCGCAAGTCTCCTGCATGCCCTTAGTGGTAATGTGAGTAACAGTATTTTGAGCTGCTCCTATTACCCCACTGTAAGTAGCTTCTCTTTGCCATTAAATTCAGTATAATGTTAAGTAAAACATGTTTTAGAGGCATTCTAATGCAAATGTGTTTATAATGGTATGTTTTACATGTCATTTTTTATTGAAATATAACCATAATTGTTCAACATCATGTCTTTTTTTTACAGGGATGTTCACATATGATGAATCTACAAAACTGTTTTGGTTTAATCCGTCCTCTTTTGAAACGGAGGGTCAGTTTACACTGATTGGCATAGTACTGGGTCTGGCTATTTACAATAACTGTATACTGGATGTACATTTTCCCATGGTTGTCTACAGGAAGCTAATGGGCAAAAAAGGAACTTTCCGTGATCTGGCAGACTCTCATCCTGTAAGTTAATTATGTTCTTTGAGTTTGTTGGTGCATTTGTGCAATGACTTAATCTAGATTTAAATTAAACACAAGATCACTGTCAGAAATGGAAGTGAAACAACCAGTGACTTGTGTGAAGAGTCTCTGTGTGTTAAAATAAATTCATAAGCAATAAAACCTCTTATTTACATGTGGTTTGGAGGAGGCAGAATTGTCAAATCAACAAATAGAGCTGGGTATCAGTAAAGCATTGTTCTGTTTTTTTTTTTACATACTGCCTAAATTGCTTAATATTACTAAGCACTATTAGGCATAAACTATTACTAATGGTATCTTTCCAAAGTGACTTCTCAAATTAGGCTGTTTATATCTATTCGTGCAAGTAGTTTTTTACAAAATTGTGAAAGTAATAGTAGACATGGGATAGTGTGATGCTCCTACTGGTGTAGGCAAACTGATGAGGCAAACTGCAGGGATATTCATGATCAGTGTCCCATCTTCTCCCACCCCTCCCCTGCTAATGGCTGTACAAAACCATAAAGCTGTGCCCATGCTTTTGTAGCTAGAGCATAGAAGCGTGTTTGCAGGATGTCCTGGCCCTCTTCAAGGGCTCATCTTCAAGGAAAGATAGCTTTTCCTCATGCTGGCTGGTGTGAGTTATTAGTATGCTTCATTTAATTTCAAATGGTGGGTCATTTCCCTTTTTATAAGTAGTTATGCAAAATCTTCAGCTCTTCAAAAAAGATGAGTAAAATGATAGTGTTTAAAAAGAACTTGCCTTTTGTTTAACCAGAAAATGATGCATGTCTAATCAAAAAATAGGTTATCCAGTCTGCTTTGGATGGCTGTATATAACAGCATGCCAGCTTTGGCCAGTTTATCTGTAAAATGATGTTGAGAAATACACAGTGCTTTCCGTTTCCTGTAATTGTTATTACATATTCAAAAATTTTTATGACAAAAAGTGGATTTATTTCTGTGGAATAAGGCAGTCATGATATTTTTTTAATTTTTCTCCCCTACTTAAATTTCTCCTCTGACACCTATGCTGACTTGTTTTAAAATAATCCTTTTTAAACTCTTTGTATTCCAATACAACTTAAACGTTTACTTCAGAGCTTCTCAAACAAAAAATGAAATTTGGAGTAGTCAAGCCTCCCGATGCTGCTTTTTTTTTTTTTTTCCCCCTAATACCGTAGAGCATGGAGAACAGGGTATTCACCAGTCCTCACCACCAACAGTTCAAAATCCAGTCATTTTCAATTCATGGATTAGACTTGAATTACCTTTGCACAGTTTGGGTTTTTTTCTTCATGATGTTCCTATAAACATGGATTCACGGATTTGACAGAGTTGGAAGGGACCTCTAGAGATCATCTAGTCCAACTCCCCTTCTAAAGCAGGATTGCCTAGAGCACATCACTCAGGACTGCATCCAGGCGGGGACTGAAAATCTGAAGAGAAGAGGATGTTGTGGGAGACAGTGTCTAAAGCCTTGCTGAAGTCAAGGGAGATGACATCTGCTACTCTCCCCTCATCCAGCCATCTAGTTACATCATCATAGAGGGCTATCAGATTGGTCGAACATGATTTACCCTTAGTAAATCCATATTGACCACTTCTAATAACTTCTTGATCTTCAGTGTGTTTGGAGATTACATCCAGAACAAGTCGCTCCATTGTTTTTCTAAGGACAGAGGTGAGACTAATTGGCCTGTAATTCCCTGGGTCATCCTCCTTGCCCTTTTTGTGGACTGGTGTGATATTTGCCTTCTTCCAGTCCTCGGGCACTTCTCCTGTTCTCCAAGACCTCTTATAAATGATGGAGAGTGGCTCAGCGATAACATCTGCCAGTTCTCTCAGCTCTCGTGGGTGCATCCCAACAGGGCCCATAGACCTACGGATGTCTAGTTTGGCCAAGTGGTCTCTAACCCAATCCTCCACCACAGAGGGAAAGTCTTCCTCTCTCCAGAACGTCCCCCTTGTCTCCAGGGTCTGGGATTCATGAGGGACAGCTTTGGCAGTGAAGACTGAAGCAAAGATGATGTTCAGCAGCTCTGCCTTCTGTGTCTTCTCCCACCAAGGCACCCAACTCATTCATCAATGGGCCTACATTTTCCTTAGCCTGCCTTTTTTTATTGATATACTGAAAAAAACTCTTCTTGTTATCTTTAACTGTGATAGCCAACTTAAGTTCTGCTTGGGCTTTTGTCCTTCTATTTTTTCTCCTACATATCTTTACTACACCTTGATATTGCTCATGAGTAACCAACCCCTTTTTCTAGAGATTGTACGCTTTCCTTTTATCCCTGAGGTCCAGCCAAAGCCGTATATTTAGCCACACTGGTCTTCTTCCCTGTCTGCTCGTTTTGTGAGACCTGGGGATGGCCTTCCCCTGTGCTTTTGAGAGTTCTTCCTTGAAGCATGACCCTCCCTGGGCACCTTTGCCCTTCAGGACTGTCTCCCAAGGGACACTCTAAACTATATTCCTAAGCAGGCCAAAGTCTGCCTTTCAGAAGTCCAAGGTGGCAGTTTTCTTGGCTCCTTGTTTTGCTTATGCAAGAATTGAAAACTCTATGGTCTTGTGATTACTCTGCCCAAGACAACCTTGAACCTTTACATCCCCCACAAGACCTTCTCTGTTAACAAGTGGCAAGTCTAGTAGGGCGCTTTCCCTAGTTGGCTCCCTCACCAGCTGTGTTAGGAATTTGTCTTCCACACACTCCAGAAACCTCTGGGACTGTTCCCTCTCTGCTGTGTTGTATTTCCAGCAGATGTCTGGGAAGTTGAAGTCCCCCACAAGAAAGGGCACGTGATTGCGGGAGCTCTTTCAGTTGTTGGTAGAATGTTTCATCTACTTCTGTGTCCTGGTTTGGGGGTCTGTAATAAACTCCCATGATGATGACTGCCTTATTGGCCTTCCCCTTGAGTCTGACCCATAAACACTCTACACCGTCATTCTCATTATTAACTTCTAGACATTCAACTCTGTCTCTAACATAGGTCACCCCACCACCTCTCCTTCCTTGTCTATCCCTTCTGAAGAGTTGGTAACCATTGATTGCAGCACTCCAGTTGTGTGAGTCGTCCCGCCATGTTTCTGTGATGGCAACTATGTTGTAGTTTTCCTGCAGTACAATGGCCTCCAGCTCCTCGTGTTTATTTCTAGCTATTTTTAAAGGAGCTGTGGAAGAACCAAAAGGATATAGAAAGTGAGAAGATGAGGCTTACATGTAAACTTTCAATAATTAGGACATTGAGGGGAACTTCATTATTTCACTCTAAAAATATAGTTACACTCTGTTTTTACCTTCACTTTTCATTTTTGAGTCCTACACCTCTGTCTCAGAATTATTCCCTTTCTGTATAGCCTTTCTTTTCCAAGAGAGTCTTGGGCTTTTCTTAAGGCATACCAGGGAGGAAGGCAGGTTGCTCCTTTGAATAGAGCAAACTCTTACAGGTAATTTCAGATTCCACTTTGCGAGTTAGATTATAACTTGTGATATTTTTTTGGTGTGTATTTTCTTACTTTAATGACTGCCCCATCTGTGTTGCTTCAAGATTACTTCCTAGTTTGTTTGGGTTTTAAGATGTAGGAGATAAAGGCCTGCTGCCTGAATTTTATCTGATATAAAATACAACATTTTCTTTTATTTTTAACACATGTGTTCAACTTAGTAGTGTAAAATGTTATGGTTGCGAAAGGTAAGTGCAGTTTCAAAAGGGTTAAAAGAAGAAGAGGTAATTAGTGGCTCTTAAGTTACAGGTCTGACCATTTTATTTAGGAAGATTCCTAGGTACTGGTAGGCTCTTCTAAGGGAGCTATCACTTATTACCATGTTTCTTTTTTGTCTTTCCTTAGTATCTGCTATTGGTGTTTTTTTTGCAAACGCTGCGCTTAATATACCTTTGTTTTGATTGTTAAGGAAGATCTCGGGTGATTTGTGTCATAGAATGTAACAACCCTTTTTTGAGGCAGGTGATTTCATGTCTTCTGATGTTACTCAGTGAAATCTGTTGAAACTTATTTATGACAGACATGTATTTCTTGCTCTCTTAGGTTCTTTACCAGAGTTTGAGAGACTTGCTAGAGTATGAAGGAAGCGTGGAAGATGATATGATGATAACGTTTCAAATATCTCATACGGATCTCTTTGGCAATCCAATGATGCATGATTTAAAGGAAAACGGTGATAAAATTCCTATTACAAATGAAAATAGAAAGGTACACTCAGGATTATTTTTTTTAAACATGATCTGTAATTTTTAGATACTCTATGCAGAATGATGTAGTACTCTATAAAGTTTGATCTCGCTTACAGTTTGAGTTTAAAAGCCTTTTAAATTTGCCATAGCACAGTGTAGTTGTAAGCAGAAAAGGCTTCTCTTTTAAAGAAAGCATGGATACATGCATACGTTGTTTCTGGGTGTAATGTATGACCTGTTTGAGACATGTTTGAGACTTGCTTTTTATTATTGCTGAGTAGAAACTGTCCCCAGATAATTTACGTAGAATTACAGAATTAAATGTATTTTGGGGTCTTACATCCTTGGAATACTTCAAGAGGCATGTGTCGAAGTACTAAGGAGTTTTTTGGGTTTGTTTCCTTGCAGGAATTTGTCAATCTGTATGCTGACTATATACTCAATAAATCAGTAGAAAAGCAGTTCAAGGCCTTTCGGAGAGGATTCCACATGGTGACCAATGAATCTCCTTTGAAATATTTATTTAGACCAGAGGAAATTGAATTACTTATTTGTGGAAGTAGGGTAAGAATCTGAAACCAGAAAAAGTGGAGCTTTTTTTATCTGAAGTATATAATCAGTGGTCATTTTTTAAACTGTCATCTTCTTACAGAATTTAGATTTTCAAGCACTAGAAGAAACTACAGAGTATGACGGTGGCTATACAAGAGACTCTCTTATAATTAGGTAATATTTTCTAATTTCTGAAAGGTTTGAAGCACTTCATATGCCTGTTTCTTAATAATGAATTTAGTATCGTAATATTTAGTATTTTTTGTAGTAGTGGAGATGCAAGTGTCTTCTGTATAATTTCACTTTACCCACGTACTGTCATTAGAAAAGAGCAGGTGGTATAAGCATTGTCTTTAGCTTCCAATGAACTTCGGTAAAGCTTAAAGGGGATTTTTTTTCCTTGGGTTTTTGTCTTTCTTATACCAGATAGTTAAATAACCCCCAGCATAAACAGGGCTGTCTCAATAAATTACCATTGCTCTGTTGTTGTTTAAAAAATAAAATAAAAATTCACAAATAATAAGTTGTTGAATAGGTTGCATGTGTGGAATTTTCTTCTCCAATTAGAAATTTAAGTAAATTCAATGTTTTTAAGAGGGGAAAATGTTTTCAGTGTTTTTACCTTGTCCCCTTTGACCCTTGTCTTCAGAGTTCTCTAATCAGAAAACTGTGCATCTTTGGTCCTCTTGACTTTGCCGGCTACTTAACTAGTTTCTCCTAGGGTAGAAAACTTTCGACAGCTGCATTTCTTTACTGTGGTGTTTAAGAAGGTGGTAGAAATGGAAAGTGTAGTGGAACCAATATAATTCCTTAGGAAATAGGAATAATAAAATAAAGGAGTAGTTGCAGATCATTCACCAGCTAAATTATCATTTAAAAACAGTTAAACTGCAGTGTTTTGGTAATATTTCTGATTTCTACTTCTGAATTTCATCCGTTGATAAACACATTACTGTTAGTTTTGGTTTATGAATGCAACTTGTAAACTGATGTTAAGATTGATTAAAATTACTAAACTTTCAAAGTTAATTGCTTTTGAAAGGCTGATTTATACCAAAGAAAGTTTTTAGTTTTACTTATTTTTTTATTTCTTCCTTGATAGGGAATTCTGGGAAATAGTCCATTCATTTACAGATGAACAGAAAAGACTATTCTTACAGTTTACAACAGGCACAGACAGAGCCCCTGTGGGAGGTCTTGGAAAGTTAAAGATGATCATAGCCAAAAATGGCCCAGATACAGAGAGGTAAAATAAAATCTACATTATGCTTGTTTGTTTATAAATGGAAGCAAGTTCTGTGCCTTTAATTTATTGCTTTTGTTAAACCTGAAAGTTGAATCTTTAAGTGAAGTAGATTATCTTTAAATTTATTCTTTTGGATTTGTGAAATAGCACTGTATTTCTTTGCATGTACTGCATGTTCCCATATCTGAATTCATCTTTTTTGTTTTCCCACAGGCTACCTACATCTCACACATGCTTTAATGTACTTTTGCTTCCGGAGTATTCAAGCAAAGAAAAGCTTAAAGAGAGATTATTGAAGGCCATCACATATGCCAAAGGATTTGGCATGCTGTAAGAAATATAACAAAAGGGATTAAAAAAAATGATGGTGATGTCCCTGTCCAAAAAGGCCATAAGATAGTGAGCTACAGTAGTCACCTGTGTTTGTGCCTCCCTTCTTTACTGGGGACATTGGGCTGGAACAGCAGATTTCAGCTGCTTATATGAACAAAATCTTTATTTTTTCTTTTAGCGTGAAAGTGTTACATATTCTTTCACTTGTATGTACAGAGAGGTTTTCCTGAATATTTATTTTAAGGGTTAAATCACTTTTGCTTGTGTTTATTACTGCTTGAAGTTGAGCCTTTTTGAGTATTTACAAGAAAACAAACTGTACTCTCCCAAGGAAAATATTGCCATCATTTGTAGACCATGTAACCTTCAAGTATGTGCTATATTTTTGTCCCTGTATCTAATCAAATCAAGAACTGTACTTTTTGAAGAGTTTGCTTTTGAAACTTGAAGTCTTGGAAAACAGTGTGATGCAATTACTGCTGTTCTAGCCCCCAAAGAGTTTCTGTGCAAAATCTTAAGAATCAATAAAGATGGAAGGGAGAACTTGGAATGTTAAATTGCAGCCTTGAGAACTTTACTTTAGTCACAGCACAACAATTAAAATTCATTTCACTATATGTTGTCTCACATGTCTTGTAATAAACTGTGTTTTTAATTAGGAAACACTTCTTAGCATATCAAAGGGTAGAAATTTTAGTTACTTTTTAAAAAAAGTTTACTGGGGAAAGTGCATTTTCAACTGAACAGCTTTAGAGTAGGGAGTGAAGTGTTTGGAAAAAAGATAGGAAGTTTTTGCTATATTATAAACAAAGCATGTGGAAGTGCACTTAAAATGAAGTTTTATTCTTAATTGCCTATTATGTTGAGATTTTAAACAGACAATCCAAAGTCTTCCCTACTTGTTATGTCACCGCCATTTATTTAATGAATCATTGTTTCTACTTATCAAGGCACATGATCAGTGTTGCAACATAATCTAAAGGGATGGCTACTGTATTTTAATCTCATCTAACAATAAGCAAAATTGAACAATATTAAACATAACGCCTACTTCATGTTGTACACTTCCAACCATTAAACTGTTAGAAAGTAAGTACTACGGTTATGTTCATCTACTACATATTCAGTAGGTTTTTAATTTAACTCTACAAATCATATCAGAAATAAATCCTTTACCTTTTGTAGTCTGTGTTTAATGTTAATTTTTCCTGTTGCAATATATGATAAAGGGATTATGCGTTTTTAAGAGAAGACATAACTGGCATATCTCTTTTACAATACAAGCTGCAGCAGATGTGCAGAGCTGAGCTTGTGCCTTGACAATTGCTATAACTGACTACTACTGATCAAACCCGTGACTGTGTGGAATTGGCATTAAGAGGCATAGTTTTGAAATCATTGGAGAAAGAAAAGATGTCTTTCAGGACTATTTTCATAAATTCTTTCTAGTAATAGAAACGGACAACTGTTATGTAACGATGCTGAATAAAACAGTGACCTTTTTTCACCATGGTTCAGTGAAAAAGAGAATAAGTGACTTCCTTACTTTGATAAATTGGATATTAAATTATTTGATTAGAAAATGTTGTAGTACAGCATAATTTGAGGGTTACAGGTATGTAAAACTCGCCAGAAATGAACTGTAGTGATGTGGGATCTATGTTCCCCTCTCAGATCCCAGCTGGTGAAGACAGCCTGGATGTGGGGACTGAAACTTGCTGAGGTGGGAGAGGTGCTGGCTGTCTCCTGGTCTTGCATCTCAAGGTAGCACTTAGGGCATGCCTTTATAAATGTCTGCCTCGTTGCATGTCCTTGAAGAGGAAAGCACAGATACCCTACCTATCAGTAGGGCGGTTGACAACAGTTCTCACCAATTTTCTTCAGGTTTGGTTCATCTTTTGCTGTAGGTGATCAAATGAAGGTTTGCCAAGTATCTTGAGGTGTTTTGTTACAAGTATGAACCACATTGTGACACCGCTGCGTGGTACATACTGCATCAATAGCCTAATACTGTTAAGCTATGTCCATGTAACTTATTTTATTTTGATGTAGCTATGGATGGTGGTTATGCCCAGCTGGTAAGTGTATAAAACCCATGTGGGGTTTTTTTGATATAGGTCCAAAAGCTGGGCAGACAGCATAATTGGATAGCAATACAAAGTTCTCTAACTGAATTATTGACATTGTAAATATGCTTTTTCTGTCTTCCTTTAGTATTAAGATTAAAATAATAAGTAATTCTATTGGCCTTTAAAAGCATAAGTTGTTTTTCAAGGAATCATTCTCAGGTAAGATACAAGTACTTTATATTTGACAGACTTCCCGTTTACATGTACGCTGCCTCCCTCAAAATACCACTCTACTGAAACCTTATCTTATTAGTGGTGTTAAAAATGTGATAATTGTCCAGCAGCAGCAGTTGATAAGGCTTAAACTAAATGAATCTTGAAGTCTTGTAGCTGCAAGCAGCCCTCCTGCCCTGCAAAAGTTCCAGTCAGTCTTCTGTTGCTTGAAAGGTTTGTCAGTGGAGAAAATGCTGTTGAAGTTGTTGGTTTGTGTTGGGGTTTTTTTTTTTGTAGGCTCTAGGCACACCCAGAATGTCTTTCACCCTCACTCTTTCAGTAGTATTTGCCAAATTTTAGGTTTACAGAACTTACCTTGGAAACTTAGGTGTACTTATGGGTCACTGAAATGCCTATTTCAAGTGAGCCAGAAGACTCCTCTTCCAAGGTAGCAGTCTGATGCCAGGATGCTGGTGCTTTCTCCTCAGGGTGTCCTTAATATATTAAGAAGAAAATATTTTGGGCTTCTCATCGTTGTCTCATTTGACAAGTGACAAATGCCTCTTTGAGCATTTCCTTCTGCACCCTAATAGACTGCCAAAAAGTTTCCGACCTTGGTGAGAAGGAGACAATCAGGCTTTTGTCTGTATTTTGTAGTATCAAATGCCTCAAAAATTATGGTAATACCAGAAATACTGAAAGAATCAGCTTAAGAACTGAACAAATGTGCTATTTTTTTCAGATTGTTAGGAGCAAAGGAATAGTTTTGTTTAGCTCTGAAGGTATGTTAGCACATGACTGCATGAATGAAGCATCGCCTTTTTAAAGATGAAGGCTTTTGTCACTGCTAAGATTTCAGGAGCAGCCCTCAGGAGTGAGCAGAGTTCTGCTAACTAAGGAATAAGGTTTTGTGAACCTCTAACTGGGCTTCTTCCACTTGGCAGGCAGTGGCCTGAGGTGGGACTGTGGCAGCTCAGGAGACACTCTCCAGCCTTGTGCTTTGGGGAAAGCTGACACTGGACCAGGCTGGCAGTGAGCCTGGGGCTCCAGGCAGCGTTGTGTTCCAGTAGTCAACCTATGCCCTGAGACATCCAACAGTGGTCTTCACTGCTGAAGCAGGAGCTTAATGCTATATGTCCTACCATGCAGCTGTGATGTACCTGCTGTGCTGAGCCTCCAGGTAGCCCACAGTGTGTGCTACCTAGACACTTGCCCAGGTTTCTGGTCTGTGGAGCACAGCTTTCTATGATGATGATGCTCAGCAGGAGGACAACCCCCGCAGCATCAGCTTTAAGGTCCTTCCCTAGCCAACTACCTCCAGGAAAAATTTTAAGCCCACCAAGGGATGAAGAATTTCTTGATTGTCTCAAGAAGTTTCAGGATGAAGATGTTTCAGTTGGATGGAATGTTTGAGCTGTACTACCTTATGCAGAAGAACATCAGCATGCAAAGTGGAGCAGGAACTTCTTCCAAGTTTAGCTCTGCAAAATCGAGCCTTTCCTGACAAGGGCTTAGGTTTATTATGGTTAGTCTGGGAATCACAAGGATTTGTGATAAGTTACCTACAGTTCCAGTTTGTGCTAGTGCACAACTTAAACTTTCAGAATTACTGAAGTGATTTAAGTTGTTGTCACCAAATTCATGAGACCATCAGGGACTTGAAATGAATTTTATTAAGAAATTCAGTTTTATACTGTATCATTGAAGGGACACTGCTTTTGAAACAGTTGGTGCTGACGTTTGCCTTTAAACAGGTCACTTCTTATCCAGATTAATTCAGTTGGAAAACCCATGCAATAATGACATGTATTTTTCTCCAGTACTCCATGTAAAGAAGTCTTCAGCTGCTGATTTGTATTCTTTTTCATTAACAAAATTGAAAAGGATGTCTTGCTGCTGGATTTCTCCAAGTGTTAGTTTTAAACGTTACTTGCTAGCATTCAGCTGTGTACTGTACAGCTATAAGGTTTCTGTCTTTGTAGCTTTGCTGTCATTAAACCACCAAGCGAGGGGCTGGCCTGCAGTCAGAGGGCTTTCCTGCCACTGGCACGGTGTCCTGATGTACCACCTTGTCGCTGAACATGGGGAATCTCCTTCCTCCTGGTGACACAGAAGTTTCCAGTGCATCTTTGGATGAGTTTCGGGTAAGTGGCACCATGGCCAAGCCTGAAGCAGCGCAGCTCATTCCCTGTAACTACAGACCAAGTGGACCAGGGACTGCCCAGCCTGTTGAGAGCTGCTGTAACTGAATCCATGGGGAGCAGAAAAAGCAACTTTTCCCTTGATGTGTCCATGGATCATGCCTCCTGCGAGCTTTCCTTTCTGAAGAGCAGAAAGTGGGGTATGGTAGGTGTTGGCTTGGGATCCCTGAATATAAAGAGGAAATTCCACAGGCATAAGGTTGCAAGGAGAAAAGGCTTGTTGAGATCTTTGAAAGCCACACTCAGTCTTCTTTTTTTTTTTTTTTTTCTCTCCTTAGAAAAATGTAGTATTTCTTTCACTTGGATGCAAATTCCCGTTTCTCTGCAACCTATTGCCCAAAACATCAGTCTGTCTTTTGCAATGGGTGGCTTAAGGGATGGGCCCTGGGCGGGAGCCGGCCTTAGCTGGAGAAGTCACTTGTGTTGGCTGGTGGGGGGAGAAAGTGAAAGGGTGCGATTGGAGAGGAGGGGAAGAAAAAAGTAGGTGGGAAGGGAAGCAGTTGGAAAAAGCTTTTTCATTGAGGAAAAAAGGCTAGGGAGGATGAAAGAAGTGGAGGTGTGGTTTGGTTTTATGGTTTTTAACTCTTGGGAAGACAAGGGGAGGTAGGAAGGTGGTTTTAACTGCGGATGTGCTGCTTTGTGATACACAAGCATGGTTTTGTTCTGTTCTGCAGTATTTGTAGGATACAGGCAGAGGGTGGTTCTGATAAATGATTGAGACCACCTAGAACGCTTGTGTTTATGGATGTCTGTTGCTCAATGTTTATCCTGCTTCAGGGTTTCTATGTGGGGAATAGAATGTCTCTAAGAGACAAGAGCTTTAGAGACAAAAGTACAGGGTGGGAATTGTTATTCTGTTTTAGGATAATAAAATGGCATTAGGAACTGCTATATTATCTTCCCGGGGAGCTTTGTGCATAGTTTTGACTCTTAAAAATAAAGGCAGAGCCAACTGTGGAAGTCAGCCACAGGTTGCTGGAATGAAACTTCAGTCGTTTGGAAGGACATGGAGCACAACTAAGCTAGACAACTGCTCGTGCAGGGATGCTGCTCACACCGGCTTGGTTGACAACTAGTACTGAGCAGTGTCAAGTGATGCTGCAGCAGCTCAAAGATTTGTGACTGAACTCTTGTCCTGGGCTAAACTGACATGAAGCCTTTCTTCTTAATGCCGCTGAAAGCTCTAGTATACATTTCTGCTATGCCAGTGGGTTCACCTATAGAGAAAAATCCCTTAAATCTAGCTTCTCAATGTGTCTTTTTGCTTCCAGATCTGTATAGTACAGCAGCGCAAGCAACGATGCTCACGGGTAACTGTCTATAAAATGACAAATAGTTGAATGTTTCAGTTCTAACTTTTGAGGTGCCCCGTGTTATGTGCTGCTACATTTGATTTAGTTATTTTCTGTTGCACTCAGCACTTGAGCACCGAGGGATAAAGATCAGGTGAGCTAATATGATACAATTAAGGGGGGTTTACTATTTCCTAGTATAATCAATTTTAATGAAAAATGGGAAAATCAGTACTAGAATGTTTCCTAGATGAAAGCATGTTTTCAAAAGAATACTCTTTGTGCTACGTACACTGATGTAGTTTTTTTTATTAATTTTTTTAATTGCCATCTGCACATGAAGAACCCTATGAACTTTGTAGCAAGTCACCTAAAATAAAGCAGGTGACAGTTTGGCCTCACCAGCACTGATACTTTCTTTTCAAAAGACAACACAGACTTTATGAACCCTTTATGATAAGGGTTGTTCTTGGGCCAGATTTTTTTCCACCTTGAATCTCTCTGGGGAGGATGTTGTATTCCTAAACAAAAATCCCCAAGGTGATACCCTTTCTGACAAAGTTCTTGTCTGGATGCTTTGTAGTAGGGCTGCAGCCTTTGGGCTCTGCCTTTGTTGGGCTCCACCTTTTGCCCCAGCTGTAATGGTCAGCAGCCAGGTGAAAGCATCATTCCTGTGCCAGGAGTCATTCCAGACAGCGGACCTCAGGCCTTTCAGAGAGGATCCTGCTCCAGATCTGCAGCTTTTTGGATAAGCAGTTTGCCTTTTGTCATCCCTGCCAGTTTCTTTGCTGGCTTTGCTTTTGGAGAAGAGACACCTTCTTGATGACTCAGCCCTAGGAAAGGTTTCCTGGGTTCAGGACTCTCTTTCTGGGACCACCCACTGCTGCTGTTGCCACCTTCAGAGGGTGGTTTTAGACCTCGCTGCTGCAGAGCTGTGGGTGGTAAAAATGGGCTCTTTTGGCAGTTTCTTCCCAGTGTCTACAAGGTGGGAGCCTCCAGCAGCCGTATGATTCTGCCCCTCTACTCTGTGCTCGTGAGACCCCACCTGGAGTACTGTGTGCAGCTTTGGAGTCCTCAACACAGGAAGGATGGATCTGTTTGAATGGGTCCAGCAGAGGGCCACAAAGATGATCAGAGGGATGGAGCACCTCTCCTATGAAGACAGGCTAAGAGAGCTGGGGTTGTTCAGCCTGGAGAAGAGAAGGCTATTGGGAGACCTTACAGCAGCCTTTCAATATCTGAAGGAAGCCTACAGGAGAGCTGGAGAGAGACTCTTTGTCAGGGAGTGTAGTGACACGACAAGGGGCAACGGTTTTAAATTGGAAGAGGGGAGATTTAGATTAGATACCAGAAAGAAATTCTTTACAGTGAGGGTGGTGAGGCACTGGAACAGGTTGCCCAAAGAAGTTGTGGATGCCCCATCCCTGGAGGTGTTCAAGGCCAGGCTGGGTGGGGCTTTGAGTAACCTGCTCTAGTGGGAGGTGACCCTGCCCATGGCAGGGGGGTTGGAACTCGATGATCTTTAAGGCGCCTTCTAATCCAAACCATTCTATGATTCTATATTCTGCTGATTTTCACCTTTCCTCTGGGAATCTCCCGTCCCAAGGCTGGTTGCAGCCTCTGGAGTTTCCCAGTGGCTGATGGCAGCATCAGTTGGTCTCATCACCTTCTGAGTTTCCTCTGTAATTTTTTTTTTCTCCCCTACACAAGTGAGAGTGAATTCTTGCAGAACTGAAGCCTGTACAGAGTAGGTAGCTCTGCTGTGCCGCCCAATGCTTCTCTCACCCTTGGCACTGACAATGTCCCTGTTGTCCACTGGTCTGGCATTACACAAACTGGCCACCAAAGTTTGTGTAAATCCATGGTCAAAAATTGCCTGGTCAATAGAAAGGGGCTTTCCCACCTGCTTTCTCCAGGGCTCCAGGTCACTGTATCTCTTCTGTAACAGCCTCATTTATCCTGTCAGCCTCTCTCCCGGTGGCAGCAAGCTGAGCTGCTCAGTGCTTCTCCCTCTCCTGGGACAAGTCTTGTCCTCCTTGCTACCAGCTGCCCCAAGGTGCTTCCTTGCTCCTATCCTTCATTGTGCTTATCTTCCTTTGGCTGTCAGCGCTTGTGGCTGGTGCAGTTGGGTTATGGCACGTGAAACCTCTTCAAAGCAGTTGGCCTTGAAACCCTGAACTGAAAGTGTTTTGCTTGGGGCAGCTCCTCTGCCCACCTGCCTGGTGACCAGGAGCATCATCCGTGCTGTTAGCACTCTGGTCTGAACCATTTGTGGAGAAGCCTGTCTGTGACTGACAGCATAAATGAGCTGTGGTGGCAACTGATGTGTTTGGAAAGTCATGAGGTGCTTTCCTAGAAAAGCTCTGCAGCTTTTTGTTGCTAGACACAAGGCTTTTTCTAACCTTCATGCAAGTGTAGTCACAGGCAGCTGCTGTGTTATTGCAAAGAGATGAGGCATTAGGTTTCCAGTAATCAAAATCTATTAAAAAAACCACCTCTGGATCATTTCCTTTGCCATGGAGTGCCCAAAGTCACTGCTGTAAGAGAAGTTTCCTTTTGCCAAGCATTGGACAAGTACATGTGAACAAGCAGCCCTGAGGGTGTGCTTTAAACAGCTAAATCCTCAAATAATTTGAAAATAGTGGGGATCCCACTGAGGCTTGTTGTTATTCCTGCTGCAGAGGGGAACTGGCAATCAGTTCTCCTAAAAAGAGTAAATCTTTGCAGCATGGTCGGTTTGTTTCATCAGCTGTGAGTGCAAACTGGGGGGGGGGGAATAATCCTTTCATGCTTCTCTACCTCCTCCTTGGGAAAAGCAGGTAGTGCCCGTTGGCTCCTGCTGCGCTATGCGCTTGGAGGGGCTGCTCAGGTGTAGTGACTGCTATGGGTGGCTCCTCTTCCAGGGCAATGGGGGAGAAATAACTCTTAGCAATAAAACCAGAATGGTTGGGGTTTTTTGTTTGGTTTGTGGTTTGTTTTTTTTTTTTATCAGGGAAGTAAAGAAATGACATGTCAAACAGACAAAAAGATGGGAAATTAATAGCTATTCATCAAACTGACCATCGGTCTACAATACAGGTGTGCTTTCCTGATTTTCTTCAGTTGCCCTCTGACAGAAAGGTTGATGCCAGCCACAACAAGCATTAAGGAAAGAAAAATGTGATAGCTTCCATGTTTCTGCACTTCTGATTTTAGTAACCTACCCCTAATTTACCTACACAAGTAAGACAGGCCTCTATTAGAGCTGGATGGTGTCCCCCTTGATTTCTTGGGAGGACAGCCTTTGGCATGAGAGCTGTGGCTATTGGGCACAGCAACCTGCACTCTCCCTGCAGCAGCCAAGCAGAAATGGTAGAGCTGATGAGAAAAATCTTTTTGTGAGAACCACTGCTGCTTCTGGAACAAAGCTGATGTTGGTGTTCATCCCTGAAGCTGAGGGATGCCCTGCTGTCATGGTCTTGAGGTTGCAAAAACTGATTTTGCTTAAATAATGTGAGTTTTCCCTCCTCACTCTGCTTTTAGGGCACAGAGCAGGGAGGACTGCAAACATAGAACAGCAGAAGTTTATTTTCCCCAGTGAAGCTGCGAGGGCAGTTGGCAGCAGTAAGACTTGGCCCCTGATTTCTGAGCTGTAAACAGCTGCAAAATCTGAATTACAGAAACTAAAGGTCCAACCTTGTAGTGTGTTTCCCTCCCCTTCTGCCTAAGGCAGAGTGGAAGAGAGCAGGGCTTTCCCCATCCTCCCTGTAAGGACTCCCCAGGCACTATCCTCCTCGGGCTCTGGACTGTAGATGGGGCTGGAGGATGAGGGGGATTCCCAGATTCATGGCTTCCCCCAGGAAAGCTACCACAGCTGAAGTCTTATGCTTTAGCTGCCTGTACAGTTGCCAGATCCATTTAGTGCATAATTCTTTTTGCTCTCAGGGATACACAAAGGGTTTTTATGAATGCTAAATTATGTAAACAAGGATTTGATTCTTCCTGTCTGTTCCAGGATGGAAACATTAATAGAAGAGCCGGGGGACTCTGAAGCCAAGTACAAATGCTGTCATCTCATAAATCTTCTGGATGAAGAGCAGCTCTCTGTTAGCCAGCCTGACTGCATTATCTCGGTGGACAACCTGGACCAGGTTTGGCCTGTAAAATCCTCTCATCCTCCCCAGGAGCAGCACTACAGCAACAAATGTGTCTTCTACATCAGCAGCGTCCAGCCCAGCTCTGAGGAAGCACTGGCACTTTTGTGGGGGAAAGGAAAATGAACAGTTTGTTTCTCAATGTAAAGCAGAGCACTCGCTGCTTGTAGGTTAATAAATATTTGGCAGAAATAAAACTGTAAAGCAGATGCCTCAGAGAAAAAGAATTAAATGTAGGGTTGTTCAATTCCTCGGGCTGTTTCTGCAGAAAGAGCTGCAGTCAGGCTCACCCCAGTGAGAGAGTTTGTACACACACACACACAAGCTGTTTTGCTGTCACCACCTTTTCTGTTGTCCAGTTCAATTGGCTGAATTTTCCAGAGCAGACCTTTCTACTGTAAAAATTGTTTTAAGTAAAAAGGGTAAGAGGGGCTGAGGGAAAAAGGATAGGGTGCCACTACTGAGAGCACTTTAGGGACCATCAGGACTTGAACCGTTTGCTGTTAGGGAGCAGGGCCCATGACTTGAGGCCCTTTTCCTGGAACAGCTCAGGCCTGGCAGCACCTGGAGCATGGCAGCGCTGCTCTGCCAGCTCTACCCTCCTTTTGCACCTGCAGCAGATGTTCAAATAACCTGAGGCCTTGTCCATCAGCTGTCTCGCTCAGCACAGGCAGCTTCGAGCAATGGCACCATCTCATGGATGTCCACTTTTGCATGTGTTGGCTCCTGTGCCTGCAAGAAGTGAGGGCAGTGGCCATTAAACTCATTTTCGCAGATTCGAGGTGTGCTTTCAAATGTTCCACAGGACCTGTCCTGTTCCTTGCTTATTCCTGTGGTGGTGTTGAAGGACCAGCACATATCCTGCCAGGTGCTGCCTGGGGGAGATTTTTGGTAGGTGAAGTGCATGTGCAGAAGTGGCAGGATCATAGTGTAGTAGGGATCGGAAGGGACCTTTGGAGATCATCTAGTCCAACCCCCCTGCCAAAGCAGGTCCACCTAGAGCAGGTTGCAAAGGAACTTGTGCAGGTGAGTTTTTAATGTCTCAAGAGAAGGAGACTCCACAATCTCTCTGGAAAGCCTATTCTAGTGCTTGGTCAAATTAAAGGAGTTTTCCCCCATGGTGAGATGGAATTTCCTGTGTTCCAGTTTATGCCCATTGCACCTTGTCCTGTCACTGCGCACCAGTGAGAAGAGTCTGGCCCCATCCTTTTGACACCCGCCCTTTAGATATTGATAAGCATTGATGAGATCACCTCTTGGCCTTCTCTTCTCAGCCTTTCCTCATAAGAGAGATGCTCCAGTCTCTTGATCATCTTTCTAGCCCTCCACTGGACTCTTTCCAGTAGTTCCCTGTCTTTCTTGAACTGGGGAGCCCAGAAAAAGCAAACACTTTTATTTCTGCTGGGGAAGGCCCCATCCCTCCTGTGCCACCCTGCATGGAGCCAGGGAAGGGGAGGAAGTGAGATGGGTAGCAGTGGCAGGAGGAGCCCGGCAGGCTCTGTGCCCCAGGATGCCTGGCACCACTGGGGAAGCTGGGTGGTGGCTGGGGCTCTCGTGCCTCTGTGATATCTGCAAACACAGTGACAGTGTCAAAACTGGGCAGAGGACCAAAGCCACATGCCAGCTGTCCTGCGGTGAGGAGAGAACACCGCCATTCCCGCTTGCTTTTCTGTCACTTCAGATCTCTGTTCCAGCTAATGATTTTCTGGGCTGTGTAACACTGGCATTATCAAAGTCTTGTCATGAAGCACTAAAATCCAGCAGGATCCGGATAAGAGAAAACATAGAGTTGCTTGAACATTACTCAAAATACTTTAATGTACATGCTATAGTCACATTAAAGAAGGGGGAAAGCATCTTACAGAGATGAAAAACAGTGAAGAATGTGATTTCATCATGCCAAAAGCTGTATCTTTCAAAGTGGCTGAAGCAAATAGCATCAAAATAGTTGTTTTTCTGGCATATGAAAGCCAGATCAAGAGGCATGGAAAAGGGAAGAGCAAACATATTTAACTGATAGCTTAAGCTGTTCTAATCCATCAGGTAAAGAAGCATTCTTGTGTTTGTGGGGTTTTTTAACAGGTATAAATTTGTATAAATAATAGTTTGAACAATTCTATTTGTATATACCTAGTAGGCTAGAACAGCTTTAGTATGTTGGGTACGTAGCCAGAAATTTACAGACAATGATGACCGATATAGAACATGATGATAAATACAAAACCCCTACCAGATAAGGTGTTTGAATAACACGACCATGAACGTCAGCCACAGGCCAGTGCTCTGTTACAAGGTGAGAGTTGCAAGTTCAGCAGCCTGTGACCATCTGCTTACAGTCATACACTGCCACTAGCCAGCCTCCACCTCAACCCTGCTGCCCTCTTCAGTGCAAAAGTGGGGGCACTTAGACCTCTGCCAAAAGCATCCTCTCTTACCTCCAATTCGTCTCAGCCCCTTGGAGAAAATAAGGACAAGATTCAGCTGAAACACCAAAACTTCCAAACTCTGCTGGCTGCATATAGGTCTCAGCTACTTTCCAAAGCCCTCCTTATAGTCAGTAGAAATCTTGATCACAGAGATTAAGCCCAGCCCACAGTAGATACCTACGTCTAGTTGGCTTCTAGGCTGATGATAACAGAAGTTTAGACATGGACCATGTGTGGACACCTAGTGGTCCCTTTGCCAGTGTTGCTGGCAAAGCTCTATTCCTTAGTCACTGTCACCAGGCTCAAAAGTGTCCACAGGAGGGGGACAGCCACTTGCCCAGAGAGGAGTGCTCACCCTGAGTGGTTGTACTCAGTTTAGCAAACCAACCATTTCACTACCACCTAGTTAAACCACCCTCAGTGAGTTTCTTACCTGTTTTCCCACAGGCCATCTATGCCCACATGCTGTTAGGGCTCCTTATGTCAGCGCTGAGGACATCTAAAAGGCAGAGGTAACACCTAATGCCACTGGAGGATCCAGCCCCCATGCCAGAGATGCTGAATGGCCTCTGCTACTCCATATTCTTCTGGAGCCAGTGAGATACAGGCAGATAAAAGTAACGCAGGGAAAGCCACGCAAGAGAAAAATACTGTACAGCAAAAGCTGAAAGCTCATATTTCCCCAGTGGGAGACAAGTAGAGAAATCCCCTCAGTGGGAGGGAGAGAAGCTTGGAAAGAAACTGGAAGCAGCGGGGTGGAAGAGGCAAATCCTGAGGCTGCAGTGTGACAGAGCAAGAAGCCTTCTCGGTACCATTCTGCCCTGAATGTGAGGGCAGGCTGAGGGGACCAGGCCTGTGCGCCCACATCAGAGCCAGACCGTTGGTAGAGACAACTAGTCTGCAGCGAGTAGAAAAGCGATCAGCACAACGAAGCTCCTACCAGCAGGAGCAGAGCAAACATGGCCTTTGCTCTCCCGAACTAGTGGAAATAAGACAGTGAGACGACTACATCAGAGAAAAGCTGGCACTAAATAGCATAAGGAGGTGGAGCAGGCATCAGTAAAAGAAATAAAGAGGAAGGAAACGTAGGCCTAGTAGCAGAAAAGACTTGGCAATGCAGGGCTTGTTCTCCCTGCCTTGCAGAAACCCTGCTGGGGGGCAAAGCTGGGGGGAACAGGCTGTCCCTGCCCGGGGCCTGTGCAGCTTCTTGGTAGCCTCCCTCCAGGACTGCCCGCTTGCTGAGAGGGAATTTAAGAAAATAAAAAAAGGGACAGGGCGGGGAATGTCCCACTCTCTCCCCAACCAAAGCAGTTGCGGAGCAGCAAGGGCTGTCACAGACCATGGCAGAAAAGACGTGAATGAGCACTGCTACTCTGTCAGCATGGCCTTTTGTGCAGGGCCCAGCTCACTAGAAAGAATCAGACCAAAGCACCCGGCTGCACAGCTATTTCATGCACTGGTGCAGCAGGGCTCCACCACATAGGTAAGGTATGTGCTGCTGCTCAGCAGCAGTCCAACTGTTTGTGCAGATGCTTCACTATGAAAGAACAAAGATTTTGAGAAGCCTAGATGTCCAGCTGTGCATTTACTCAGCTGCTAAGGTAGCAAGTTAGAGCATGTATCCTATAACCATTTTTTAAAGCCCTTAAAAAAAACCCCAGTCTCTTCCACTTTGAGTACAATGCCTTCTTAACACAACACAGGTGGGAAGAGACAATGTGTCAAGACCTATACGTGCCATACACAACAGACATTCTGAGCAAGACTTGTAACAAACCCACTCCCAGTACAAAAAAGTACCAAATGCCAGACCAAATCTCCCCCTAAGAAGGTGACAATATTCTGTTTACAAGAAAATACTGCTTCAGTTAAAAATGCTAAAAACCATTCTCTTGAGTTCATATAAAAATAATCATGTCTATGTATGCACACACATATTTACATATATTTATGGCTTGCACATGCTTCAACCTTCTCCGATAAATGAGGAAACATAAATAGCCCATTACTACTTTTTCTCCTCAGGATTTTCAGATTCTGCTTCTCCAACTGATAAGGTGCCACTACCATATTTTTTCACACGGGTTTCTACTCTGGCAAGTCTCTGCTTCACCTTTTGTTGAGCTGAGGTGTATTCTGCCAAGAGCCTCGCAAACCTGGTCTGCAGTGTATCAAGAGCTGTTTCAAGTCTTTCTACTTTTTCTTCCAAGTCTTTTGGGTCAGCTCCTGCTTTTGCTGCTTCCTCATCTATTAAATTGTCTTTCATCAGAATTTGTCGCCCTTTCTCTTCCAGAGCCTTTTTGGCTTCTGGATATTCTGTGAGGGCTTCCATTAAATCATCCTTAGACAAACAGAACAAATCAGAGTAACCAATGCTCCTTATGTTAGCTGTCCTCCTGTTGCCAGATTTGCTACCTTTGATGTTTAGGATGCTGATTTCACCAAAGTAGCTGCCATCGCTTAGGACTACAAATTGGGTTATGCCATCATCTGCCACCACAGCCAATTTTCCCTCTTTGATAATGTACATTTCTCTTCCAATATCTCCCTTTTTGCAAATGTAGTCCCCTGGACTGAAGACGGTAGGTTTCAGTTTCAGCACCAGCTCAATAAGAAGTCCAGCTTCACAGTCCTGGAATATACGCACTTTCTTCAGTGTGTCCAAATGGACATTGATGGCAATTTCAGCCTTCAATTTGTCAGGCAGATTTTTGAGAACTTCCTTTTCATCCACCGTTTTCTTGTTGGTCCAAAGGTAATCAAACCACTTAATAACCCTGGCTTCCAAATCCTTCGTCACTTTTCGGAAATGCATGTACTGTTTGATGGAATCCACTTTGGCCTGGAACTCTGCCCTGGAGGCATTCATGTTGGAAATCATTGAGCCCACGTTACCAACAATGGTAGCGAAGATCAGCACACCCACCAGAAAGTCAATGACCACAAAGAGATACTCTTCATCTTTCACCGGAGGAGGTGTTTCTCCAATGGTTGTCAGCGTGAGCGTTGACCAGTAGAGACTGTAAATGTACTTTCTAGACAGGCGCCCATACTCTGGATTGGACACGTTGGGGTAGACCCAAGAGTCGGTTCCAAATCCAATGAGCTTTGAGATCGCAAAGTATATACACGCATTCCAGTGAATGATGATAAGAATGTATAAGACAAGATTTCCAATACGAAATATGTTTGGATAATTTGTCCTGGTTTCAGTACGGTCAAAAAACTCAAAGAGCCGAGCAATTCTCAGCAAGCGGTTAAATCGCAGTTCAGGGTAGTTTAGACCAACCTTCAAATATGCCAGGTCTGTTGGCAGAAGAGACAGCACATCCAGTCTGAACTGCATAGTTTTGGTATAATGATCTCGTAATTTCTTTTCATCCTGAACTAGCAAGCCTTGTTCAAGAAAGCCTTCAAAGAATAAAAATAAATATTTTACTTGTCAGAATAAAAATACCATCAACAGTACTGAGTGACTTACATTTCAGATACCTGAGAACATTAACACTTCTACTGTTACGCATGCAGACATTGAAACACTGTGCATTTGTTTAATGAAAAATATTTAATTGCAAATTAAAATATTTAAATTAAGTTTCAAAGCTGATATATAGAATCATAGAATCATAGAATCATCTGGGCCGGAAGGGACCTCCAAAGGCCATCTAGTCCGACCCCCCTGCAG
>JAOQGH010000001.1:138006540-138062360 GCA_025769975.1 Gallinago jamesoni
GGCCTTCTGGGCTGCAAGTGCACATTGCCTGCTCATGGCCAGCTTCTTGTCCATCAGCACCCCCAAGTCCCTTTCCTTATAAAGAGCAATGACTCTGTTATTACAGTGCTCCGTGCAGTTTTCCACTCTATTCTGGGACAGCTGTATCTTTTTATTTTGGGTATCTTTGCAAAAATAAAAGGGAGAGTCAAATGTCTAATTTTTCACGAATCATTGGCATGAGTCATAATGAAAGTTAAGCAAGTGTTAAGCAATTGTATATAAAATTTGACTGGAACGTTTTTTAAATAAATACCAGGAATGAGTAGGTATAATGGATTGTGGGAAACTTTTTCCAAACAATATAGATACCCTTGAGATAAAGAAATCCAGTTTCCACACACACAGACACACACCCCAAGCCATGCTTTTCCTCTTGTGTCCAATCCTAAAGCTGACAGGATTTTCCTTTTTTTTTTGTTTTGTTTCTAGTGAGGGAATTTTGTACTTTGTAAGCAGAATTTTGTATACAATTTCTGTAAGAAGAATTTTCAACATTGCTATTTCTTCACTCAAAATACTTTGGAAAGTATTAGGTTTAAAAAAATATGAGGAGACATAAGCAGTGGTAAGAGACCTTAAAGCAAACTGCGTCTGTGTAAGAGTTCTCACAGAAAGGCTGCCTGAGCAGTAGAGCTGCAGAGCTAGTTTGAAGCTCTGAAGGCATTGCAAATGCTGTGCAGGGAACAGCCTAGGCACTACAAAATACTTGCTGCCATTGCAAGTGGAGATGTCCAGCTGCCTGGCCACTACACTAGGAGGAAAAGTCTGCTGAGAGAAAAGCAAAACATTCCCTGTGTATGAGGGATTATCACATGTTGCTAATCCCTTACCAATCTACAAGCAGCAGCGTTCCCAGGGAAGCATCTGCTGAGGAAGTCTGAGCTGCATTTCTTTGTGCCCTACACGGCACAGGCTGTATTTCTGGAATGTGTGCCCGTCTATACCGGTGCCCCATGTGTGTCTGTCTTTGGGGGTCTGCAAACTGATGGTGACTACAAATGGAAGAAGTTCCTGTGCCATGAATGTGTTACCTCCCAGAAAACTGCTGGTCAAATATGCCCTTATAAACGGAGTTATGCAACGAAACAGAGAAGCGGGCCAGGCAGGTGAATTTCTGACTCACAATTATTAAAAATAACTTTGAAAATACCTGCCTCCTGAAGGGCAGTAAGAGCCCCTCAGCTCGTTTTTGTCCCCTCACAGAACTGAAGTCCTATAGTAAAACCTTTTGAAAGCATCAAAACACAGGGTGTGCTCCCCACGACCAGCTGCCAAGAGACATGAATCTTTTCTGCTTCACAGTGTGCAGGTACCAAGTAGGTGAAATGCAGGGAGTTCAAAGCCAGTCCCTGCCCTTAGACAGCAGGGAGTCACACTCTTAGAATCATAGAGTCATAGAATGGTTGGAGTTGGAAGGGACCTTAAAGATCATCGAGTTCCAACCCCCCTGCCATGGGCAGGGACACCTCCCACTAGAGCAGGTTGCTCAAAGCCCCTTCCAGCCTGGCCTTGAACACCTCCAAGGATAGGGCATCCACAACTTCTTTGGGCAACCTGTTCTAGTGCCTCCCCTCCCTCACAGAAAAGAATTTCTTTCTGGTGTCTAATCTAAATCTCCCCTCTTCCCCAAAGGTTTCCAGGACCTCTGAACCCAGGGCAGATGGACCTTGCAGACTTACAGGAAAAGGCAGCAGGCACAGGCAGAGCCAGGAGGGGTTGTTAGGAGAGTCAACAAAGATTTCAGCCCCTAAAAGAAGCCACGTCCTTTTCTGAGTGCCTGAAACTGCAGCAGACACCTGCACTGAAGCGTTCAGGAGATCTCTGTGGCAACTCTGCAGTTCCAATCCAGGCCTGCAAAGCCGACCTTCTAATCAGTCCTTAACAGCCATACATTCACTATCAGGACAGCCCATGGAAATTTTATAACTCGCATTCCCTGGACATGCCCAATTTCTGCTCAGTTCCTTCCCATTGCAACAGCAGATATAACTGCAGAAGAGAAATATAGCTGGCACAGTTGACATTGTAACTGCACAAAGAAGATGAAGCCCCACCCCCACACACCCCAAATACAGCAGTCTTGTGATTTAGGCTGCTTTCCGAAATAGACTTTCCTGTTGAACAAGGTACTTGCTAAATTTAAGAATATGGCTTGCCAGGAATTGTGTGCTTCCCAATGCGATAGAATTTCTAGCCTCTGTCTTGTAATTAATTGTCCCAAGCCATGATTAATGTCAAACTGGCAGACTGATTTAAAAAAAAAAAAAAGTAAAAATCAAAGATTTAAAAGAACTCTCATTTTTTATAATGATCAGTGTGGCTTTGGACCCTTTCAAGGGGCATTTTGGGGCTGGTCCATACCAGCAAATAGAACAAGCCAGGAAATATTTTCTGGCCCTGAGACCAGCTACAATGACAGCTTCTGTTCACATGTAAGTTCTCCCAGTTCCCTCCACACCACCACCCAACTTCTGCTGTTCTTCCAGCTGTGCCCAGACGCTGCCTGAGAGACTGGCACAGACCAGAGTGCATGCACCAAAGTACATCAAGGACTGTTCCAGCAATTTAATGGATCACTGTACGTCATTGCTTAGGCCGATATCATGACTTTGTTTAGTTTTAAACAGATATATCCCTTTACGGCTAGTCTCTGTATCAGCTGGGCATGCTCAAATATGGAATCTTCTCAGCCTGTCTGGACTACAGAAACATGAAACTGAAGAGAACCATTTCACGTGTGACATGGCACTGTCCTCACCAATCCTTTAGGTTCACACTTCCTTCAGGAAGGCAAGACCTAAGCAGAGGTGCCTGGGTTAACCCCATACCACCACCCTCCGGGTGCCACCATCCACCCTATGCCACCACCAGGCAGTGGAAGACCCAGCTAGGACCTCACAGAGGCTGCAGGGAATAGAGCTGGTGGGAGAGGGGCAGCAGTGCTTCTCCAGGCAGAGAGCATCTCCGACTGGAGGCTGAGATGGGTGCCAGATATAGCACTTGACCAACTCAGTAACTGCTTCTGAGGAGGATGCTCAGTGCAGATCAGTGGAGCCTCCACTGTTGGGCTCCGCTGGAGTGAGGATATTACACTTGTCAGACCCCACAGGGGAATTTCTGTTTCCAGCCTTTATATCCATGCTGAACCCCAAAACATTGTAAAACCCCAGAAAGACTCACCTGTCCTGAATCTGACAAACATGTCAAGAACATAGATGATATCAGAGCCATAATCCAAGAACAGCCATAATTTTATATGGTCAGCTTGTAGCTCATCAAAGCAGGCTCTAAAGAAACAAAGACACCCCCCCAAAAAAATAAATTACACCAATTGCATAAATAGAGCAGTTGCAATGTGAGTCCTAGCAGCATGTTAGTGCACATTACTGGCACTGACAAATTAAGGGCAGCACATCTCCATGCCTAGACACCTGAACACTAGAGCTATGTCTAAACAGACACTAGGATCTCTCAGAATTCAAAGGTGTTTAGGCCAGGAGCAAAACTCAAACACATATATGCCATACCGGTGTACTTACGGAGGCACACACATATCCCTCCAATTAAAGATGCATCAGATTTCATAGGATACACATCTTCATTAAGATAATTCCCAAACGGAAGATTTGTTTCTGAGGGCAAGCTATTCTCATCTCTCCCTGCCACCTGACAGAGCCTGACATGGTGTACCATTTCCACAGCACTCCATTACTCTAACTCAAACCGATTTCCACAATTTACAAGAGAAAATAAATACTCGAGTAAAATCCCCATGCCCTTCAAGCACCTATAGATGCATGATATTAATTTAAGATGATCCAACCCTCTCCCTTCTGTTCTCTACTGGGTAACTGGAAGACCCCTCTCTAGCAGCGGTTTACTGAGCCTACAGTGGCCAAGGCACATCTCTGCAGCTCGCCAGTAGGTGGCACACAAAGGCCACAGCCAGCGCTCAGGAAGAGGCTCATTGCAAGTTACAACAAACCGGTTTTAGACAGAAAAGATAAAAAGAAACATTGGCCATCTATTCCCAGTGATATGTATAGCTTATGTCCCTAAGTGTATATGAACTGCAAATCTTGTAGGTAAGCCACCCAAAAAGTACTGCAGGGAGATACAAGGAGGATTTACATAGGAAACATAGTAAGACACTAAATTTGAAACCTAAAATTATTATGAACTTATATCCATACCTGCACACTAGCATACACCAGTTATAGAACACGGGTGCTGCAATTATGGTCAGCCAGTTGTAGTAAGTATTGCTTGAAGGATCTATCACAAAGATCTCTTTTTTCTTCCTGGAAAGTAAAATGTGCAAATTTACACCAGAAATGAAGTGACCTGACAGATCTCCCTCTTCTGGAGGCTGCTCATCTCATGATGAACTCACAGCTGCCTAAGAAGAGAAAGTTTCCGTGCAGGCAGCTCCAGGTGAGAAACCAAACATTAGCTTCAACCCATCGGACATGCTCCATTTATTTGCTTGACCCAACTTTGGAAAAAGTAAGAGTGGAAAGCAAACCAGATCCATTCACACTGCGCAGGCTGAAAAACACACCCTTTCTGCATATAACGCCTATTGAAAAAAAAAGTAAAACATTAAATGCTTCTTATTATCATTCCAGCTAGAAGGCTACGGTTCATTGCTAGAGAAAGAGCCTTCCTTTGCAAATTAATTTAGATGTTTTCGGCAAAACCTATTGTGTAAATGACTGCAGAAGCAAACATTTAAGCAAGGAGAACACATATGTGTCCAAATACATGTTTACACAAGTAAGCCTGTGTATGCATACAAACATATAGTGTGTGACTAGAAATAAACCATGTTTATATGTAAAAGCAAATTTCACACATTCACAGTCCTGGCTCCCTAGGCTTCAACAATGAGGAATGCTAAATGAAGCATACAAGCCTTGAATTCAAAGAAGATTTAAAGAACAGCATGGCTAATGGCCATGGAGTGGAGTATGTTCAGAAGTGCCCTTCCCCAGCATGGGAAAGGCTGATACTGAACAGATAGCAATTAGGCATGTTTCATGTAATCAGAGGAAATATCTATTAGTGGATTGAGAGGTCCACAGCTGCAGACGTTATTCCAACAGTAACAGATGATAGTGCGACCTGTATAGTGTGGGGAATATGTGACGGGGCAATGCTTGGGTAGGTATTTGTGTGACTTCTCCTAACCTCCAAGAATGTAAATATATTAAAATGTAATGATGATTTTTTTTATATTTGCATGTATTTCTGGCATTATCCCTGCTGTCAGCTGAATGTCCAGATGATGATGTTAGTAAAGGAAACAACTTTAATCTAAAAAGTATTTACTTTACCACCTTCACAACAGGTTTTGAGCCATTTCTTCTAAAACACTGGTCACCACCTCAAAACTGAACTACATCTTCATATGACAGAGTACGCTACCTTCTAGACATTAAAACATTTATTTTCTTTGCTGAAATGTTTTTCAAAGCTCAGGCTTTTACTAGATAGTAATTGAAGCTGAAAGAGAATCCATAGAACAAAGGCTTTCTAATAAAACAAAGCTTTCATTAAGAAAGTCAAGACCTTGAGATCAAGCAGATTCCATTTGGAAGCGATTCCCAAATACATGTGCCTACATAGCACATGCCACCATATACACACATACAAACTTACAGTACATTATGCTAACATACGCCTTAACTGTCAAGTTAATGTGCTCAATGCATTCTCCGTTTATCTGCTAACGTTGTTATTTTTAATCATAGAATCATAAAATAGTTCGGGTTGGAAGTGACCTTAAAGATCATTGAGTTCCAACCCCCCTGCCATGGGCAGGGACACCTCCCACTAGAGCAGGTTGCTCAAAGCCCCATCCAGCCTGGCCTTGAACACCTCCAGGGATGGGGCTTCCATGACTTTTCTGGGCAACCTGTTCCAGTGTCTCACCATCCTCACAGTGAAGAATGTCTTCCCAATTTAAATCTCTTTCAGTTTGAAGCCATTACCCCTCATCCTATCACTACATACCCTTGTAAAACATCCCTCTCCTGCTCCCTTGTAAGCCTCCTTCAGGTACTAGAAGGCCACTATAAGGTCTGCCAGGAGCCTTCTCTTCTCCAGGCTGAACAACCCCAACTCTCTCAGTCTGTCTTCATAGGAGAGGTGCTCCAGCCCTCTGATATCTTCATGGCGCTCCTCTGGACCCACTCCAACAGGTCCATGTCCTTCTTGTGCTGAGGGCTCCAGAGCTGGATGCAATACTGCAGGCAGGGTCTCACCAGAGCAGAGGGGCAGAATCACCTCCTGAGACCTGCTGGCCACGCTGCTTTTGATGCAGCCCAGGATGCAGTTGGCTTTCTGGGCTGCCAGTGCACATTGCCAGCTCATGTTGGTCTACCAGTGTACATGCTGGTCATCCACCAACACCCACAAACCCTTCTCCTCAGGGCTGATCTCAAACAATGACTGGTAACACTAAATCATACTACATTTGGGTCAGCTTTGGGGGAACAAATTAAGAGTAGGATCCATTTCTGCCAAAAGCATTCTAAGGATCTTGTTTTGTTGCAGAAATACAGCACCTCCTAATCAATAGAAGCAAACTTCAGTGATGATTAATAATTAACCATATTAAGTAATTAAATATGCTAGTCAGTGTAATAAGTAAATCTGTAAATAGTAAATCTGTAATTTTCTATATGTAAGATTTTTGTTCTTTGTCCAAACCAAACTTTTCATTCATCTGCTCTGAATCTTTATGGACATCCCAGCACAATGAATAGCCCATGCAGATCTGCAAAGCAGGCTGCAATTCTAAAATGCCCTCATAGTAAAAAAAGTGATCTTCAACAGCAAATCAAAGTGACCAGAGGTAGCTGAATTCCCTTTTACTGACCTGGGAAGCTGTTGCATGTTTAAGACCTGGGTTTAGACCTGTCATGAACAAGTTTGTTGAGCAGTTGCACCTTTTGAAAGGAAAAAACATTAAAAATTTGGCAGGCTAACATTCTGCAGCCTACACAGCAATAGTTGTCGTGGAAGTGGTACGATGAAATGTCATACCATCCTGTGTATGGTAGAAGGTGTGTTACAAGCACACAGTCATTCTTTATACTTACTCTTCCTTTTTTTTATCATCTTTTTTGTCATCTTTTTTGTCATCTTTCTTTTCCTCTTTCTTCTCCTCCTTCTTTTCCTCCTTCTTTTCCTCTTTTTTCTCCTCTTTAACCTCTTTCTTTTCTTCCTTTTTGCTGTTACAACATAATGTAAGGCTTAGCAGTATTAGCAATATTCTAGCAGTTAAGGGGGTGAGAGGGTGGATGTTGAGGTACAGGAAACTAGACCAGGCTCAGGACAGAGCAGGACAGGGGGATCCAAGTGGTAGAAATGGTTTACAGGGTGGGGCCTCTCAAACTGACACCACCACACTAGCACATCAGGTAACCAGCTGGCTGATTCTGTGCATTAGTCACCCATGCTTTCTTGACCTTTTCAGACATCAGCGTACCAGGCTGATTTTAATTAAATGCTTCCAGTTTGTTTCATTCTTTAGAACCCAGGCTTTAAAAAGAAATCTGTCAAACTTGAAATGACTTAAACTCTCAACGTTCTTTACACATCCGAAATCTCACAGAGACTGTCTGAAGCTTTAATGGTAATTAAATGAAATGAGGCTGAATTTCTTCTCACAGTTCTTTAAAGCCAACATAGCTATAATTAATTAATTACCTCTGGCTTCAACAATTGCCTTGGAAAAGGACCTCAGTCAATGTCTAAACAAAAGCAGCAAACGTAGATAAAAGAGCTTTGCCTCATTTAATTACATAGTAGTCATTTTATAAATGCTTTAGTCAACATGATTAAGCCAACCTACTTTAGATCTCTACAGCAGAGATCTACTGCATCTACGAGATAGTCCATAGTCCATATCTACAAGATGACTTGTGCCCTAAAAGCATTTTTATCTTTCCATCAACTGAAAAGGAAGAATGGGGTTGCCTAGTTCAGATGCAGGTGCCTATGTTTGGTGAGAGAAGCCATGCCCAAATTGCTCTGCCTGTATTCCATTGTTACAGCATTCAAAGGCTAAGCATTAAGCATGAAGTTCCATCCCTGTTAAAATCAATGGGAATTTTACCTCGACTTAGTGCAACATGATTGTCCCTGTGTTTATTAATTGCCTTTCATGCAAGAAAGTAAAATATGGACAATTTAACATAATTATATCCTACCATTCCATAGTATCCAGCACAGACCCAAGCTGCAAGATTTAATTCCAGATATGGATTTTCATACTGTTCAAGTACGTACAGCCTTTAGCTCATTAGAATGTGATAAGCCATATATGAAGATGAATCTGACTTCCCCCATTCTTAGGTTTGTCTGAACAGAAGAGTTTTGAGCTACGTTAGCTTATGCAGATAGGCCCACACATCTTCAAAAATGCAGAAAGTTAACATCTTTCCTAAGATGTCAATAGAATCATAGAATCATATGGGGTTGGAAAGGACCTCTGGAGATCATCTAGTCCAACTCCCCTGCCAGAGCAGATCTACCTAGAGCAGGTTGCTCAGGAACTTGTCCAGGCAGGTTTGGAATGTCTCCAGAGGAGACTCCACCACCTCTCTGGGCAATTAGATACTTAATCTTAGAGCTAGATCTGCTACATGTATTGCTCAAGAATCATGTAAGCTTAAGAACGGCACCCATTTGCACAAGCAGAAAATTTGAGATCTCCCTCTTTTGTATTTGAAATTTCTTTATTCCTTGAAGCAGAAAGTGTCCCAATTGGTTAGACAGAAAAGCCCAACTGGTTCTGACCCTACTGTGTATGCAGATAATGTATATGTAAACATAACTCTCCACACATAAGGTCTGATTTGGATGAAAGCCATGGACTCCTATTCCCATGGGAGTTACATTATTTCAACAACAGCAACATCCCACAGCAAAGACAGAATACGTAATAACAGTTGAAAAAACGCTGCTTACAGGATTTGAACCATCAGGTACAACATTTAGTGAGCACAAGCTCATTTGTGCTTTTCATGTATACTTGCTTGAATTACTCAGATTAGAAAAAGTCTAAGCTGTGAATGGCAGTTCTGTCTATAAATGTGCTTGTTACCTGGAAAAAGAAGCAAAGGGCACTCCAAGGGCAAAGAAACAATCATCAATTTTAAGGCAGTAGCAACTTTCACTTAGCAATGAGTGCCTGTTCCAATTCTTACCCTTAGACATTTCCATAGTTTTGCAGCACTACAATGCAATTTGGAAAAGCCAAGACTCAGCTGAAAATGCTGAGTCCTTACGCTCCTCCATGTCCTACCAAGCTGGCCAACCAGTACCTTCCAAGATGACCAAGACCAGCGAAACCTTTAAAATTATACATTGCAAGTGAGCATAACTGGAGAAAAAGAGAACCTTTGGGTTGACAGATCTTCCATTTATACATGCATCTCAACTGAAAGAAACTTTTTAATTTACCAAGGCTGATTTCTACATGGCAGTGGGAACTGCCTCCCAGGTATTTATACCTCTGCCACTGACCCTCCTGGATTTTTATGGCTTCTCTTTCAAATCTTCCTCGACAATTCCTTCCTATTTAAAAATTGTCAGGATTTCACTGCACATTACTATGCATGGCACCTGATCTAAAGGCCAATTCACAGTTGCTGTTGTTAACATTAGCATAGCTCCTCAGTAATTCAGATGTCTGGCATTCTTACCAGAAAGGAAGAACTATGAGTAAACATAATTTTCAAAGGATAGGGCCACTGTACATTTGTGGGTGCTGTTATAGAGGGAAAAGCAGGCTGAGATAAAGAATAAACCAAAAAGTCTCAGTGGTGGTGAACTTCAGAGGGAATATTTTGTCAATTCCAAATTCTCCTATGTTTTGTTTGGAAAAAAAAGGAGGAAAAAACCCACATTCTTTCACAAGCATCTAATGCCAAAACTTCTTTTTCTCTGGCCTGACATCTCCTACAAATCCATCTGTTAACTGCAGGTATCTTTCATAAGCGAGATTCTTCTATTTCTGTGGTCTCTGTTCATCTGTCTCCCAACTTCTCATACTCCCTCTTACTCATACTCTGACAGTAAAAGCCACTCAGAGGAAAAGGCTGGTCATAGTCAAAAACTTGAAAGCTTCACCTACAGTTCCCCAAAGGCAGGCATTCTTAGGTTTTTAACATAATGAAAACCCCAAAGCTTCAAACAAACCTGCATCTTTTTTTCTTTATCAGTGCTACTGAGTAAATTGGCATCCAGTAACTAATAAAACAGTTTGTGCCTGTCCTCTTTGTCAGCAATACAGTGGCATACATTCTGTACTTCCAGCACATTCAAAAGAGCATGCATCTTCAGTCTTAGAAAACATGTCTTCATCAGCCCCTATAAAAACACTGTCATAGTCTTTGAATGAGTCAAATATTTGCATTTCTCATCTGTCAAGTACTTTGCAAATCAAGGATGTTTCAGACTGTCAGGCAGGTAGACCGACAGGTGTTGTCTTCATTTAAAAAATAATGAAACATTGGAAGGATGAAAGTTTTGCCCAAGGCACATGAGTCATTGTCAGAGAACAAGACAGCAGTATTTCTATCCTAATCGGTCCTTTGGGCCCTGACTAGCAGGCTGGGCTCCAGGCTTCTTAGCACCCAGTCCAAATAAAATTTTGCACATTTCTATCACTACTCACTGTACACTGATTTTATTTTTTAATAGAAGTTATGCAAACCAAACCAAAAAGTTGCTTCAGGAGCAGGATGACTTCTTGCTCAGCTATGAGCACAAAGGTTTCGCAGCATCATTTAAAATGTACAGTTTGAGCTAGCCTGTGATGGAGTTATTTGGAGAAAAAAAAAAAAAAAGAGTTTCTTGAAAGTATTTCTGAAATAATCAGAAAGTGTTCTGATTATTTTTTTTTTGTTTGTTTTCATCTGGAAAGTAATGAAAAAAATTATCTGTCATCATGTGTGAGAACAGATCTGCTGCTGGATGCTAGAGAGCAGACGTCCTCAGATAGCTGTGGTCTAAGACATGCAACAAACAGTCGTGTTGGGTGATTTTAAATTACAGGAGTTCTTCACCTTTTCAAGAGATTTCTCTTCGGCGTAGCACTATGAAAAATCTTGTCAAATGTACAAAACAGACTACAAAGGGCAGCTTCTGTCAGAGCTTCTGTTGCAATGCAAGCCTTATTATATTGCCTGTCATTCTCTCTACATCTACACCAACAATATCTGCTGAACTGAAATCCACACTTTAAAAAATGGTTAGTTTTCACTTAGACTGCTCACATGAGTGTTTTCCCGGTACCCTGAATCAGTGCCACTTCTCATTTGACAACCTGAAATTTTGGGGGTACTCGATTTGCAAAAAGGGACTCGTACATCAAAAGAGGAAAGTCACTATTAGAAAATTAATACTTCAATCTCATTTAAAAACTGACAAATTAATGAATCAATTGGCAGGGCAGTAAAATCAGCCAGCTGAACTAGAGGAAGTAGGGACTAAATGCTTAATCAAATTCACTTTTTGAGAGGTAAGGGTAACTTCAGACAAAAAGAAGTTCACAGGGAGCACAGAGGATGCTTTTCATACTAAGAAAACTAGATCTTTCTTTATAATCAAACTATATTCTTAGAAAAGGCTTAGGAAGAGATAAGGGGTTTATACTACAGTTGTTACTAGGCTGGAAGGGGAAAACAAGAAGGATCTACTAGTAAAAAGGTGTTTGGAAGTTACCAGTACTTACTCTTCATTGGTGTTGTTGCTATAGTTGACATTAAACCTGGCCAAGGGCCAGTGACTGCAGGAAGTTAAATAAAACACATTAAAGAGTGTAAAAACTGAAGCATTTCATACACGTGTTTACTGACATGACGGACTGACTTACTAGCTTCTCACATATGCTCTGATAAGATTAGGAAGGTCAGCTTTGACTGCAGTGATAAGCCCCTTTGCATAACTCTTTCAAGGCACCAGTTTCTTTTTACCGTGTGCTTGGCATACACATTTGTGACCACATCTGATGTCTGAAGCTTGTCCTCAGGCGTAGTAGTGCATGGCAACATGCATCTCACTATTTTTAGCCCTGTAATCATTTGGCCACTATTTTAAGCTTTCTTCAATCCTTTCAAGTCTTCTTCACAGATGCAGTGTCAAGGCTTGTGGATAAGTAACAAGCGTACCTACCATTGCTGCAGAATTAAGCCTTCATGATAGAACAACTGAGAGTTGCGAGTGTAAAACTGAGAAGGTAAGGATGGATACTCCCAAATTCACTTCCAATAGCCTTATATAGAGGTTTGTTGGCCCAGGATCAATGTTGTCCTCTCTAATTACTTTGAATTTGCAGTTACTACTGATCTCGATGTCTGAAAAATCAGACAACAGTCTGGCTAATTCAACACAATGTGCTTTTGAGCTGAATTTCTAAGGAGTTGATCAAGTGAAGATAATACGGCTGTGCTGGACCACAACAAATCAAAGTAACCTGTATCATGCACAGCCCTTAAAAGGTTCTTGCTTTAATCTGAAATACTAGTTGAGATTTTGAAACAAATCAACTTACTACTTGCTTACCTACCAATCTTTAACTATGGGAGTCTATGCTTCAAAGCCTAATACCAAACAGAAGATCAAGTTTTGTCTTGGGACTGACTTCATTTTCCCCTTTTAGCTGCAGTGAAATTTAAAACACTGTATCCTATATTTATAAAGTAATATGAATTCATCAAGTTGAAAGACTATAAACACATAAATGTTTCTTTTGCAAGCCTCTTGTTGTTTTATCAGGAAAAAATTAAGATAAGACTGAACCTACCTTCCATACCAAAGACTGACTGTGCTAATAAGTTAAGTCAGCAGTGAAAAGATTTTTTTCATGCAGCTGAACTCCTGAGCAGGTGTAACAAAGCAGTGACACAACAATGCACAACTGCTTGTTTGAAGTTTCCTAGCACTTGCAGATAATGTGCATAACAGTAATGTCCTGAAAAGCCACAACAAGCATCATCCTAGATTATTGAAATAGAAATTGCATTCATCCTCAGCAGAGAGGAGTATAGCAACTTCAAGTCACACAGCATATGATAAAATTCCAGTTCTGAGAAACCACTCTGCCTGAAGCAGCAAGATCAAAATCCTTTACTTCAAGATCTTTGCCACAGTGTGTTTGAGGGGGAAAGATAAAATCTGCTGAAAGCCATAATAGTTCAGTTATAAGAAGATTCCTAGGCAGCGTTAGATACTCTGGTCATCTCCCATGCTAAGCTCCTTACTCTCTTCTTAAAATAAAACCAACACCCTAATCACCAAGAAAATACCATAACCTCAGTCATCTTCATTTAAACTATAAACACATCTTCTTACCTGTTTACTCCCCCGGGCCGCTCACGCATACCCAGAAAGGAGCGGATGTTACTTTGTCTTGTGGACACCTCTATGAGCTCTGGCCCTCGGATACGTTCCAGGAAAGAATCAGGTCTTTTGTCCTCCTGGTGCAAATGTCTTGCAGCCCATGACCTCACAGATATGACAAATCGCGATAGCCTGCATGGAACAGACATACAACATCAATTGAAACAGAAAAGAGCATCAGATGGCTTCAGATCATCCCCTCAAAAAGTAGCCCAGGAGGGTTTTTCTATCCACGTATCCACCTGCCGTGAAATTAAACTTGATGGATTAACTGTGTGAACCCAGCCACTTCCCACAATTTCATACATCACCTTTTGCAGCAGATCAGGACAGTATCTCACACATCAGTTCCTAATCCACTGTACCAGCGCTGCAGGAGCAACAGAAGAATATTCTTGCCAAGTGGTTGGGGTGGGGAGGTTGACTTCTGACAAACTTCTGACATTGTGTGATAATGGGGGAATCCATGGACTGACAGAATTAGGAGATACAAAATACTCACAGAACCACATGCTCAAGAGCTGGTACACACAGTGGAACCAAAAGCTGAATAGTTGGTGAGGATGGACTTTGAAATAAGGAGTGATAAAAATTCAGTCACTTTCCCTGTGATTTTAGAGGGTCTGTCTGCAGATATAGTAATTGCCCATCACATAAACCTGCCTCCTGCATAGGAAGCACTATTTCCTCATCCTAAATTTCTAGCAAAGCACTGAAATGAGATAAGGAAAAAGTCATGACAACATAATTAATTTATCGCTGTATCATTATGCATCTCTACTCAGTAATGCACATTATGAATCCTTAAAATGTATTCTGTCAAAGTTCAAAAGGAAACATGTTTCCAAAAAACTGAAAATAACAGAGACTGAAATCTACAAAAGTGATTATATGTATTAGCCACACAATATATTGTATTATTTCCTATCAGCGGTCTAGTCTGGATGAAAGTGGTCTTAATTCAGATTTCCCATACTTGGCCTTGAAAACAGCATAATGAAATCCTGAGTGATGCCTAACTTCTTACAGAGACCTTGGGCTACACGAGGAAAGTTCTTTATATTCTCTCTGCATTGGCTGGTATTACACACATGCTCAGAATCCATGAAGAGGTTGATATGAACAATTTAAATCTTATGGTAAAGTACCTCTGCCTCTTGATTACAGTTCTCAAGGGCCTAACTACACCTCCTCATAGATCTTGCCGGGTTCTCTTAACCTAATATAAAAAGGACAAAAAACGTAGGAATAACATCACATATCAGACATTAGAAAAAAGATATTTCTAGTTCTTTAGCACTATACCAAGATAGCATCATATAAATCATCTACAATTGACAATAATTAAGAGAATTCAAAGCCTACCAGGAACACAAAAGGAAACAAAATCTCTACATGAAAGTCTGAGATTATTTAATAGATTCTTCACTCTATTCAAAATATGCTGCATAAAATTAAGCTACCGAATTTTTCTCTTTGCCTGAGCAGATCTCAGCTTTCACATAAGGACTGGTATGGAAAACTACTAATACAGATGTTCTTACATTAGAAAATAAAGCATTTTGATGAGACCTGTCAGTTAAGAAGCAAACAGATTTTACCAAATAAGATTGAGAGCCTCTCTATTTCAGCAAAGAAGTAGAATTTTCTGATTTCTGCCGTGCTATATTATTTTCACTTTTTTGTCCTTTACATCTTGAAGGAAAATACTCAGTGAAGTCCATCAAATGCTGTTGTCTTAGGTCCTTGAAAATTTGCATTCAAGAGGCATGTTATGTTACCATAATATTTAAATTGCTAAGCACTCATGTTTTCACAACAGGCTTCCTTGTATATTCAAAGCATAAGTAACTGTAGCTACAAATGGGTAATTCAAACTATCCTTAAAAAGGCAAAGAACATTATAAACAAAGATTAAAAAGGACTTTCTCAATATGAGTTTATATGTTCATGCACTTTATGTTTACACAAAACACACAACTATAAATTTTCACCTAAAACCAACTTCTTGCAGACTTTATCATCTACATGCAGTGGTGTCACTACCAGACAACCAAACAGGGAAATGCAACTTTATTCTCCACCATCCAAAAGGCTGAAGTGTAAACAGCACTCTTTAAATGACTCCAGTTTATAATATTTTTTCTTTCCCGTTTGAAATATTATTTTGGAGACTAAGGCTCCCAATCCATTATAAACATAACCGGATTCTAAAAACTGAGAGAAACCCTTCCACTCCCAACACAAGAGCTCCTGCCTCCTCCCTTGCCAGAGCCATCTACCAGCAAGGAAAATTATGTCTTATCTGATAAGAAATGAACATTACATCAGCTATCAGTCAGAAGCAACCAACAATTTACAGTTTGGCCTCACTTCACGTATTTCCTCAGTGTTAAATATATTTTCAGATACTTTTTTGTATTCAGACTAATTTGTGTGAATTTTTTCAGCATCTCTAGAGTGACATTCTAGAGAATAAAAATTCTAAGGTTTTTATTAGCAATGACTAAACAATGAGTTCAGAATCAATGTCAAAAGCAGCTTCTGATGCTTTTTATACCCTTTCTTCAACTGGGCTCCATTTTCTTGGGAAGTGATGGTTCTTTTTACTTTGCCTCCAAACTGTGATCAGTCTCTTTCAACAAGCTAAACTTAATATCAGAAATTATATTAGTTACCATGTTACCTTGCCATTGCTCCACTGCCCGTGAATGAGCTCATCTGGGATTCAGATAGATGTCTTCCCTCCACAGAAATGACTCTCTGCAGTTCTGAAGATACATCCTCACACAGTGAATGGGTTCTGCAAAAGCAAAATTTGTTTTATGAATTCCATACAGTCTCCAGCAGACTTCTCCCATTTGATTCTTTCCACCAGTACTTCAGAAAATAATGCAGCAAACTGTCCTCTTCCTAGTAATATGGCATACTTTTGACAAACATAGAGCTAAAACAATATTCCTACTTTTCTGGAGCCATAAAACATGAAATGAAGTTCCAGGAAGCTCAGAACCAGATTCCTTACGGGTCAGTACTATTCTGGTGTCCAGATACACAACTATAGGGAGCATGTTTTCTACTCTAACACCTCCGGTAAGGCCTCAGCAGCTTTCCTTCAACATGGAGTTCATCCCTAGGTGGCTTTAAAGTGACTGCCCACTGCTTTTTTCAGGGTTGTTCTCCTAGACAATGTTTGGGTTTAACAGTATGGAATTTCTACCAGTGCAGTAAAAATCCCCATTTGCAATGCAAACAAGAACTCTCATGTGAGTCTGTTAATCTGTATTGCCAGGAAAACACTGGTTATAATCATACTTGAAGTATCTTCATAATAACTGGCAACAGCATTTTGAATGCCCACAAAAGGATAATCAGCAGCTCAATTTTGTGTGTATTCACAGCTGAGAAACTGACAAACAGAGAATTAAAACTTCATTATTCCTACACAAAGAAGCATGCTAAAAAAGGGGTCCTCACAGTCCCAGAATTCTCAGCTTGTTCTCTGTTGTCTTCTTCTCTTCTAATAAGAAGACACCAATGGACACTGCTTAGTATTGAAAAACTTTTATAACCTAGTTTATGTTGTGGATGCTGAGAATATCGTGGATGCCAAAGTTAACATGGTTTCTAGGGGAGAATGAACAAACTCATGGTACAGAAATCCATTATTGAGCCTGCATTCAGCCCAAGAAGTCTCCTGAGCTGGATGCTGGGAGATATTAGAGGAAAGTATTTTGCAGACAATTGTAATTTGCCTGCTTTTTTTCTTTTTCCTGGGCCATCTGCCTACAGTGCTGATGGAGCAAAGATACTGGACTAGTCAGTCTCTTAGACTGCACTTCTCTGGCTCGTTTTATGTCCTTTTATTCCTTTTTAAGGAAAAATATAAGTTTTGTGCCATTTTAAACAGCAATAAACTCCAATAAATTGCTACTTCTCTTCTTACTTACCAATTATTACTGCTTTTGAGTCCTGAAAATACAATTCTAAAAGAAGATAGTGACAGTTCCTAGAAAATAATTTTAGGTGTCACAATTCAGATGTGAAAAAAAAAAATGTATCTTGCAGAAATACATAGCCTTGCATGGAAGCTTAAGCCAGTATCTTCTATTTTGCATTTGGATGAATTAGAAGTTTGTGTTCAATCAGTAACTCAGATGATGAGCAGTATCTCACTAAGTGGCAGTAACACAACTGCTTTTAGTGACTGTACATTAAGTATTGCTTAATATATTTGCAATATATTAAAATATATTAAAATATATTTGCTGCAAATACAGGTAATTAAATATAAGGGTCACAAAATAAAATAGTGAATAATAATAATAATACAGAAAACAAAGTCAACAAGGTTTAAAATACTTCAGGTATCCTTCCAAGTAGAATTTTAAAAAGAAACAGTATTGTCAGAGTGAATTCTTTCTAAGTTTAAGAAAACCCTACACAGAGGTCAGCCACAGGAAACCAGGCCAGTCAGACTTTTCCTGCAGTCTCAGAGGGAGAACTATTTTAATTTTATAGCATACTGAAATACAATGTACACTATGTGATGTCCTATTTTGATATAACTGTGCTGGTTTATCACTGAGAACAAGAGCCAAGCAGGAGTTAAAATTGCTATCCAAAATGCACTGTTGCCTATCTTTCTTATTTCTTTTTTGTAAACTTTTTTTTAGTCCCAGCCTCTTTTATTACTGACACTGCTGTGCTTGGGCATCTGCTGGCAACAAATAAAAGGCTAAGAATGAAGAGCCCAGCTTTATTTTGAGTAAATGCCTAGGAAGGCAAAGCAGAATAGGGCAGAGAGAGCTCAGTGAGGTTGATCAAGGCACTAAAAGCAATACTGTTCTCCTAGCTCCACTTACCAGCACAGACTTACACTTGCTAATTACATCACCTGTTAAGCGTTTCGTGTGCATCATCATCACCTCCATACTCCTCAGAGGTGTGGAAAGCTGAGGAGTGTTCCCTTGTCCCCACACAGTCTCATCACATTTTGTGCACCTGTGACACTAAGAGTTCTACCAACGGTCTGTCCTCTCGCTAGCAGCGGCTACCCAGCATGCAAGGGCACCCTCTAAAACCCAAAGTTTTCAATCCAGGGTATGGCTTTTGGTGTCTGGAGCCCGAAGCATTTTGAAGACATGTTTTCACCTATGTGAAAGAAAATGGCACACTTAGTGTGACCTGATCTGAACACCTTCCAATTTGATCCAGAGTCCCATAAAACAAATCAAACATTTCAAATCATGTAAATTGCTCTCTGGTCAGATTCTTACCAATAAGTGATCAGACACACTCACTGAAAAAATTGTATTCTGTAGGGAAAAAAAAGGCAAAACTCTGAGACTCAACTGCTGTAATCAAACTGGGCGGATTATGGACTCATAATTTTGAAATTTTGAAGTCTACAGTTTTATTTTGGGTTCTTGACTGTTTTTAAAAAACAATTTTCTGATTATATATGCAACAAGAATTTCTACAAATACGTTTACATTATAACTATGTATAACTATGTTATAACTAAATATAATGATTTTTAAATAAATTCAGGTTCACCTTACAAAAAAGTTTAGATATGACGTGTAGATAACTTGGGAAAATCAAAATAATTTCGTGGAAACTACTAAAGAACTTGCATTTCACTTTTAGAAATACAGCTTATTCTTCAGTATATCTTCAACGGGACCAGTAAACAACACACAAAGGACTCCTCCAGGTACTTATGGAAGCACCTGTCCGATAATACTCAGCAATCACAGACATATTTTAGTTCACACTAATGCAAATCAAAAAGTAAAACTGAAACAAATCTTCCTTCTATTTTTTAAGTCCCTATTATAAAATTCATATACTCATTCCCAACTTTCCTCAACCCTGTTCAGATAATACAAGAGGCCTTCTTTGTCAGCTGGCTTTATAACAATAAAGAAGGACAGTTACAGATGGGGCTTTTTATGTAACACCTTCAATGCATAGTTTTACTTTATTTTTACAAAAACAGAGTCATTCCCGACTGGACTCCATAAACATGTTTGGTATCTGCAGCAAAAGCTAACCATTGCCATTACTATCCAAGGGTATTATACGGTCTGAAATCAGCTTGAGAAGAGAATGTGCACTGTGCCAAGAAACAGAGAGCAGGCTACGAAGCAGAAACATCAGCAGATGACTGTGCCTCCTCAAGTTATGCTGAAAAATATTTCATTTCCACGGGGGTAGCAATGTCACTATATCTTAGAGAAAACTCACTGGCTCCGTGCCTCTTCAGCACTATAAAACCCAATTTATTCCCATGCTTTCAAGGTACCTAGCAGAGTAAGCTCTGGGAAGGATATTTACATCACCAGCTGCTCTGTACCTGTCCCTTGCCTTGGCTCTAAATATGCACAAAGATCTTCAAGCAAACCCTAGAAGACCACTTGCACCTAAAACGCATGCAAATAATCCCGAATTTTCATTTAGTAGCAATTGTTTTGAAATTCTGATCAGTTAAACAGCAATTGCTGAACCCTTTTTGAGTAATGTCTATGAGCCAGATTTCAAGGGTGGGATTTGGCTCCAGATGGCAGTGACCTAAACCAGGGTTTCTAATATAAGCTGAGTATCTAAGTTCCCATTACAGTCAATTGTCATCTTAGGGCTTGATTCAGTTGCCTCAATATAGGAGTCTAGTACCATTTGGAACACCTCAAAATACTTTATTTGACCTCTCCAGAGCACGCAGGTCTCATCTCTTATCCACTAGCCCCAGCTAAATGCTTCAGATACTCTACAGTGTCTCAAATAGCTTTAGATCCCCATTTCAGGCAACTAAATACCTCTCATAATCAACACAGCCAAACGAGCCTGCAGAGCTACTCAACTTCAGGGGAAGCTGAACATTTCCCTAAGCTCCACTGACTTCTTGTACTGACTGCATCTCCACTGATCACAGCAGGAACTTTAGACACCTGCTGACATCTAGACACTGAAATCCAGATGACTACAAGGCACATCTGAATCCTACTGCCAACTTTTAGGTGGCCAGGCCGTGTCTATAAGCTAATGTGCTGCTTGTCCTATTCAAGCTGTTTTTATACAGAGGCTGGATTTTCAAAATGAAGACTCTGTTATTTTTTGTTTTGTTTATTTTTTTTAACAAAATGGATCAACTTTATAGCACACTATACTATAAGAATATGGGCACATGAATCACCTACTCCAGCATAATTGAGAATGGCAGTTTAAAGATCACCAGCAGCTTTCTGTTAACTATTTCAGTGAATGTTTTTCCTTGATAATACCTCATTGCACACCAGAAAAGGACTTAAGCACATCCTTAGCATTAAGCATAAATTTAACACCCACTGACTTTAATGAGAACTAAGTAATGTGCTTAATTGCTTTGTTGAACTATAGCCAACAGGACTTGAAGGAAGACAAAGGCAAAGGAGAAATTATGCTACTCTAGAAAAACTGGAGTTTTTTTTACAATGTCTATAGCTGTATATCTTGCTAAAAGGCAAAGAAGGGCTAAAATTTTGCATGGGGTCTATCTTTTGGTAAAGATATATTCTTAAACAAATCTGAATTAAAAAAATATGTATCAGAATTCTTTGGGTGAAGTCAATTCATACAATACCTTCTTCAAAGGTATTCTATGTACTTAATAGAGATCACTTCAGCAACCCAAAAACCTTAAATATGAGATCTCTTTCAGAGAGTGAGATTGTATCTTTTTACTCATCTATGAACTCCTGTAATTAATGCTGATAACAGAAAACTTTCTTTTAAATAAATAGCTCTTCAAGACTCATCATCATGATAAAGTGCAATTCATATTTCAGTCTCTCTATCATAAGCAAGTCATTGCCTCTGAAACTGCAGATGACTGCAGTGATTTAATTCTACCTTTAAACCTTTATAACCACACACTCACATCCCCGCCAGTAATTCCATTCCATGAGCTGCCAATCACTGATACTCTCTACAAAAAGGACATTAAAAAAGGAAATGAAGAGGCTCATTTTGATCTGTGTTTTCCCTGTTTCTGAGATATCACTGTAAATGGAGACAGAGGGACAGGGCTCTTGCAAATCTCCCAAAGGAGACAATGGCGTAGTATAACTAAGTCAAGCAAGCCACACTGAGCAGAATGAAAGCAGCTCCATTTTCACTGGTGTAGGTACCACCTACATGACAGAAGGTACAATGTAAGCAAAGCAGAAATAAAAAAAGGCGCTGATTCAAGCAGGACAAGGATCACACCCACACTAGATGCTAAGGACATGCACTCCAAACTTATCATAACACCATCAGTCCTATCAGTCCAGCAGGATTGTGAGTGCTCTAGTCTGGGTACACATCTGAACAGCAAGAGACAGTCTGACAAGGTCCACATAGTGGAGATGGTTGGTTGACTGTAACGAGCCAAAAGAATACCTTTTCCAGTCTGTACAGGTGCTACGGATGATCAGATACCACCCTGCAGGCCCAGCAAGGTTTGCCCAGATCAGACAACGGACTGGTATTGTGTGAAATGTAAATGCAAGCTCGCTTGCACATTTTAAACAAACACTTTGAAACTTTAAGATGAAAAATTTCCTGAAGCTTTTCACCACATGGCACTTGGAGGATCCCTTTTTCTCCAAATCCAGTGACTCCATGGGAAGCACAGATCCTGCTATCTGTTGGTATAATTCCCACTGATGTGGTAATACAGGTTCTGGTCCCAAAACTGCAAGCCACGACAACCTTTCTTTTGCTGTCTCTTCTGTACTTAGGATATACATCGTTAAGTCAGGTAAGTGCACTGGGTCAACAATATCATGATCTAACACTCCCGTAATGCAGAGCTAGAGGAGGGCCACAAATTATGCAGCAATCTGTCTCCTCTTGACTGTGATGAAAGGAATATATATAATACCTGATACAGCCATTTTCAATCCTCTCAATATCTTCATCAGTAGTCCTGACAGACAGTCTGTGCATACCAGGGTAGGAGTGCTGGGTGTTGATTTTTGCCATTTTGCTTCACATATCAACATCTAAATGACAGCTGAAACAGTAGTAAAAAAAAAAATATAAAAAAAATTGTGAAAGCTGCAAAAGAAGTGTAGTCAGTATTTAAAAATAGTGATTTATTAAAACAATAGAAGAACAAAAAGCAAATTCAACCATTTGAAGAACAGTCAGTGATATTTACACACACAATATGATAACTGTTTTATTTTTTTGCACTAGACAGAAAAAAGTAGTAGTAAAAGTGTAACAAAGACAATCTACCAAAGAAAAAGGTTACATGACACTATATTCTTTTTAGTCTCTGAGCTTTCCGAGTGCCTACTTTGTCATAGCTATTATCCATAGTGAAATTGCATTTAATATCTCATTAAAAGAAGGCTACAGTTAGAAAGCCAATGAATAAAAGCTAGGTAATATATGTCCTAGGACAACCCATTCCACTTTAAGTTGATCCCCTTGTGCTATTTTTATCTATTTTATGATCAAGTTTTTTATTCTGAAAATGCAGATAATTAATGAAATGTATTCCTCGGCTTAATAAATGTCATGCATTAATTCTATATTATCTAAACTCTGCACTAAACACATACTAGCACTTTTTCCATTTATTTTCATATGTCATTTTTATTACACTGCTTCAAGACAAGCTCTATTAAAATATTTTTATTGCTGTCCAGGGATGTCATGGAGTCCCCTTGTCTGGAGATCTTCAAGACCTGCCTGGACGCAGTCCTCAGTGATGTGCTCTAGGCAATCCTGCTTTGGCAGGGGAGTTGGACTAGATGATGTCTAGAGGTCCCTTCCAACTCTGACAATTCCATGATTCCATGATTTCACAGCCCAGCTCCTACAAGACTTAGGAAATTGACCAAAATTCCTTTCCAGGTTTGGCCTTCAATGCCTCACCAAATCCATATCACATCTATTACCTGCAGAGCAGGTTTTAAAATTCAAGACAATTGTCCTAAAAATGAGGAACCGGAAGACTTTCAATGAAAGCTTTGTACTTTGATTATTTTTTTTAAGTTTTGGAACTCCGTTCATAATTTTGTTTCAGATATGACTAGAATGAAATTCTCTTGGGATCATTCAACTACATCAGACTATCTTCTCCTTTTCATCTGTAATCCTCTGTCTCACTAACCATAAAACATTCAGCTTTAACAGCAAATGAGATACAGATCTTAGAGAAACTAACAATCTGCCCCTAATTATTCCTGAAGCAAAACTCAAAATCCATGATTAGGTCTATGTTATGCATCCAGTCTCTTAAAAACCAGGTACATGACTTACTCTCCACTCAACTCCCAGACAACTTTTTAAATTGTTTAATATATTTCAAAATATAAAATAGGTTAACTTTTTTTTTTTTTTAATCCAGAAATAATGGAACGAGTCTACAAATAGCCCTTGGGCATCATTTAACACCTGAAAATCTGGTTAGTATTTCCCAATATGAATTTTACTTCAGTGCTGGTCAATTGATGTTTAACTGTGGCTCACCTTAACCTGAGCCCGGTACATACTGGTTAACTTAAGCTTTACTGGGGGAAAAAGCAGTCATTTCTATTACACATTGATATAATAAAATAGAGGGATCTTTCAATCTCTTCTCAGATTTGAATGTTCACTCAGAAAAACTCATTCCTAAAGTGCAGATAATTTATGCTAAAAACATAACTATATATAAAAATGTTAACTGGGACAGTCTCACAACAGGACTCAATTTTGTCTGTTCAAAAAACATCTGCCAAATTCTTCATGTTTATGTTAGTGTATATCGATTATAAATATCAATGAATATGATTTCTTTTAAAACAATTCAGCCTTTGAGAGACATTGTTATGAATAAATTAGCCAGCCAAATGAACAGGTCTCAAAATAGGTATGATACCAAAAATATCTCATCTCCAGGAAAAATTTTCATAAATCATTTTTTAGTTCTAATCACTGCTTCTATTACATACTTTGTAACACAGAATTAGCTAGATGACATACAATAGTGCTTCAGTGATTAGAACATTTACTTTGCCACAACAGCGAGTATTACAGTAACTCTGATTTCTCCTATATGAATTTTAACATAATTCAAGGTAAGAAGAAAATGTGGCTTTCCTTTTGTTATTACCAATTTCTTCAAAGTTCAGTTTACCAAAGTCTGCAAAAGTAGCCTAGGATTTACAGTCTGACTCACTGCCCGGGTTCCAAGACCTGATGTTACAAGGGGAGGCTACAAGGTAGTAGCCAGGGTGTTGCAGCCACCTCGTTTAGAAAGACAGCAACGTGCTTCCTCCTGACAGAGAGCGATGCGCAAGCAGAAAGCAAGGCACATTAGCAAATTACTTCTTCCTGCTAACAGTTCCTCTTGCTGCCTGTTTCATTTCCACTACTTTGAGCTGTACTGAGTCTCATAAAAGATAACTTTAAGAGGGAAGTGGCATGAGCTGCTTGGATTTTACTGCCCCGCTTAGACCCCACTCTCCATTAAAGGTTAGCCAAAGAATTTTATTGCTTTTTTTCAAATCAAAATAGAACTCTCTATCACATTGCAGGAGGGAGGGAGGAGTTATCACTCTTTCACTGAATATATATTCCCCATGTACCCCCACTAAACTTCCACTTTACTCTAGTTCAAGGTCTTAAAAGCTTGATGGCGGGAAAAACAGAATGATTCTTAAGAGAAGTAGCAAAGCATTAACTTTTTTCTAAGGATGCCTTTCCAACACAAAGTTAGTACTGACTTAAGATCTTGCCTAGTTCTGCCAACTAACACAATAGTAACCCTGTCATTAGTCTGTCTATGGCAGTTCTTAAACAAGAGTCACCTGGTTTGTAGTCTCCAATGAAATAAACAACTGTTAAAACAACAGAAGTATGAGATACTAAAAACCTTCTGAAGTCTAGGGATAGCAACAACATGTAGTATGTCACTGAAAAAACACGTTACTTCTGAGCCTGGAGAGTAGTGAACAATGCCTTTCTGTATTTCAAAAACTGTAGGTGTGACATATGGATCGTCAGACCTGTGATTTCTGCATCAGTTCCTGACAGTTTGGTTAAAAACCAGTAAGTACAGTATTTCTTTAAACTTCAAACTGATATGGTTCCTCCAGATGTTACTAATCTCCTGAAATGAGTTATCTGGAATTAGAGACCACTAATAGATACTGGAATTAGATATTCCTAATCTCCTGGAATGGTTTGAGTATGCCAGTGGAGCACTGAATACAGGAAACAGCTGTATACCTCATTTAGCCTTCCAAAAGCTATACCAATAAAGAAACAAACCAAGTCACAAGATATGAAACCAAACACTATTTTGAATTAAAAACTAGCTTCTTAGAAGACAGAAAGCAAGAACAGGATTAAACAGTCACCCCTCACCAGTACAAAATGTTAAGAACCACTTTGCTCCAGGTTCCATAGGAAAACCTCTCATTAATGATGCTCCTTCCTAAAGGAAGGAGCAGTGAGACAAGTTGTTCTCAGGATGGCAAGAGGTACCATGAGCAAGAGAAACAAGAGAGGTGCAAGGAACTTCAGGGTGACCCACACCAACTAGATGAACTTCCCAGTTTGATGGCAAGTGATGGCAAATGGAAATCAACGAATACAGGTGAAAAGCATGTAAACTACTACATTATATGCTTCTAAATTAACCATATGCTCTCAGAAAGGGAACCTGAACACTATGTATGTTCAGCTCGGTGAAGTGTCCTGCTCAGCACAGAGTGGGTTTGCTGACACAATACTAACCAGGTGAAGGGATGTACACATGGAAAGTGTTAATGACACAAAGAACATTAAAACTGTTCCATGAAACAACAGTGTGGACTTATCTATGTTAGCCCTTCTCTTAAACAGGAAGATATTGCAGAATAAAAGCATGGCAAGAATGATCAAGGACATAGAAAAGGGGAAAAAAGGAAGGAAGGAAGGAAGGGAGGAAGGGAGGAGGGAGGAAGGGAGGAGGCTTGCTTAATCTAGAAAGGCAAAAAAAAAGAAGCTATAAAATAAAATAAAAAATTGTAGGCAAAATTTGACCTCATTTAAGAGCCTTTACAATGATTTCAGCTGTAAAACTCAAATTCAATATACAGTGTAGTCTGAACCCTTATTCTGCACTAGACTAGAGGAAAGGAGGAGGGATAAATTTCACAGAAATACAACTCTACTATTAAGCAATAAAATACATTAATACGTTTTTGGAAGGAGGTAGGGAGAGTGGATGAAGGTTCGTTATTAAATTGTGCCACACATACCTAGCTGTAGTAGAGAGGACAGAAGACAGGACAGTAATTTGGGTACAGCCCAAGTGGAGAGACCTGAAGCGACATGGTGTGGCCTTGCATGAAGCACATAAAATTCTGACAAATTATTTGCGATCTGATAAAGGAGACATATTTTGTTCCTTCTAGGCCTCCAAGGTTCTTAATGATAAACGTGTTTACCGGTCTAGGGAGGAGACCAGCATTTCAACACTGGATGCAGAACCCGGCAAGCGACTGGCCAGGGAGCAGCTTCCAGGGAGCATGGAGCTACCAGGACTGGGCCTGCAGGAAAACGCAGCGCCCTAAAACTTGCCACTGAAAGCCGGAGCTTACAAGACAGTTTTAAGAACTGAGTACAGCTCAGCTCTGTATTTAAAAACACCTTTGTTAGGGCAGTGTGGTGGCTGCCAGATGCCCACCGAGCCGCTCTCTCACTCCCCCTCCTCAGCAGTCCAGTGGAAGAAAGGAAGATGAGGAAGCTCATGGGTTGAGATAAGGACAAAACGATTGCTTACCATTCATCATTCTAAGCAAAACAGACTCGAATTTGGGAAAATTAATTTAATTTATTACCAATTAAAATAGAGTCAGACAGTGAGAAACAAAGACAAAAACACCTCCCCTCCTCTTTTTTTTCCCCATATTCAACTTCACTCCTACATTTCCCTTTCTTCCACCTCCTCCACCCCACCCAGCAGCACAGGGGTGGGGAATGGGGGGTTGCGGTCAGTCCATAATGGTTCCTCTCTGCTGCTCCTTCCCCCTTGCACCATTCACCTGCTCCATCATGGGCCCTTCCTACAGGAAAGACTGTAGTCCTTCAGGAACTGCTCCAATGTGGGTCCACTCCAGGGGCTGCAGTCCTTCAGGATAAACCTTCAGGAGCTGGTCCTCCATGGGCCACAGGTCTCATCAGGAGAACCTGTTTCTGCATGGGCTCTTCTTTGCTGGCTACGTTCCAACCTGTTGGAGCAGACCCAGAGAAGGGCCACAAAGATAATCAGAGGGTTGGAGCACCTCTCCTATGAAGACAGGCTGAGAGAGTTGGGGTTGTTCAATCTGGAGAAGAGGAAGCTCCAGGAAGACCTTACTGAGGCCTTTCAGTACTTGCAGGAGGCTTATAAGAAAGATGAGAACAAACTTTATAGCAGAGCCTGTTTTGATACGACAAGGTGTAATGGCTTTAAACTAAGAGGGAAGATTTAGGCTAGATAGAAAGAAGAAAATTTTTACAATGAGGGTAGTGAGACACTGCAACAGGTTGCCCAGAGAGGTGGTAGATGCTCCATCCCTGGAAACATTCAAGGCCAGGTTGAACAGGGCTCAGAGCAACCTGATCTAGTTAAAGATGTCCCTGCTTTTTGCAGGGGGGTTGGACCAGATGACCATTAAAGGTTCCTTCTAGCCCAAACTATTCTACGATTCTATGATCTGCTTGTTCCACTGTGTGTATCTGCTCCAGCATGGTCCTCTCCATGAGCTGCAAGAGAATCTCTGCTACACTGCCTGAAACAACACCTCCCCTCCTTCTTCTCTGACCTTGGTGTCTGCAGAGCTGTTTCTCACACTTCCCCCCACACACACACACACAGCTTGTGTGGTCTTGTCCCCTTTCTTAAATACGTTTTCCCCAAGGTGCGACCACCTTGGCTGAGGGTCTCAGTCGTGCCTGCAGTGGGTCCGTTGGAGCCAGCTGGAACCAGCTGTGTCCAGCCTCTGGTCCCTGCAACCCCCCACCAGTGCCTGGGCTCCCGCACCCAATGCAGGTAGGCCTTTTATAAAATCTCTGTTATCTTCGAAGTACACTCTTTGTTCTGAATATTTAAAGCTACTGATTACACCTAGGGTAAAACTTGATCGCCTAAAGGCTGACAACTCTGGCAAATCCACGTGGGGCACTTAAAACAGGTAGTTAGCTCACAAGCGAGTTAACGAGAGGGAGAGAGAGAGAGATACATAGTCCTCTGAGCCTGAATCAAGTTACCCAGTTTTAGGCAACCAAATTGGAGAATGGACCCTGAAAGTATCCGTCTGGTTTTTAATTTTCTACAACTCGGTGACTTATCTTTAAGCACAGTAAAACTATGGAAAACCAAAATTGCCTCAGGTTGAAGACTCTTCCAGTGTCAGACAGCAAAACCTTAATCTGAAACAATCCTCTTGAAAGATTGATGTCTTTATCAATGACAGAAGCAGAATTTTAACATGCTTTGTCTCTTAGTGTTTCTTTCCTTGCAACCAATTGTACTAACCTGAAAGAGATTAATAATAATTCCATACTCAAGAATATTGCTTTTCAGTGCATACATCGAGACTGAAACTAGAGCTAAATGAGAAAGATATATTATACTACTAAAAGTACAACAAATTATACATTAGTGATAGCTCTCCCTACTCCAAATGCAACTAGTTCATGTATTCTTTTGTCATCTTCCTTTAGGATTCAATAGCAACTGATGTTTTGTGTCAAATTATTTTATATGCACTGTCTGGTATAAAAGACCTGTTTTATCAAGACAGGCAGTTGTTTGAGTTCAAGTAACATATGAAAACTTCAAGTTCACATAAGCATTTCCTAATTTTTAAAATCAGGTTCTACTTATCTCTTGATAATTAAAACTTTAAGGGCTTGAAACTAAGAGTACAAAGGCTGCAGTATCTAAATTTTAGGAGCTCTACCAGAAGGCATGCAGAAAGTCAGGTACCCAGGAGTAAGGTGCTGAGAAGGAAGCTCCATATGCTAATCAACGCAAAATGACTCACGCTAAAATGGGAGACTGAAAATTACTGGGCATCTAACTCCAGGGCAAAAGGAGGTGGCACACAGTTCACAGCCATAATTCCCCTCTTTCTCCAGTCTATTCACCCATTTACAGAAAATTGCTAAGGAGCTGTGCCTCAAAAAATGAGAAAATTCTCAAGTCTGCTTCAAATTAAGCAAGCCAAAAACAGTTTTCCCCCTTTCTCCAGAGCCTCTTACCAATAGATCATGGGACACACACATACAGTCTCATGAGTTTGCAACGCTCTGAGAACACACAGGAGAGCAGCTGCAGGAATGCCTGTTTCCAGCACCCACTGCAATCTGGACACAGTCGAGGCCAAGGAGCAGCTTCACGGCACAATTGAACAATGCATATGGAACATTTTGCACATCTTCATTACAAATTATATCAAGTTTAGGAAGTTGGTGGCTAACAGCTAAGCCACCAAAATTGTCCAATAATGCATTAGTTTAAACAGCCATGAAGGAAGTTTGAATTACCATAGTCTCCCTCTCAAGAGCGTTGAGAGTTCACATTTGGGATACTCTAGCAACTCCCCTTTTGGGCAGAATATGTTAACTCACCCTAACTTAATTCAAAATTGTTAACCAAAACAATATGAATACTGATATGAAGTAAACATAGCTGTTTATCAAGTAATGATGGTAGATCAAGCTTTTTATATCACCACTTAATATTCTTAAAGCTTATGTATTTAAAGGACTACAGACAGAAAATATGGCAGAATTTTAAAAACGGCTTTTCAAGGTGAAATATCTATCACTGTCACAAAGTAAAAGGTGGCTTTACATACAATTTTATAATGGATCTTCTGTATTTGTGTAGTTGTTCTTGAGGCTTTCAAGAACATTTTATTTATTGCTATGGGAGTAGTGATAAGCTGCATAGGATCACTTACATCATTTTAGTTAAGACCCTTTCCAAATCCTCACACAGCCTCTCAGGTTCAACCCTGGTAAGTCTTTGGGATTTATTTCAGGATTTGACCTCCACCTACATGATCCTTGTTACATCACTTCGCAATAGTTGTAGCTCAGCTGTGGCTTATGTATGTTGTGTACATTATGTGTGACAGTACAGGCAAAAAAAGGACTTCCAAGACTGGTCCACTGGACCTTTAAGCAACTGTGATTTGAATATAAGCTGCAACTTTTTTTCTTCAATGATTTGGAGGTCTGTAACCTGACCTGCAGATTTAACTCTGGCACACTCTCATGGAAATCAGCTCTGTTTAAAGGCTACTGGATCAAGCCCAAGGGCTTGAAAAAATAATGAGCAGGCTGCACTACCTTACCCCCAAGAATGATTATGCATAACACTTTAAATCAACAGTTCTTAAATTCTATGACCTCTTTTAAAAGTACCACTTTTCAAATTTTATTACTATCTGCATTTTCCATAGTCTGTGGGCACTGATATCTCCTGAAAATGCACATAATTTATATGCATAGCCTAGTAACCTCAGTACGAAAGATCTGTCAAACAAATACACTACCTCTCACAGGTACTCCAGGATGTGAATATACTACACAAAACACTGCATACTCATATATGTATAATTTATAGTTTTAGAATGAAAAGCAGATGATTATCCTTGATCCATTTGATGGCTGAATCCCTGCCACCTTGTAGTAGCAAAATAATCTTCTAAATAAATTATTTGGACTTAATTATTTTCCTTTCTGTATCTATGAATTATTTGTAATACAGTTCAGTTTTCTAAGATCTACTGAATATCTTCGCAGACCATTTTCTATTAATTATTTTTTAGACTGGAAACTGTTCAGGAAACCAGCTGTGTATATTGAATATAACATTGTAAATGAAAACACAGTAAATTACAAATTACAGTTGACTGGACAAGCAAGTCACATCATGCTGTTTCTGTTGCCGGCATGGGTTAACATGATGCAAGTATCCATGTTTCTATACAGCAAACAAGCTTTGTCCAAGGCTTCTGTAATCACTGTCTAAAATTTACCAGTTTTGCCAAAACTCTGTCAGTGCATTCATTTGCCAAGTTAACTCTTAAAAGTGAGCATAACGAGGGCATGTATACAGCTAAAACACAGCAGGTTTATGTTTCTGAATATCTATAATACATATATATGTTTACATGGGTGCACATGCACACATACAAATTTCACCCACTCAAATTCACCCCCTGCCCACTTCATGTAAATTATCCCAGCCATCCCATTTGGCTAGGGAAGGAACAGGAGAGGCAATTTGTGTCACGTTTCACAAGGCATTCGACAGAAGAGGATTTAAGAGATGCTAATGAAAAGAGATGGCAGCACAGGAGAAGGCTGCAGCATAACGTGCTGAACCGAAATGACAGAGCTCGGGTGCAAATTGGATGACAAAGGCTGGGATGGGCAGAGGTACACAGAAGGCTGAGCTGAGAGATGCTGACACGGAAGGATAGGGGTATAATTTTTTTAAGCTGATGTGCTCTTTCCTCAAGTCGTTCACTGCTTGTTTACCGTGATTACCCTTCCTGATTAGACATCCTGACAGTCCCATTATCATCTGCACCCTGTATTTTTCTAATCAGATACTCTTTTAGCATGCATGCTCAAAGAAAACAACATAAAAAATACAAGAAAAAAAAACCAACTGTGCCGACTAGAGACAAAGTTATGCTATTTCACAGACTGAAACTACATCTGAAACAGTAATAGCATCTGAAACTACAATTTACTCAGCTGTAACAACGAAAATGACAGCTTTTAAATAGAACAATAATCTTACTACTTGCTTTGAATGTAACAACTCTGAACCTGGAGAACAAAATACAGTAAGAAGTGTCCAACAGTAACCCATACCAACATTTACATTCAACATTATTTCTTCAGACGTTTAAAGTAACATTCAAGTAACGTTCTTCCTTGCCCTCTTTTGGCTTTTCTTCTCTCAGCAAGTGCACCGTGCATCACAGAAAGACACCAATTATAGTCATTATTGTATCTCCCATATTCTTAGGCACACTATGGCCTGGTTCACACCACATGAGTTTTGCGAAAGATGTCATATTGCTAAAAACAAAGCCAATTTAGCAGGAGCACCACGAATCTCAGGAAAGCAATTTCCTATCACTACACTTGTAGTTATTTGCTACCATTTCCTTTCTATAGGGTTTGACAGTCTCACGCTTGTGGCACAGGCACCGGATAGCAGAGGAGCTAGAGACACATGGATCAAACTGGTAAAGAGAAGCCTCAGTCAACGGGAGTCAACAGGTAATTCCCCCCCAGCCCCGCTTCTGTACGGATTTGTGTCCTGAGTCCTATTTAACTGTGGATACACGGATCTTTCTGTCAACAAATCAAATTAATATTAAAAAAAATAAATAAAGAGGTTGAGAGGTTGTAAGTTAACGCTTCTATTTTCAGCTTTTGAGCTTAAAACTGCAGGCAGGTGAAGGACCTGATCCCGCTCTCCCAAGCGTAACAGACTGGGAGGCTCGCTGCCTCCTCGTCCAGACTCACCTTTCCACGCTTTCCCCCGCTGTATCCCAACTCAGAAACTCTGTCTGTCTCTCTGTCTGTCTGCCTGAATGCAGGCGCCTCGGGGCCGTTATCCTTAAGCAAGGCTGACAGCCAGCGCTGCCCTTCTCCGAGGCGGCGTCCGTCCGTCCCCCCGCTGCCGGCCGGCGGTGCCGGGAAGCCGGGGCAGCGGGTAGCCCTCTGTTCGCCCAGCAGTAGCCCTCTCCCCGGTGGGGCGGCCCGGCCCGGCCCGGCCCGGCGGGGGCGGCAGGGCAGGGCCCGCCGCGGCCGCCCCTCCGCTCCGCACGGGCGGATTACGGCCGAATCCCGCACGCCTAAACCCGGGCGGCCGGGAAAAGCCGCTCGGAAGGGGCTTTGCGATCCCGTTAAGTTCTCGGAGAGGATCAAGACGTCAAAGCAGCTCGGCGGCGCCCCGGGGCACGTTTCTCGCCACGCCGAGAAAAGTTGGGAACCTGCCGCCGGGCCGGGCCCGCGGACCCCGCAACGGCGTCGTCCTTCCCTCCCCCTACACGAAAAACGAGGTGGCTCGCTCCCCCCGGCTCTGCCCGGCAGCCACACACGCCTCGGCCCCCGCGGCACCGGCTACCAGCGGGGCGGAGCTGCGCCCGGGCCGACGCTCATTCCCACCGGAGGGGGAAAGGGGGTTGCGGGGTCGCGGCCTCCCCGCAGCCCGACTCAGCCTCCCTGCCTCCCAGCCAGCCGCCGTCCCGTCGCCATCCCGCTCCCGGCCGCGCTTCGCCGCTCTCCCGCCGGTGCCTCCGCTGGGAGAGGCCGGGCGGAGCGGGGAGGCTCCCCGGCGTCTCCGGAGGGGCCGGGCTGCCAGAGACAGCCGGTTCCCCGCCGCCCTCCCCTGCCTCCGCGTCCTCCCACACGCCGCCCCTTGCGCCTTCGATGAAGGCTGCCCGCCTTCACCGGCTGCCCTGCCGATGATGCTGCCCGCCGCAGCATCCCCCCCGCCACCGCGGCCGTCCCTTGAGGACGGCGGGGCCGGCGGGAGGGGGTGCGGGCGGGCGGGGAGCGGGACCTCGACAGGAAGGCGAGTGGGAGACGTGACCCCCAGCCGTCAGGGAGCGGGTTTCACCAGGAGGGGCCGCGTCTCTGCCCCGCCGTCCTGGCATGTCCGTGAGGAGATGATACCCCACAGGTGGTCACGGCACTGGTGGGACTGACGCCTTCTTGATGAGGAGATGTTTCTCCTCAGTGTACCGACGAGTAGGTTTCTTCTTCACTGCAGTGGACCTGAGTGCACTGAGTTTGCTAGAGACACCTGTGTGGAGCAGTCGGCACACTGGAGGGAAGGGATGCCACCCAGAGGGACCCAGACAGGCCTGAGAGGTGGAAAACCTCATGAAGTTCAACTAGGGCAAGCGCAAGATTCCACATGCAGGTTGGCACAATCCCAAGGACAAATACAGGCTGGGTGGAGAATGGATTGAGAGCAGTCCTGAGGAGAGGGAATTCGGGGTGTTGGTGGATGAGAAGCTCAACATGAGCCAGCAATGTGCGCTGGCAGCCCAGAGAGCCAATTGTACCATAGGCTGCATCAAAAGAAGCATGGCCAGCGGGTTAATGGAGGTGATTCAGACCCTCTGCTCCTCTCTCGTGAGACCCCACCGGGCGTACTGCACTCAGCTGTGGGGCCCCCAATTTAATAAGGACATGGACCTGTTGAAGTGAGTCCAGAGGAGGGCAATGAAGATGATCAGAGGGCTGGAGCACCTCTGCTATGAAGACAGGCTGAATTGGGGTTGTTCAGCCTGGAAAAGAGGAAGCGAGGAAGCTCCATGGAAACCTTGAAGCAGCCTTCCAGTATCTAAAGGGGGCCTACAAGAAGAATGGAAAGGGACTCTTTATCAGGGAGTGTAGTGTTAGGGTAAGGGGTAACAGTTTTAATCTGAAAGAGGTAGATTTCGATTAGATATTAGGAAGAAATTCTTTACTCTGAAGATGGTGAGATAGTGGAACAGGTTACCCAGAGAAGTTGTGGATGCCCCATCCACATATTCAAGATCAGGCTGGAAGGGGCTTTGTGCAGCCTGCTCTAGTGGGAGGTGTCCCCAGCCACGGCAGAGATTGGAACTAGATGATCTTTAAGGTTCTTTCCAGTTCTAATCATTCTGTGATTTGGCCCTCTCTCCCTGACCTCCTGGATGGAGTTCACCTTCATGCTGATATTCAGCTCGCACCAGGCAGCCTGCTTTCCTCATCTTAGCCTTCTGAAGCTCCCTGAAGGCTATCACACTCCCTTGAACTTTACCTGTTCAATTTTGATTTTGTTTTTCACAGGGTCCATAAAAGATGGATGCAAAGACCATGTATGAAAGCTCCATAAAATGATTCTTCATCTGGAAAAAGAGACATCAGAAGCCATGTCATTCGTAACTGAGAGGCCACTGCACTTTGCTGCACAATGACAATTCAGCTAGATTGAACACAATATGACACTAGAAATGCATTTAAGTGCTTGGGTTTATGGACAGGCAGAGTTAACTCACTGTTCTCCCCTCTCTTAGAATTATTTTACATAAGAACAATGAACTACATCACACAACAAGCACTAATGAGAGGAAAAGGCCACATCTAAAACTCTTTAAACACCAGGAACACAAGGTCTCATGCAGCTATCATATTGGTCTTTGGAGTAAAAGGGGTTTTGGGGGATCAAAACAGAGAAGCCTAGGAAGGCATAAAGTGTTTGAAGAGCATACTTTTTCTTCTCCCTTCCAGCTGTTTTGCACCCCTGGAGAACTCCATGCAGTGTCCTGGAAGCACTGGTGGAGGACCTAGCCAACCAGGCATGTACCAAGTGCTTGCTGTTGTCCCTCAAAAGGTTCAAACTCTGGTTTCACTTTCCAGGTGCTACACATAAATACATGCACTTAGCAAGTCCTGGCTTCCTACTATGATACGGTCTAGTTGTACATCTTGTGCCCATATTCTGGTTGTTACTTGAAGGAAGCCTGGGGAGGAAATCCAGGAAAAAGCTGTGGAGATATCCAAAAGGCCCTAGGTCTGGACAATAAGAGAATCAGGCTGAATCAACAAAAACAAACATCCGCATCTGGAATGCGTTACTTTCCAAAGTCAGTGGTATTGGTGTAAGAGAATTTAGAGAAAATACTATGTTAAAGCTATAATACATCTTCACAATACCTCAATGCTCCTCCCTAATCAAAGTTAAGTATCTTTGAACCTTTTATATCATAGAATTAAATCTCTTGGAGAAAAAGAAAAGTTTCATAAAGGAAAGAAAAATGTTACAGAATCACAGAATAATACAGGGTTGGAAGGGATCTCTGGAGATCATCTAGTCCAACCCCCCTGCCAAAGCAGGTCCTCCCAGAGCAGGCTGCACAGGAATGTGTCCAGGCGGGTTTTGAATGTCTGCAGAGAAGGAGACTCCACCACCTCCCTGGGCAGCCTGTTCCAGTGCAATGCCATCCTCAAAGTAAAGAAGTTCCTCCTCATGTTTAGATGGAACTTCCTATGTTCAAGTTTGTGCCCATTATCTCTTGTCCTGTCACTGGGCACCATTGAGAAAAGACCAGCCCCATCCCGTTGACACCCACCCTTTAAGTATTTATAAGCACTGATCAGTTCCCCCCTCAGTCTTCTCTTCTCCAGACTAAAAAGACGCAAGTCCTTCAGCCTTTCCTCATAAGAGGGGGGGCTCCAGGCCCCTAATCATCTTTTTAGTCCTCTGCTGTACCCTCTCCTGCAGTTCCCTGTCCTTCTTGAACTCCCTTCTTGGGGAGCCCAGAATTTGACACAGTCCTCCAGATGGGGCCTCACCAGGGCAGAGTAGAGGCAGAGGATGACCTCCCTCAACCTGCTGGCCACGCTCTTCTTGATGCACCCCAGGATGCCATCGGCCTTCTTGGCCACGAGGGCATGTTTCTGGCTCATGGTCATCTTGTTGTCCACCAGGACTCCTAGGTCTTTCTCCTCAGAGCTGCTCTCCACCGCGTCAGCCCCCAACCTGTATTGGTGTGTGGGGTTATTCCTCACCCTACACTTGCCTTTATTGAAGTACATCAGGTTCCTCTCTGCCCAACTCTCCAGCCTGTCCAGGTCCACGTTTCTCCCTTCAAACAGGGCACTACCTGGAATGACAGAGCTGTGACTGGTACCAAACTACAACCACTGGTTCCCTGTCACCACCAGCCTCTGCCCGCCCCTTAGAACGTAACCATACTGAGCCAGCTCCCACTTCCAGCTGTGTGTTCCTTGTTGCAAAAAAAGCCAGAGGTCCTCCAGTCACAGATGCCATGTCAACTATTTGTATTGGTTGTAATCATGAAAGAGAAACTTGGTTAAGTTCCCCGTCTCTCACTGACTTTTAATCAGCCAGTGATCATCTGCTGCCATGTGCACCTGAATGAAAGTGCACCTGAAAGTATTTAAATGTTCCCGGGGGATTATAGTACATCATCACGGAGCACTAAGTAGAGCTGAGAGAGTCTGACTGCTCTCCCACTCAAGTGACCATTTGGAGGAGAAGCTGCTCAGGGAAACTACTGTTGCAAGCAGAGGAGAGCTGAGAGAGAGTGTTCCATACCACCTCCCAGAAAAATATGTCATAAAACCATCTGATGTCCCAATAGCAAGGCATGTCTCACTAAAGCAGCACAGCAATGCCACGGGTGAACATGGAGCAAAGGGTAGACAAAGTTGCTTGAGTTAGTAAGGAAGGGTGAGGAAAAAAATCAAGGATAGTAGGATTAATTGGGAGTTGGAAAAGCACAAAGGAGAAGGACAAAGTAATAGCAAAGGTCTCTACAACAAGAAACAGAACCACTGTTGTAAAGGATGCAGGCATCTTTTAGGCACTGAAAACCACCCAAAAGGGCAACAAGAGCTTTAAACTTGCTGTGAGTTTATGATGGCTCATTATACGTGCCCCTGTTACATGTCTAGTCAAAGAAGAGAGCCTCTTTCCACCATCCATACGTACTGTTTTTTGGGGACATACGCAAGATGAGAGGGGACCCAAATGGCTCCAGCACACTTGGTGCTCTGACATGGTATAATCAGCCTACAGTAGGGAGCTGCTGAACCAACTGTCCCTCCTTCTGGGCCTCACACTATTTGCTTCCAAGGCACAGGTGCTGCTGAGGGCTTTGTACAGCTCCTAAGCGCCACAATGTTCAGCTAATTCACTGAAAATGCTGCTACAGGCTTTTAGTTGGCATAAGTTTACCCAAATGAAAATCTGGTTTGGTAAATTTAGTGCTTTTATAAATATCAGTGATTGTTCCAGATGTTGGTGTCATGACTATAGCTCTTCAAAGGCAGTGATGTACCTAGTAATTATATTTGAAATTATGTCTGAAATGGAACATAACTAGTTGCAAAGCTCACAGATTTAATTCTGCTAAAAGTCTCCCAATGACATTGAACAAACACATTTAAAATGTGGAGCTACCCAGAAAAATGAAGTGGATTGTTGATACAGAACCACTAAAGCTCTAACCATACGTGGCTAATAGTGTGTGAAGTGCACACAACAGAGTGACAAAAAGGTTTAATTGCTGTTTACTGTCTTCAGTCATTGCCAAACTAGTAGGCACAAGGGGCAGAAAACCATTCCGAGTCCTGTCGTTAAATTTGGCAACATTTTCCAGTTCTCATATTTAGTCCCATGTGTTAATCACGTTCTTATTCAAACCTACTTACTAGAAGGTTTCAACCTACTAGTGGCAGAGTTTGGCCAGTTGCCTAGGTAGTGAAGATGTCAGGAAAAAAGAAATACCTTTCCAATTTCCCATTTTCTGAATTGTTAGATACAAGTGAAAACATGATTATTCAGGGAACAACTACTCCTTCTTTCCAACATTTTCTTAATTTCCATGCATTATCTTTTTAAGTTAGATCATGCTTTATTTGTACAATCATTAAGTCTTCTGAGAGCCATCAACAAGTGGATTCAACACGCTGACAGCTGCAAGACATCATCCATCCAAATAGTTATGTTCAGCAAGGCACTACTGATGATTTAACTCAGTGACCTAAAATTATTGGTCTCTGACAGACACCTTTTGAAAACGCAACCATTAATTACTATGTCTAATTTTGACAAAGTATTCTGTAGTTCTATATGCAAATTAAATATCCATTTTGTTCCACTCTGTCTGCAATTAAACAAAGCATCAGTGATAGCTTGCAGCTGGAAATTATAATTAATAAGAAAGGGGAAATCTGGAGTTCCAGCACCTCAAAATAGAAAAAAGAGGGGGAGGGGAAAAAGAAAAAGCCACCCCTTATGTTACAGTCTTTCATGCCTTGGTCTTCACCAACTTGGTTATTAAACACAGTCCTCTCTTTCATAGCTTGCTTTTTCATTTTATTCTTTTCCAGCTTATTTACAGCTCACAAGTGAAATTCCTCAGCTGTCAATCCACTCTCCAAATTATTTGTCTTGTTTTATTTCATCTTTCATGTCATGAACTCCTCATACTTACCCTCAAGACCCTATTCAGCCGTGCCCATCTACTTCACTCTTTCAGGTTTTCTTGTTTCGTTCCTGTGCCAAGAATTCTATTTTCTAGATTTTTAGTTTGACTTCACTGTACATTTATTTTTATCTTCACTTTAATGGAATTAGAACATAGCTGCTAATACCCACTTTAAGACTTTCCTAGTTTATTTTGAAGTCCAGGAAAATAGTAATATTTAAGTAATATGTAATCAGTGCCTTTCTTTCTAGAAAAGCAGATGAAGAAATGAGCTTGCTGCAAAAGCGAAAAATAAAATATAAAATATCTGAGAATTAAACAGCCAGGTTAGTAAAATGAAGAAAAAATAGTTCACGTGCATCCATGCATATCACCAGTAATAAAATTAACTTCCACAAAGATCCACAAATGACTAACTATTGGTATAGTAGATTGAGAAGAAGAAAGGATCAGACATCCAGATGTCACCAGGAAAAGAGTATCAGTTACCTGCTCCCTAGTAAAGCTGGCTGGCATAGAATCATGGAATCATAGAATTATAGAATCGTCTAGGTTGGAAGGGACATTTAAGATCATCTACTGCAACCATCAACCTAACTCTGATTAAAAAAAGAAAGAAATCCATACAAAAGAATGCCCCACATTACTAAACTGTGTCTCTAAGCTCTATGTCAACCCATCTTTTAAAAACCTCCAGGGATGGTGCCTCAACCGCTTCCCTGGGCAGCCCTTTCCAATGCTTAATAACCCTTTCAGTGTAAAAATTTTTCCTAATATCCAACCTGAACCTCCCCTGGCACAACTTGAGGCCATTTCCTCTAGTCCTGTTGCCTGTGACTTGGGAGAAGAGACCGACCCCCGCCTTTCTACAGCCTCCTTTCAGGTAGTTGTAGAGAGCAATAAGGTTTCCCCTCAGCCTCCTCTTCTCTAGACTGAACAATCCCACCTCCCTCAGTCTTTCCTCATAAGGCTCACTCTCCAGACCCCTCACCAGTTTCATTGCCCTTCTCTGGACCCGCTCCATCACCTCAATGTCTTTTTTGTAGTAAGGCGCCCAAAACTGGACACAGCACTTGAGGTGAGGTCTCACTTCAGAGAGCTTTCTGTTGCATGCAGGGCTTCTCAGTGGTTCATCTCAAAACCAAAATCTTCCAAGAAAGCAATTCTTAGTCTCATCCATCAAAGGCTTGAGGAGCATGGCCCCCTCAGGAGTGGCAGACATCTTAAGTCCCTGAGTGTCAGTGCAGTCCAATAACTTTTATTCATTTATTCATTTTATTCATTTTTATTCCTACTGCTTTTCAGACCAGTTCACTGTTGAGTTGAAGAATGGAGAAAATTTTACTCTGACTGCATATATATTTCTACAAATAATTACAACATCAGTCCATGTGTCCTGAAAACAGGTCCTTTCCTCACTAGCAACCTCTGGTCAAAAAACCTTGCCAAGATTAAATGTTTTCATCCTCTTGCCAATCAGTAAAACAGATGTAGCAGGAACATTCTGCACCAAGCCGAGGGATGTGAGGAAGGGTCCACATTCTTTTGACTTCCCCTGAAAAGATTTGCTTCTAAGAGCTTTCCCTTTCCAGTTTTGCAGTATCCTTTTCTTCCTTCAGAGCAAAACACACAAAGTGCAATCTCTCCAACACCAATTCAGAGTGAATATATATGCTTTAAAAATCCCATAGCTGCTAGAAAATGGCTGGTGAGCTGAGATAATATGTCTCAAATATTTTTTGTCAATCTTTTTTTTTTTCCAAACATTACATTTTAGGAAATCTTTGTCTTCAGTAAGTTAGTTGTAGTGCATGGCTTAAGCTATTTTCAGGAGAGAAAATGGGGGAAACAGCCTTCACCCTTTTCTGTTTCGTGACACTGCCTGTCTTGTTATTTGCCTTTATTTGCATGTAATGGAACTGGCTCTCATACCATGCTGTGGTCTTTAAAAAGGTCAATTTTATTGTATTCTTTAGATGCCCGTGAATTAGAGAAATACTGCCAATAACACCATGGCTAAATGACCATAAAAATGATGTGTAATTTTGATCTATTTTCTTTAAAATGGAAAACAGAAAAAAAAAACTGGGGAAAAAATCACAATCATTGAGTCCAGAAACTGCACTTTTTTATAACATGTACTTTGACAATCTTCTGAGAAAGAAAGAATTTCACAGATATCTTTCTCCCACAGCTTTCCATTTCTCCAGAGTTAGTCTGTCAAGCTGAAGCTCTCTTTAACTCCAGGACAAGCTGGTTTGTGAGTTTTCAGATTAATCATCAGTAGCCTTTGAGAAATCAACTGAAAAAAAGACAGATGATGCAGCAGTAACATCTCTCAAATACACCAGAAAAATAGGAGTTAATTGCAACAGGAGTTTTCAGAGACTTTTCTTAGTCCACCATAGAATGAAATCATGAGCCCATGATAGACTGGAAACATTCAAAACTCATCACTTGCTGGAAGACACATTGCAGTGTCCTCCTACATCCAGGAGCAGGACAGCATTTTGAGGAATGCCTAATCTGTGAGGCAAAAAGTGTATCTGAGGAGAGGATCAAGCCAGCTCACACATGTGACCTTAGCTCTGTAAACCCGCCCTGCTCTCGGCTGGCTTCGGCTCAGAGCAGGGTTCAGTTTCACTGATTTCACTGAGCTGAATGAGGCCCCAAAAGCTGGAAGCAGACCTTATGCCAGCACTGTGCTTCCACACCTTGAGGTCAATTCCTGGCATTAGTCATCTGAGCATAAACCCCAGTTGTTCAGTTAATGTAGGCAATACCCCTCACAGACCATGTGCTGTTGTAATGAACAACCAAACAGAGAGCGTCAGGCCCTGTGGGGAAGATGGCCAATAGTCACAGTAGAAGTCCTGATACATAATCACCTTGTTGCCAAAAAGGAATAAGTGTTTAGTGGCACTGCTAGAAGTCTTCTTCTGAATCTTTTAGGTGATTAATATGTAATCACATAAGTAATGATACTACCCGAGAAGTGATACCTCATTCTTCGACTCCAGTTACCTTCCAGTTCTCAGCTCTAAACTGGTGTAGCTCCAGGGCAACCAACAGAGCTGGGCTTATTTACAGTATCTGAGGCTTTGGCTATGCCGTTCTGCCATGAGGGGCATTGACATTATTCTGGTAGTTCTCTCAAGACTGCTGTGCTCTGCAATAAAGCATCACCAGGATGCATGACAGGAGAATAAGGCTTTTGAAGTAAGTAAGTAAATAAATAAATAAACACACGCCTTTCAAAATCTCATTTTCTTCAAGTTAAGAAATCATAATTTCCTGTTTGCACTGTAGTTCTGACCCATTTCTTCTGATTGTTCCACTTCAGAGGAAATAAATGAACAAAGATCTGTGAAATAATTGGACTGAATTGCAAACCTGAGGAAAGCTCATTTGGTTTTGCTCCCAAGAGAAACACTGATTAGATCTGCCTTAAAAAGCCACTCTCAATTAAAAAGCTTGAGTTGTGATTTGGAGCTGAGCTACAGAGCGGAAGCTCAGTAAACAGAACTGTGCAGTTCACATGTGCAAATGCAAAACAAAAAGATTCAAAAGACAGGGAAAAAAATCCAGAAGCAAGGACCAGAAAGGTTCAAATGGTGCATGCGATACCTCCATAACAAGTATTTTCACAGTTCTGAAACAGCCTAATCCTGCAAGGAACTCACTACTGTAGAAAACTGAACATGACCAAGCTGTTTTTGGAAACCTGTCAAATAAAAGCAAAAGAGCGCTCATACCCATTCAGTGTTATACTTTGTAGTCTCTGTGCTGTCCTAATTATAAGTGAATAAACACTGTTTAATTTACCTTATTTTGCACTATAGCGGGATGTATAGTAAGAAGGAAGGTCTGAACTGTGTGCAATTCTTTTTTACTCAAAGTGAATGAGCTTTTCCTTGGTTTGCATAAAAATAAATGTTGAATGCACAGCAGCACGTACTACGTCCCACTGAAATCAATGGAAAGCATCTCTCACATTCTGGTGTTATAGGATTGGATCCTTGATATAGAAACGAAAGCCTTAGCATCCACCTAAAGCCAGTCATTTTTACAAGCAAAATCACAATGCAAGCCATTACAGGCAAAAATTTCCAAAGAATGAATGGTAAGCCTTTAATGGTGTTTGACAGACAGAGGTATTTGCATAAGAGCAGGCCAATGCATAGGTAGATAAGGAAACTTCCTGCCTGTTGCCCGAGCAAGCACTGTATCATTTATGCAGCACAGCTGGTTTACAGAGCCTTTCACAAAAGCAAGTAACTGCCCGTGCCCGGTTCTGCACCAGAAGAGAGTCCCAAGGGATGGGGAGGACACCAACACTGATCAGCAGAGACGGCTCTCCTGGCCAAAGAGAGGTGTGGGAATTCCTGCTGACTGCAAGCCTACCTCTGAATTCACTTACCGTCTTGTGTGAGTCAAACTGCCTGAAGACACAGGCTGGGCGATCCGTGCAGAAGCACTGCAGATGTTCAGGGAGAATTTTCTGTGGATTTTCATGCTGCTCTGTTCAAACAAACATGATTCCAAATGCAGCCTTGTTAATATTTCCCAGGTGACTAGCTCAGGATAATAAGTACACATAAGAACACTTATTTTTTATGTTGCTTTTCAGGACAATCCTATCTCTTAGTGAAAATAAAACTATCCCAATATCTCTAGGGGAATTTCGGCAAAATGCTAGTCAGGCCTGAGGCACTAATAGGGATACAGCCTAACTCCTCCAAACAGAATAAATTGGCATTTTCAGCTACATAATGGTGGTCCATTAGCAGCAAGCACAAGGAGAGACACTTATGTGACATATAAAGTAGGGCTTAAAAGCTTTTCTCATCATGCTTTCTGAAGGCAATTATTGTCATGGTCAGGCCCCACTAATGACTCTGAGGAAACTCTGTTGACAGTCTGCAGCCAAATGTTGGTGATTACAGATTAAGGATGTCTCTTTCCTGAACTCATAAATACCTTTACTGGGATCTAACAACAGTCTCCTCAGACTTGGGATGGACTGTGTCCTGAGATATATGAGACAAGTGATGAGTGGTAGGTCTCTAACTGCTTTCTGTAAGCACTCTGCCAAGTTGTAAACTTAGAACTAAAGAAACTAGAGTTCTAAAGCATGTATATGGGACAGCTACCAGGGGCAAACAGTTCCAAGCATCCATGTGCTGACCTCCAATTCAACAGCACTTTGTGCAGTCTGATGTCTCCTGTCAGAAACCAGTGACTTATCTCAACCACCAAGGAAAGAGGAGAAGAAAAAATCCTGTCCTCTGTATTTTGTTTTGGAGTTATTTTAGCCAACACCATTTATTTCCATTTACTGTATACAAGGCTCAAAGTATAAAGTTTGCCTCGCTAATAGTGGTGTTAATAATAGTCATTTAAAAAAAAATGTGACACAACGTTCAACATTCTAGTTAATTAGGTTCTTGTCAGATGACTCTTCTGTCTCTCTTTGGAGGACATACCTTCTTTTGTAGTGTGAGCACAGGGCTACTTATGTCCTAACTCCTTTTAACTTACACCCAAGGTTAAGGCATGATAACTCATCATAGACTGGGATAGTCTGTTGTAGCTTATCAGGATGCATATACTCAAGGCAGTAAAATTATCCTAATTTGGGGCCAGTTTGTCCTAATTCCATACCAACAGGAGTTGTATTTCAGCAAACTAATAACATACTTAAAAATCCTACACAATGGCCAAAGATCCTCTCTAGCAGTAACTGTCACCAAAACACAAGTTTGAAAGTTGATGCTGCCCATGTGTAAAGAATGGGAGGGCTATGGAATTGCCTTGGGGTTGTTACAGCTATTTCAGCAGGGCTCAAGGCAGGGACATCAATATATCTTTCTGAATATTGCTGTGGCACTTCTGAACACTATTCTGTTTATCATATTCAGAGGGACAGCTGTAATACAGATCTCTGGATTAGCAACTAGCAAAGAGATTGCTACTAATCTTCTGATGCTTCTTGGAAAGTCAAATGAGAAACGGCAGCACAGCTGCCACTGGGAGTAAGGGATTTCCTGGGATGGTGCCTCTTTTTTCAGCACAGAGGAAACTCGGGAAAACTCTGGGTGGCCAGAAAAACTGAGCTCTAGAGACAAATCCAGAGTTTTTTGAACTAGCTTCAGAGGCTGGCAGTAAGACAGAAGAACTCATGAGATTCATCTCATTAAAATCCTGTTTAGCTAGTAAGAATTAACTGTACTTGCACCTGCCTATGAGCAGAACAACAAATACTGACTGATTTGGTGCTAGTAATGGTGAGAGGGAAAGGAATGTTTTTGCAGATTATATTCCTAAAGGTTAACTCCCCATTCATTGGTTTACCTATGGAGAAGAGCACTGAAGGACAAGTTTCATGCCCTTAGAAAACAGTATTCCTAAATGTATGTTATACTTAATCCCTTTTATGGCTAATGGAGATGGGGATTCCTAGAAAGCAGGATGTGCTAGATATTCTTATGCAGAATATATTAGTAGACTGAAACTGAGCTTCAAAGCATTGTGTCACGCTACTGAGAGCTACTGGGAGACTGAGGAGGAGAGCTCAGCAGTTTCTCCTGCCTCTTCCATTGCCATGTTGCTGTCTTTCAAAGACAGGAACCTAAAGTCCTTCTCGTTTTAGTACCCTTCTTCCAGTGACAAACAATATTTAATTCTAGGGATATTTCATTTGCCCTGACCTTACCATTAAAACATGGGCTGATCAGTCTGGCTCCACTATGGCATGAACAGCCAGTGAAGAGCAAGTGCCTATAATTCCAAGGTAGGCAAACCCTGATGTCTGTTTTACATTTACTAATTCAGAGTCTGATAACTCATACACATGGATTCCTTAAACACAGGAAAGGAGGGTCTTCTCCAAAATCAAAACTTCTGAAATATAAGAGATCACCATTCACAACAAAACTCCATTCAACTTTCACAACTACATGAAACAAAAATATAGCATAAAAAATAGGAAAATCAACCTCACAAACTTTTGATTACTATACTATGGCCCCAAGATTCAACAGCATCAAAGTGTGAGACTGGGCCATTCTTGGCACTGTAGGAATCACAGATATTTTTTAAAAATAAATTGCAAGTTGTATACTACATCAAAACTATTGAAAAGTGACATTGCTGCATCTTAATTTTTTTTGAAAGATGTACAAGGTAGGTCAGGTGACTAAATCACTGCTGCACTGGTTTCAAAGAATAAAAAAAATAAAATTAGGACAGTACTGTAGAAGTCACTGCACCACACAGAAGTCAGCAGTCACTTTAATCATGGCTACGTTTTGTTTATGCATAATATACAGGAGTGAACAGTAGAGGGTGTTAGCTTGAAGGAAAACTTGAGTTCACTGTATGGAATATGTCCTGTTTGCTACAATTTATAACAACAAAAGTCAGGAAAAAGTCAGACACCTAGCTGTGGCTCAGTGTAAATGGCGCCAGGGAACCTGTCCGTCGTCCTCTTCAAGACCAAAGTAGAGAAATAAAAGAATTGCAGACAAAGCCCTCTTCCCACCTCAGGTCTTACACCACAAATTCTTTGTGCCCAATAAGAGTACAACAGGGGTGATTGTGGTATTTTGTCCCCTCACATCATAATGATCCAGTAGGGCAAGGTCAGACCTCAGCTGGGCTCAGTCTGCCAGCACCATCTTTGTGGCCTCACTGCTGGGAAGGGCTTTGCCCAGCTGGGCCTGACTGTGGAGCTTGGGGCTGGATCCTGCTGGGTGCTGGGCACTCATCACACAGCATCTGCACCCTCCAGTCACATACTCTCAGAAAGAGCCCTGGACCAGAGTTTTAGGATTACTTACACATGTTGTAGGATTTTCAGGAGCAGCAGACACTTAAATCAGCAAGAAATAAGCATTTTTTAATGTCTCCACCAGTGTCTGCCTCTTCAGGCACCTCGACATAGCCCAGAGCATGCAATTGCACTGCCTCTGAGCTACCTTACTAGGAGCCCCTGGCAGGGCTGAGCTCCAAGCAAAGAGCCCCAGTGCACGAATATAAGAGAGGGGATCTGCCTTTCTTATCTGCTTTGCCACACTGATAGGAGAAAAGAGCCATGGAGGCTTCTTTCTTCTGCTAGAAAAGTACTGTTTGAACAAACATAAAGAGCAAATGTGTCAAGTACAAAAGCAGGCCGGCAAGGGAGAATGGCACTGGGAGGGCCTGAAACTCCATGCACAGCTGACCCCCCCTGTAGGTCACTAAAAAGGTGCTATTTCCTCAGCCAGGACACCTTTCTCTGTGTTGCCCAGCTACAAGCATCAGCAAGTTTGCCATCAGCAAGTTTCAGGATGGTAGTTATGTTAATGTTTTCGTGTCATTGATGACTACTTTTTTGGCTTGAATGATTTTTCAATGTAACTTGCAGAATGCATATATGTTCTTTTGGTGACTTTCCAAACAGCAGTGCAGAAAAAGTGTTTTTAGTGTCATTTTTCATGGCATGCATTGGTACCATTAGGTGTGCCTTTGTTTTTTAAAGCTTTCTAAGGGCAAAAGTATTTCTTACACTCTTGGCATAATCAAGCAGATATAAATGGTAATGGATATAAACAGACAAACCTAAGCCCTTCCTGCAGTATTCATCAGAGGGAATGACTTTACTGACAGGGCTCAGTGCTATTTTAGGTGCTGTGGATTATCTCACCCAGCATCTAGCAGCCAGACCAAAGGAGTCTTCCATAAGTCTTATGTCATATATGCCAGCCTGAATCAGATGTCTTGGAGACCCTTAAGTATCTCAGATACCACTGGACAGATGTGTCCAGGCACTGGGACCTCATGCTATTCATTTCAATTCTGTGTGTCTGAAGATTTTTAAAGTTCCTTAATTTACTTCCTCAGGAAGCATATTTATGATTACAATATTCATGAGCATCACATCTATACCCCGAATCACTGGATTTTCCTCCAGCTCAGCTCAGTTAAATGCTAAATTGATATCCTGGACACACATATACCCTTCACCAAGTGTTTGCATTTAGATTTCAACTCTCAGACGAAAATTCTCAAGCGTGGGTCTTACCACTGACTTGGCTAACTTTGTTTTGTATGGTTTTGTTCATAAAAACCCATTTAGGTCACAAATGAGACACATTTTTAAAGCATTATATAGTGATAAGTACCAGGTAACTATTATGGGAATTAACTGAAGTCATGTATATTTGTGTCTGGGGGCCCCAAAGTTATCTGGGGCCACTGCTGGAAATATCAAAACCACAGTGCCATTGGGCTCAGTATTATACAGCTTATAAGAAGCCCTTGTAGAAGTATTTGTACTTTAATTCAAGAAAAAAGGCAAAACAACAATATATGTGCATGTAGATACAATGTATAATAAAAGAAAACTTTTGATTACTTACTCCACCTGAGCTACTACATGAAAATTGTCACATTTGTCTTTGCCAGTTTCTGGAAAGGAGTGGAATTGACCTCTCAGCTTCTCCCTGACTCCTTTGAAGTTAAAAAGCTCTTTCCAAAGCACATACAAACCACATACACACAGGTTCACATATACACAGGAGCAAAAGTTTCAGTGGGAGACACAGTCAATGGTGGGAGGTGAGGAAAAATGTGTTCAGTGCTTTGGAATGCTCTGAACTTCAAGACTATTGCAGTCAGACGGTATGGTATATGGTTAAAACCAGTTAGACCATTATTTGAATGCACTGATCTCTTTTTAAGCAATACAGAGTAGGTACACTTGGGAAAGGGAGAAAAATGGACCACAAATTACTAGTCAACCACCAGTTTGTCACTATGAAAGTTTCTCTCAGTGGACTAGATTCCATCCTGCACAAAGCGTCACATTTATAGGAGGGAGGATGCCCCAAATGCCCACCAACTACAGAAAACAATGCGCCTTTGCTTTTTTGTGCCATTTAGAAAGCACATCCTCTTAAGCTTTTCTCTTGAGTGTAACTCATTTCTCTGTGGCAGTGAAATACACAATCTCCTGCTGCTCTTACAGACAGAATTAAGCAGATCTATGGTGTAAAAAGGAGAGAGTAGAGGTAAACAAATTTAATTTTGACAGGGAAAACATGAAGGAAGTCTATGTGTAGCTTTTGTGCTCAGGACGAAAGCACACAGTGACAGCGTAGAGCTGCTCTTTGACCACAAGGACTGGCAGAGCTGCTTGGGACTAGCAAGCACAGCACCACTTGTCCCAGCCAACGCTAACGTGGCTAAATGCATGTAGCCATATATTTAATTAAGAGAACAAACAGACCAACACTCAGCTGCCAGCACTGCAGGCATACTCACAATGTAATTGTCTGAAAACATATTTTTAAATTCATGTGCCAAAAAATATTTAAGCACTCGGTACCAAGCTGTCAAGTTGAAGCGCTGCCTCTTCCTTGGCAAGGATAGGTCTGAGTTTCCTTCGTGCTGTAAAGCAGCTGCATAAAAGCCGGGTTGATGGCAAACCTCGGCAGGTACTTGCAAAAGATTTTTTCTCTGCTGATAAACCTCTTATAGTATATCCACAGCAAGTTACATGTGACCCCATGTCACCAGTCTTGGTGTGAATGAAAAACTGACCAGTAAATACCTCAATATGCTTCTGCTCAGAAAAAAAATAGATACCTAAATAAGTACTGAAAGCCGTAACACCCTGCCTTTGTATCTAGTCTGCAACCATTCTGTGACTTACCTCTTCAATCCAACAGCATCTTGCCTTTTTATGGGCAACTCAGATTCAGTATCCATGACCTCCTACAACAACAATCCCTACAAAAAATTGCCTAGCCCCTGTGTTTTGTGTGCTTATTTGTATATTTCTATTTTTTAATACTTTAATACACCTAGCAAGGGCAAAGCTCTTTCAGTTCAAGGTGACTTTCATGTTAGATCAATGAAAACAACAGGAAAGAATAAACAGGCAGCATCTGTGGGTGGTAAATGAATGCAGTATGTGTGAAAAGACTTTCAGAACAAAGCCAGGCTCTGCAGACAGGCAGAGAAGATGAAAAATGTGAAGAATAGTCGAAATAAAACATTTTCAGCTATATTCCCCATCTGTATTCTCCACATTGCCTGAATTCACTCCCCACACACACTTCTTGGTAAAAGGTTTGGTTTTTCCATTTTAGCCATGAAAAATGAGTAGACTCACAGTATGTTGTCTCAGAAAGAGCATGGGGAAATGGTGATTCTACAGATTGCTGGTATGTAAGGACATCACACCCCATCAAAAATCACCACTCAGAATCATAAAATCATCTAGGTTGGAAGGGACCTGTAAGATCATCGAGCCCAACCATTAACCTAACACTGACAAAACCACCACTGAACCATGTCCCTCAGCACCACACCTACATGTCTTTTAAATACCTCCAGGGATGGTGATTCAACTGCTGTCCTGAGCAGCCCGTTCCAATGTTTGATAACCCTTTTGGTGAAGAAATTTTTCCTAACACCCAGTCTAAATATCCCTTGGCATACATCCTCTTGTCCTATGGCTTATTACTTGGGAGAAGAGACCGACTTCCATCTCGCTACAACCTCCTTTCAAGTAGTTGTAGAGAGTGATAAGGTCTCGCCTCAGACCCCTTTCTTCCAGGCTAAACAACCTCAGTTCCCTCAGCTGCACCTCATATGACTTGGGCTCTAGACACCCCACCAGCTTCATTGCCCTTCTCTGGACATGCTCCAGATGTGTTCCTAGCAAACACAGTCCCATTTCATCTCAGCAAGCAGGGAGACTAATGCCCGACAGACCAAAGGGCCCCATACTGCTGAGGTAGACCCTGCAATAGCTCTGCCAACATCATGCCTGGAGCACAGGCATGGCAGTGGCACTGTTGCACCACATATTGCACCAGCTGCAGCTGCAAGTAGATGCTAACAGCACAATCCAAGGAGGATGTAATGTCAATGATTTAATCTGAGGAGAACACTGAGCTTGAAAAGTCAGCTTCCTCAAGTATTTATGAGTTACTGCTGACCCGGATTTTGTTTTCAAGTACAAGCAACCACGGTCTGCTTTACCTCTGATCCTGCTAGCAGCAGTGTTGGTCTGGTAGAACAAGGTGGCTCCTAAACCACTGCAGGATGCTTATCGCCAGGACTGATCAAGGCGGGCTCAGCGCTGCAATAACCACCTTCATGGGGTTCCTGGTTAACTTAGGGCACTGACAAAGCTCTTTGCAGAGGAGATTTGCCTGGAAATGTTATAAAAGATAAGGGGGAGAGGCAAAAAAAATGCCACCTAAATGCAAAGTCAGATGTGCCATGCTGCAAAGTCAAAATACATGCCAAGATGAGGGAGAACTTGACTGGACTTTGTAAGCCCTTGGGAACAAAGGTTGGTACAGGTTTGAATAAGTCTGATCTGTATCTTTAGAGCAAAACCAGGGAAGGTGTGCCAGGCTGCTCGGGTTAGCCTTGAGTTTTAGAGTTCTGCTGATCCTGAAACTCACAGCTGGACCCCAGGGAAACAAAGGTGTTGGAATTAGCCACAGTCCTAAAATCAAAAGCCTTCCATCTAAATCTACCTTAACTACTCCTGTGAAATTCAATGACAGTAAGTATTATTTTAAATTTCTGAAACTGAGGACAACAGTCTCAAGGCAGTGTCACAGAAGAGCCACTCAGTATCTGAGGAATAAATGGGTCAATGAGGACAAAGGCAAGTTCTAGGAATGAAAAAAAAGGCCACCTTAGCAAATGAGGTCCTGTAAAACATCACCGTATTTCTTCTTATGGTGACATAAACAACGGTTGACTGGAAAACCTTGTATATACCTCTTCATAACCATTTCTCTCCAGATAAAAGCCTATTGCCAGAGGAAAAATACATAAGTTGTGTGAGAAGTTCTGAAATATTCCTGCCTCAGCAGCTTCCCTGAAAACTATGGCATCTCCTGTCCTAAACCTCCATCCCACTTTGGCCTTCCTTCCTCTGCTGGAGACACATAACATAAAAAAAAAAAAAAAAAAAAAAAAAAAAAAGAGAGAAAGGTGTGCAGGGTTCTCCAGCCTCCATATCACTGACATGACATAGACAAAAATCAGCTTACAGTCACAAAACCGGGCTCAAGACCAGCGCATGCAGGTAGCTGTGACTACATGTCTCAGCCTATGTCCTGAATTTCCTTACATCCAGTCCACGAAAGCCTCAGATCACAAAAGATCATGTGGAAAACAGGGAGGCAGAGAGGCGGTTCCAGATGCCACAATACTCAGCTCTGAGTTACCTGTGGAGGAAACTGTCTGGAGCAGGGAGTGCTACTGAAGACAGACGATTACCTCTTCTAAACCTGATAAGAACCAAGATGTGGGGCAACTTTCAGTGGAACAGAATTTTCAACTGCCAGCTCTGGGAACCCAACTTTAAGAGCTGGTTGGAGTGGAAGAAGAACTGGGCAAAAAGAGCTGGTGTTTACTTTAGGCCACAGATGCATTTCTATTTGTTTGCTTCTAACCTTTTCTTTCAAGTAATTAGAAGACCAAGCTTACAATGTGCTGAAATCAACCTTCACATGGTTTTGCCCTTCAACATGTTTTCTACTAAATCGGAACCTTGGTAATACTGAGCCCATTTGAGGTGTGTCTCTCCAGAAGTAGCAAGGCTTCCTCAGCAAACCTCATCTTGTGACTTCGTTAGGGACACTTGCTTAGCACTGTTGGCCTGGCACCAGGCCCAGCGTGAGGAGGACCGTCATTGTTAACTGCTTGGCTTTGAAGAGTAGCCAGCATAAGCCTGCAACCTTTTCTGCCAATCACCCCCTCCTCCCAGGAGAAGCATCTCACAGCTGGGGGGAAAACCTCAGGTTTGAAGCTAATACCTCCATTTATCAACAGTAGGTAGTTACAGGTGACTTGATGCACTTGGAGCAGCATGAATGTGTGATTAAGAGCAGTTATGTGATCTTTCATGGTGTCATTTATCAAAGAACTGAGCCCTTTAGAACTCAGTTGTATTTATGCAGCAGCCAAGCTGGCAATGTTCTCACTAGGCAAGCAAGGAATCATAGAATCAACAAAACATTTAGGTTGGAAAAGACCTTTAAGTTCATCAAATCCAACTGTAAGGAAATAGCCATGGAGGAAAAGGTTCTTTGCATACCTGTGCAGATTGACTCAAAGTTTCCTATATAAACTTTTTTCCATGAAGCTGCCTTTATACACAGAAGATAGGACATTGATCTGATTTCATGGTTCCACAACAGAGTAGGAGGTTACTGATGATTTTCTAAAGGAATTAAATCTCAAAAACTTTTCCACTTCCTCCAGCTGGTCTCATAAAAGCCTTTATACTCATTTCTCCTTTATCCTTGCTTCCCTTGGACCTCAGGAGTTTCATGATCACACTACCAATTAGCCACTAACTCGCTAATTAACGCTAGTTAATTAGCAGGTTTTCTCTTCCTACACTTTTGCTCAACTGAGCAGTCCCATATAAAACCACCTTCTTTACCTTCTTATGCAGCACCAATGAATGTGTGTAATGCTGAATATCAGGGGCCAAGTCCCAACCCCTGGGGTCCAGAGTTTGATGCATCATGACAAATACAGGTGGGGGTGAATATAACTTTTTTCTTTTTTGTTGTTTTTGTTTGTTTGTTTGTTTTTATAGGCTATCTTTCTGTATCAAACAGAAATAGAAGTGGGGGGAAGTGAATAAGGCAAGTACCATCTCAGTGGTTGGAAAAGATTCACAAAGAAGTCTGAGCACAGCCTTGGCCAGTCCCAAAGCCCACCGCTGCCAACTTTGCATGAGGCAGTGCAAGGAACCAGCAACCTGGATTTTCAGTGATCTGGTTATGCTCTATTGACAGAGCCTGAAATTAGGCCATCCTGGTCACGCTCAGCCATCTGGCAAATCTAATTGGAAAATTCATCTTGTTGACAGACTGCTAGAATAATAGTTGCCTCTTTAAAACAGAGCAGTGGAAAGAAGCAAGCATATGAAAGTATAACCTCCTGGACATCTGCAGCATGGTGTGGAACTCAGGACAGAGCGTGTGTTGTACAAACAGACCAACAAGGAGCATTCCAATGAAAACAATAAATCATCCTGACAATCTCCAGGCTTAACACAAAGCAATGCAATAAAACATTTAACCAAACTCAGGCAGGAAAAAAGTTTTGTGGGCCGCAGTAGGGAAAATTAATAAATGTGTACTGTGACAGGTGCTTCTTGAGGTCAGACTGCACACCCAGAAAGGACCAGTGAAATGGATCCTTAATAACAAGTGAAAAGGGAACTCATTCATCACCATCCATATTTCTAGAATATATCAATCTTTAAACATAGCTTGTCTAAGGACCAACAATGATTAATGATCACCCTTTATGCAGAAGAGAAATTTGCCATTCAGACTACCTGTGCTGCCAGTTTTGATCCTGTGCTTGCTTAACATTCCTGTTTGTATTTCTCACAAAGTTGTATTGCACCCACTGAAATGCTAAGGGAACTTCAGACATTTTTTCAAGGGAATACCAGTCTTCGTCACTGTGGGGTGGTGTATGATCTATCTGCACATAATTGACCAATATGTACTTGCAAAGTTAGCCCACGCTCCATTTTGTTCAGGTCATTGGAATTGCACACGTTCAGCCTCAAATACACAGTAGTCACAAGAGACATAGGTGAGATGGTCATGTCAATGCTGAATTAGTCTGATTGAGATGTATCTTCTTCTCTAAAAATGTGAGCTGTTAAATTCCAAAGTTCATGCGACTGAAAGCTGTACTTGAGGGAAAAGTAGACTTTCTGTTCAACAAACTTTTCATTGAGATATCTTTTCTACCCAAATTTATAGGTCTCTTCTGTTCGTTGGTAGTGCCTTTTCCTCCAGAAAACCAAGTTGTTCATATCCACAGTAGAAATACTTCTTCCCAGTTATCCTGGCCTAAAATTTCATGGATGCTGTGGTATAATGATATCACTTCCAATTTTTCCTCTGGGTAGAACAGATGATTCCCTATAACAGTGACTCCCTATAACCAGCGACTCTGTGTGTGTGCCAGCACCATTTTCCAAGAGAAAACTCCAGAACATCATGGAGTAAGTAAGGAGTCCGAGCTTCAGAAGAGAAGGTAACATGAACTACCCCAACTGCAACTTCCAGAAAAGACCATTTCAGAATTACAGTTTTCCCCAGGTTTGAGTCTTCCCTGAATCAGGCTAGGCAGAAGTTTCAACAGTCTTTCTCATCCCACTGAAGTATCCTGGCTGCAAGGTCATTCTCCACAAACTCCACAAATTCTCCTTTACAGAATCACAGAATCACAGAATTGTGGTGGTTGGAAGGGACCTCAGAGATCATCGAGTCCAACCACAAA
>JAOQGH010000001.1:138062460-138143642 GCA_025769975.1 Gallinago jamesoni
CTGTCCCTTCTGAAGAGCTTGTAGCCATCCATTGCAGCACTCCAGTCATTTGATTCATCCCACCACGTTTCCGTGATTTACTAAACAAAAATATCTGTATGCCTTTTTTTTTTTTTTTTTTTCTCCACACTGAGACAGAAACAGGTAACAAAACCCTTAAAATCTTCCCAAAACTGATATCTCAGTGTTGTGTTGTTCTGGGAAATACTTTTCTGCACAGACAGTGGTAGGATTTTCCTGTCCAAGTGTACACTTGAACTAGCTGCCTAGAGTAGGCACTTGTAATATGCCTAAAGTGCCTGAGGGGAGATAAAATATATCCTAAATCTAAAGTCTAAAATAAAATATATCCTCAAAGACTCTGTTTGCCTCCATTGACTACACAAATAGTATTCTTTTTATACTCTCTCCTGAATGATGGCATGAGGCTATTCTCATTTCAAATTAATAGCTGCTAAAAGTGTGAAGCACAGACAGAGTGGGGCTTGAGATTTTCAGTGTGCATGGCCAGTAGGTCAAGCCAAGAGAAGCAAGGTATTAAGTATGGTACTTGTAGTTCTTCTACAGCAGGGGACATCCATTCATCTGAAAATGATGAAAATAACTTTGTCCTCTTCTGGTAGCTCTTTGAGATTTGGGAACACCACAAGCAGCTTCAGGTGTTTTCTCCACAGTGGCCTCAAGGGAGACCTCTACCAGCTTTGCCATAAAACAAATGTGATCTTCCTGCATCTGTAAAATCCAAACAGAATGTTTCATGCACTCCATTGTACTGGGATTCTACTGCAGAAGAAAAAAGTATTAGCAACACAGAAAGACCTTTGGTGGGAGCTGAGTATTTCACAGTGTTTGGGAAGTCTTCTGTTCATTGTTCTGTCTCTTTTAGATGTCAGGGACAAAAAGTCAATGCTCTTGCCATGCTTTGGTTACATTGTGCTAAGTGAATTATTTAGAGCTCAGAAGTGTGCAGCAATGAATCAGAGATCCCCCATTGAAAGAAGGCACTTCCTCACCATTATTCCAAATGGACACATATAAATAGAAAGACCATAAGAGAAGCTGTATGATAAAACATCTGGGTTCCAATCAACCTCAATTTAGAATATTCTTTCTTGAGCAGACGAAGTATCTTCTGTATTTCTGTACCACTCATTTTGCCACTGATGGAAATTATTTCCCCATGTATCTATGAAAAAGCCTCCCTAACAACATGCAGAAATCTATTCTTAGCCACAGAGATGTCCTTGGCTCACCATATCACTGCCTCTGTCAGAGCCCTAGAGTCCCTGGGTACAGATAGTACAACATCCCATCACTGCCATTTGAAATCTCCAGTAATTCCATTACACTCTAGGCATCCAGAGGAGCCAGGACAGCCTTACTGTCTTGTAAGATGAAATTGTCTCTATTACTTTTTGTTTAATCATGCAGCAATCATTAATATTTGTTAATTCCGAAAGATACATGCAAGGTAATATTGAATATTAATATGAAGCAATATTAATATAAGAATAATCTTCATCTGAAAAAGACATGTAAAAAGAGATTATCAAAGCATGGAGGAGGTAACAAAGGGCAAAAAAAAAAACCAAAACTGAGATATTACTGCTACATCAAAGCAGAAGAATATCCTAGCAGTCAGATCCAGTTATGTGTCATTTATCTGAAACACAAAAAAGGTCTGTGATTAAATTGGCTATCATAAAAGTTGGAATTCACAGAATAAAAATGTACCATTGCATTACAATGTATTCATGTGTATACGTTTATTGTCCACCTTCTGTTTCTGTTTGGTTAAGTATATTTTTTCAACTTCATTTTACCTCAAAGGTAAACATACCTCTGCCTGGAAATTGCATGGGTATCTAAAGTCATGCTTGTGAGAATCTTTAACATCCAATCACCTTGAAATGCCAAAAAATATTAAGAATCTATCTTCACCTTCCTAACAGAAAGCACTATACAACCATATAGTTGTGTCACTACATCCACAAGTCATACTTTGGTTGAGGTGAGGATATAAAGTGCTAAACACACTACATTCTCCTGACTCTTTGTCATTTCAAATGTCATGTCTTAGACAGCAAATATCACATTAAATTTGTTACAGACAGAAAATGTATCTTTATTTGGATTTTTTTTCTGGGTTCAGTCACCTATCTGTTATTTGGGAGCTAAGGGTAGAGGTGCTTCTAAGTGTGTCTAGATGCATTTCCTGCTCTCATTTATAATACCTAACACTGAAGCAATTCCTCTGCCTTCAGGGTAGCGCTGACTTTATATCCAGTATCATAGAGAAGAATAACAGTCTAACCCTGTGTTACTAAGAAGTTAGTCTTTAAGGGCAAAGCACCTCATCTGTGTCCTCATTGGCCAGTCCCCATCAGTAGAAAAGCTTAGGACAGATACATATTGAAGTCAGCACCAGTGGAAAACTAGGTAGGCTCCCTGCACCAGGTCTTCTGAGATGCCTGGCAAACTGAGTCTGTGAAACAGGAGTTTTGGAAGAAGGCATTTCATAAGAAAGACCCATGGTTAATAAATCAAATAGGTCCACTGCAAACAAAGGATACTAAGACAAAACAATTTTCCATTCTCTCTTCTAATATTGATACTTTTCAGTAGCATAACTGAACTGACACTGCTTTTCTTTCATACATTCAAAGAAAATCTGAAAAATCATAAATAATTTAGCAGTAACTAGTCAGTTTATTTTTTATTCAAGAAAGAAAATTTCAGTTACAGGTGCTAAAAATCTTGCCTGTCTGCAGCCTCATCCGTTCCTCACAAACTCCTTCATCATGTACCCTTAACGTGGCTTCCTTTGCTCTGCACCATGCTGCTGATGCTGTCTTGCCAATCCTTGCTGCTCCATGTTGACTCTAATAACTCTGGTGATGTTGCTTTTACCAGGCGCTGGAGACGTTTCCACAGCTGGACTGTGCAAACAACTGGGATGTTTTGGTGAGCTGGGAGCTGAAGCACTCGGAGACTGTGGAGTTTGATGCCTTGATGAACACCCAGATGATGAAGTGGAGAATGAAGACTCTAGCAGAGAACAGATACTCTTCAGTTAGAGAAAAAATTAACCCACCTTGAGTGTAACAATTCAACACCACCCCAACACACACCGTGAATTATCATGGAACAAATGACTCCATGAGTAAGGTAACACAGCAACAGTGTGGTGAAAAGAGGCTGCTTTCCATTTTGCTCTCATCCTCACAAGTTCAAATCAGTCTCCTTTTAAGTATTGCCATTTTCTAAGCTTGTAGGTGTTGTTATTTACATGCCAACCTTTGTGTTTACTCTTCCTCAGGGATCATCTTTTGGCCACTGCTGGGGACAGGATCCAAGCTGCATAGACCTCTGTCTGACCCAGTACAACCATGCTTATCTTCTCTGGTTTGCTATTAACAATACTGTGTCACTGAAAAGTCACTTTTTACAATCATATAAAATGACACCACCAACTACTATGCACTCTTCTGGCACAAAATTATGACAATCATAAGGAAGGATGGGAAAAAAAAAAACAAAAAAAAAACAACAAAAAAAACCCAGAAGCTGGAGGAAAAATGAAAGGAAGAAACAAAGTAAACAAAATCATATACTCTGTTTTGCTTCATGTACTCCTTTAGGGGGGATTTGGGGGTTTAAAAGGATCATATAAGTAACACTTATGTAATAAAAAACAAAACTGTGGGAAGCATCTGAAGCATAAAGATACGACATACAGGGTGGGGAAGCAACAACACAGATTGAGTACACGGAGAGTATGAGATTTAAGTATGGTTAGTTTTAGAGATGCTGGTCATTCATAGCTACCACTGAAAACCCTGAAGCTGAGAGTTTAAAAATCAAAAGCATGCCTCTGAAATTTGTCTCACATATGCATAACAGCAGCACTTAGATGCACAGAAGGAACTTTCTGATTCTTCTTGGGCAATCTAAGAGACAGGAATCTGGAGTTGACCTGTGTGAGGGTCAGGAAATTTCTTGACTGTATCCTATAAGATGACAGTATCTGTTTGCAGTACAAAAACATTGCTCAGATAAAATACTGAAAGGTATTATGGCCATAGTGCTACCTTGAATGAAATGAAACAGGCACTGGTAAATGAGTGTTCCCCATCACACACAATTCACCGTTTATTTTCTTTACCCACTGCATGTGCCCTCTATGTACATTCCCAAGATGCGGAAAGAAACCATTCTGGTCTTGCTCCCAGAATCTGGACAGAATTGCCCTTCCTCTCCACCCTCAGATACCCCAACAGATGCCTTCTTCACCAATGGAATTGCACTTTCTTCCCTTGCACATCTCCATGTTTCATTCATTATGGGGAAAGAGATAGGAAGTGTAAGACATTTTCCTCTTTTGATGAGTGGAAACCCTGACAGAAGAGTCATTTAGGCCAAGTTGTGACATGCTATCAACAGAAAAACAAAAGCTAAATCTGGAGGCTGTTGGGGAGCCCTTAACAACACACAGCTGCAGTAAGTAACAGATGCAAGCATAGCTGAATTGACATCAACTGCTTATTAAATAAGCCATGACCAACAGATGGGAACACTGCTTTATTATGATAGCCTTCTCCAAACGCTGAATGAACTAACTGGAAAATGAGATTGGAAAACAAGTGGGTGCTAAAAATGTGAAATCCTACTGTGGGAAATACAGCTAAACCACTAGACTGCCAGGTGCCACAGCTGTTACACTCTTGAACCCTATTCAGGGGAACTAGATTTGCCACAGAAAAGGATAGAAAATTATCATTTTCAAAGGTCTCCCACCTACTCTACATTGGCAGTTATAGTAATTATCAATGCAATTACTTCAAGTCACATCGTATTAAAAATTAAAAAGCAGATTTGGGCTCTGCTAGCTATGATTTGCTAGTGCATCAGGCAATTCAGTCTATCACTGTGTATCATACATGTACTTCACTCCGACTTTTTTTTCTGATTTAGTTTTTCACTAGATCTCCATTTTGGAAAATCAGCAAGAAAATCACATGAAATGAACATTGATTTCAGGCATTATCAAACAGAGGGAAGACTAGAAAGACAAGGAGAAGAATTTTTCTATAGAAACAAATACATCTTTTTTAAAGTATCTATAAAAACAATTATTGCAATAACCAATGACGGATTTAAGTATTGATAATCTTGTTCAATCTAATAGTATTATTCGAGTTACTTACACAAAGAATCATGAGCCCACTAACAGTCAATGGGAATTTGCCAGGACTTCATTCACTCTCTTATAAACATACAGGGCTAACACAATAAGAGCAGCAACCATACATGTTAAAAAATTAATGTATTAAAGATAATAGTTCTGGAATAAATAAGACAAAATTACACATCAAAACAATAATGAAGCTAATATACACTAACTAGCTAACACAATTACTAAATCTTTATTCACTCCTGTTAAAGCTGTTTCCCTAAGCGGGAACAACAGGATCAGGTTATTGATTCCTCCTAACAACCAGGAATATTTTAGTTGAGCACAAACCAAACCACAAACATTCCAAAATGCTCCATTATTTCATACAGGACCCACAGGTCTGTGGAAGTATAAGGCATCATGTAAATACAAGGCTTCATCAACCATCTATATAGGAGCAATGTAGCTGAATCCATTGGGCAATGGTGATTCAAGGTCAGGACTACTTCCTCACATAATAGACAACTGATATATGAAGCCAGCAGAACTGTAGGAAGAAGTGTTGATTAACACATGGAGTAGTCACAAAACTACAAATCAGCTTATTATTGGAATAATAAGCTTATTATTGGAATAATTTCCACCCTTGGAAATGAAATGTAGGAATTGCTGATGGCACTGAATGCTTTTAACACATCATTCACAAAAAATGTGCATAAATATGAAGAAAAACCTTTACTTCAGAGGAGCCAAATCAAGTTGATTGACAAAATTATGACTGAGTGAATCTATAATCCACTGCTTCTGGAAGTAAATAATTAATGCGGATGTTGAGAACATATGTACAAGGAAGTACAACTAGCAGGTATGGAAAAAATCTTGTTATTTTTCTACTGACAGTAGGATTTTTAAAATGAAGAGTTGAATGTGGCATGTAATGGCACACCTACACTAGCACAGGTCTCTACTGCAGAGTGACAGGGAATATTAATACTGATGTCAACTTTAAGCTAGCTCAGACACTAAAAGCTCTTTAATTGCTGAAGCATTGAGCTCCATATGCCATAATTTAATGCCTGCAATATAGACATACCTTTAATCTAATAAGTAACAAATAGTAGACGTTCTGGAATACATACTCTGCTTACCAGCAGGTACTAGGATTGGTGTTACTGCATCTTTACTGCTACTATGAATGTTAGGGAAATTAAGACAGCACATGCTGGAACATGCTTTGTTTAGTTCTTCCCTTTGCTGTAGAAACACGTGCTGAGAATGATCAGTGTGAAGAATGGTTTCCAAAGGAGGCGAAAGAACCCCATCACAAAGGACATGTAAAAGCATCCAGAAAAGATAATGCAGAACCCTTGTTCCTTGTGTGGGGATAAACTAAAGACCCATCAGATCTGTTTAATCCCATAATATTTATGATTTTCCAGAGCTACTTCTGTACCTTCAAATTCTTCTTCATTGCTAGGCAGTGAATTTCTCTCTCTCTGTTTTATTTTCCTTCTGGAGACAAACACAACATCAGAGTCTGACATTCTCTCCCTAGGATGTCTTTTGTCTTCAGCTCCCCTTTTCTTTTTCTTTTTTCCCCTATCTTCTTTCACAATAGTTTCCTTTGCTTCTTCGCCTCTTTCATCTTCCACAGATGAGTGAGGATAGAGCTTTGTGGTCTCTCTGTCCAGGCTAGAAAATCAGAGAAGGAAATTCACTAAGCTAAAAGCTCACATATCATATACTATATTAAATTCTTTTTTATAAGACATAGATTTCTCTTTTTCCCCCACCTCCCAGTACTAACAAGAGAAAGGCTTATCACACCCTTGACCATTTGACAGGGCTATAAATGTCTTACAATTGAGTTTCCTTTTTATTTATAAAATAAGTAAAGAAGAGCCTAAACCACAGCATGCACAGTTTCACTCTCTTATTTCTGTAGATACTGTATATCTTGTTAGATTATTGCATACAATGTTTCCTCTTTAAAAAATTCTGGATGGTATTCCTGCTAATCTCAATTCTAATATGATTCAGCAAGAATTCATACCTTTAGTATCCTTCATAGACAGTCCATCCCCAGCCCACTCTTAAGATTTCTAAAATTTGTAAAATAGTTATGACGCAAAACACAGTTACAGATATCTCAATTTCACTGCATTAAGGCCCAAATTATCAGAAATGCTTTGGTAGCTAAAACTGAAACAAATATTTAGGCACCCAGTTTTGCTGACAAGAGAAAGGCTCCTAAATACCTTTCCATCTCTGGCCCCTAGTTCTGTCTACCTCTTATGGCCCCAAAAAGGATTTGGGCAAAAATTGTCTTTTATGGTGTGGACCCAGAGCCTGTGGTGTTTTACTTTGTATATGGAATTTGTTAGTTACATTTGCAGACTGTTTGTTCTGCCCTAAGTCTTTATTTCCACTGTGATGGTAGGAAAACACTCCAAACAGATGTTAGCATCCATTATTAAAATTATGAGAGCTGTATTAGTATCTCTAATGATTAGTAGATGAAGCATGACCCCTAGTACACACCAAATAAACATCAAAAGACAATCCCAAAGAGCCCAGAGCTAAAGCTTTAGCCAAACTATTGTAATACAACACCTGGGTGCACTGTGGACTCCTTGGCAACAGGGGACCCTGGGCTACCCCTTTTACTTTTTAGTCCCTTACTTCTACAAGACTTAGCACACAAAGATTGTATCTTTTTGAGCTTCTAATATTGCATTGCATTCAAACTTCTTGTTTCCTTTCTGATTAAATCATGCTTCTATTTAATTTCTATCAACAATGTCAGCATGTTCTTATATCTGCATGCACTAACGAGCAATATGCTGCACTGTTCCCCTATGAAAAGTATCATATGGAAGGTAGGCATCTTTTTTAGAATATAAGTTTCAGTGCGAAGCATGCTTCCATTTCCCCTGAAAGGTAGGAGCTCTACTGGAAATTCCGATTTAATCTGGGTTGGAGCACTGCCATCCAAATATTCGTAACTGATTAACGTGTAACTAATGAAACACAGTTGTTTGATGTCTTTGAACATATACACCTCCTCACAAAAGCAAATCAATCACTCAACACAGCATAGTGGTTACACAAAGAAACAAATATGAAGTAAAATCATGGACAGTACCAGCTTTTTATGATGCAGCCACTGACAATATAAGTCAATGCCCAGAGGAGGACATTATGTATGTCTATGTGACACTAAAGGGACATGTTAAGCAGAAAGAAAGAAATGAGATTTCACTTTACAAGTACATGGCTTTATAGAGAACTCAAAATGTACCTGAGAATGTTACAAGCAGAAGATAAACATTCTGAATTAGTAAATGCATTGTAAGGGACTGTATATTCAAATCTTACAAAGCCATTTACTGTAAAGAGTTACAGATCCAAGAAGTAGGAAACTTAAAAGACTTTTAATTATGAAAGCTCTATAGCACTAGGCTTCTATTGGTAATTCTTGAAAAAGAGACTAAAAATTCAGCAGAACCAGATATGATACATAATGTGGAAAAAGATGAAGACAAATATATTGCAGTACATGATAAAGTTGGGAATGTGAAAAAGAAAGTGCTGTGATTCTGGCAGCAGAATTGTGGAATATTGTGGATCAGTAGTGATCACTGAGGTTTTTATTGGCACACCAATGCACTTAATCTGGGTACCTGGGGATTAGGCCTATGTTGCCAATATGTTAAAAATTTCTATTTATGCAGTTTGTCCTACGCCAAAAGAAGGACCCTGGGAATCCCAAAGGCTCAAATATTTGTCTTGTTCAGGGCTGTAAGTGGGTATCCTAGTTAAGAGAGTCTCAGTTTTAGATGCTCAGCTCTCTCTGCCATTTCTTATTAGCTGTTTTACAAATTTCACTGCACTCTGGGCTATAAATCTCAACATTCAATATACATCTATAGAGACAAAGCATCTAAATTGCATTCTCAGAGCTGCCAAATGCTCAGATGTCACTGCTCTGAGTCCCACATCATCCCTTTGTGTATCCAGGCCTTGAACTAGCATTGTTTGGAGGCACTTGTTCCTTTAATGGGAGTAATGTGAAGACAATCTGAATAGTACTATCCTCAAAAATAGAGACATTTTGCACTAAAAATATTGTAATTTCAAATATGATGGTTTGTTTCTAAAATCTACATCTGCTGCAAGAAAAAACAGAAATTATGTAGTGAAAACTTCAGAATTAAAGCAAGTGCAAGACTTGCACAATCAGTGTGCTTGCAAAATTTATGCTCTATTCCAGGTCATGCTAGAAACTGTTTTAGTTTGGTTTAAAGGGGATAAAATGAATGCCTTAACTGAGAGTCAATTACTTTATGCCATGGCAACAATATTGTTTGGAATATTTTATTTAGATTTCATTAATTTAATTTCAATCATCTGCTATACAAACTGGCCAGTGCATTTATAACTAAATCAGTGTTTACTAGCTGGAAACACTTTATAGAAATTCACAATTAATATGACTCTAATTTGCAGTTTCACATACTCTTTTACCCAGAGATATGCCAGATTTGATATCACTTCATCTAAAATTTAGAAATAACGAGTACATTTATTTCTCATTTGCAAAAATTTAGTGCATTCATTTCAGTCACTTCTCCAAAGAATTCCTCTGTTTGCCAGTGAATAACTCAATTTTCTCATTATTTGTACTAACAACAGTAAGTCAGCTTGCCAATAAAGTCTTTTTGGAGAATTAATATTAAATTTGATATTAAAGCACTCAGTCATGAAACAAAGCATGTAGAATAGAAGCCACTTATTGTTTATGCGTTTAGTCACATCTTTTCTTAGTAAGGTACTTCATTTAGAATATAATCCAACTCAAAGGAAGGGAAAGACTTCCACTGATTTTGTTGGAACTCAGCTCAATCATATGTATGCCTCTTTTCAACTGGTTGTATGTGTTAAGTAGGAAACCATGGTTGTCAGGTTTACTTTTCAGTGAAAAGAGGCTACCATCATGTCTGGATCTGGTTTGGAAAAAAAGCATTGATGTATTTCCAGACTTGGAATTCTGCTTAGTTAAGTGGGGGTATCCATTTGTTTATGCGCTGTGGCTGCAAACTGGCAGAAGAACAAGTAACAAACTGTGCTGGAATCACTATTAGAAAATGCATGGGAAAGAGAGTGTGAGTCAGTGTTGCTTTTTTGTTCCATCATTCTCAGGGAATCCACAGATTCCACACCTGGTACCTTCAACCATCATTTTTAGATGTAATCTTTACCACTGATCATCATATTAGAACATTTAATAAAAATGAAGAACTTCTGAAATGGCCTTTAAAGGTGGGATTTGTCCTGTCTGTGCAACCTCTTGGGAATAAATCTCCCATGAAGAGATTATACATTTCTTTGGCAGTGGTGCCCATACTATGTTGACATACAGAGAACAGGAAACCCTTCAGTCTAGAATCTCTGTGTGGTGTCAAGGCAGATAGAAGTTTCAAATCAAAAGTATATGGTTTCTCATACAAAACATGAAAATGTGTAGCTCTTCCTGGGAAAAAGCTATGGATGATAAAGCTTCAAAAAAGTAACCACACAAATTTGTGGAAGAAGAACCCATCAAGGCTGGCAGAGACTCCAATTCCGCTTCAGAAAATCCTTAAGTCACAAATTGCTGGAGGTTAGGAATGTATTCTGGAGAAATATCACTAGATAATTGTTGTGATCTTATTCTTCTTAAGCTAAGTTGGTGCTAGCTGTCAGAGATTGTTGGTGCTCTGAAGATTATCACAATCTAATGCTATTAAAACTTAATACAAGAGGAAAACATAATCCACAATCACTTGGAACCACTGCACATTCAGCACACACTTCACACTGGAAAATGTTACCCCTGCTTTATGCAGAACTTAAGTAGGGGCTCATATTCATCCTACATGCTCTCTTCCCATCATTCCCCAGTTTTAAGCCCAGTAGAAGATACAGTACCTTAGAAACAACTTGTGATTTAATGTATAGCTTTACATCACAATATATATCTTAACAGAAAAATAAGGTCTACAACAATAGAAAGACCATCTCACCTTTCAGCAATCCTCTAAAAGCTTCCTGTGGCTAAGCTTCAAACCATCAGATACTACCAATGTTTCCACAGTGAAAACAGGGCAATAAATTGTCAGATAATAAAATGGTAGGAGAGACCATCAACGCTCTTCTAATTGACATGCTTATGGGTCAAATCCCTTGGTTGCATTTATAGAGCAAGTCAGTTCACAACAACTTGAGTAATACATACCAAAATCTGACAGCATAACACAACATTTAGGATTCACATAAAATAACTTCTATAATTTTACGTTCAAGCATACTCACATCATATAATCCACCATCTGCACCATTTTTATATACCGACAGGAAAAGGCATACTTTGTTTGGCTGATTTTAATAAGCCCACTTCTTACACATTGTTCCTGCAATAACACAATCAACATTCATCTAATTTAAACCTAAATCTCAAAAACAATGAAGATACATATGTATAAAAAGACAATTTAATGTTACTATAATCAACTTCTAAATATCAATGATAAAAGCTTCAAGTGCAAAGTACATTTTCTTAATGTGCACTATGAAAAATGCAGTGAAATTATCATAATGGCTTACAAACAAACATGCCTAATGAAATGAACTGAAGACTATACTGACTGTGTTAAAACTCCCTGTATTTCTCATTTTAAGCAGCATGGAAGTTGTGAAAGCTGCCAAATGTATTCTAGAGGAAAAACCAGTATGATTTAAGAAAAAAAATATCCTACAGAATTCCTGGTTCATGTCTGTTATAAGAGCTCTTCATTGAGCCCTCAAATCTGGCTAGCTGGAGACAGGGACTGGGACAGTGAGCTTAATAGCCTGGAAAATTAAACCTGCCTCATCAGAAATAGAACAACGGTCATACCATTGCCAAATTGGTATCATCTTCTAGGTTTACTTACTTTCCTGTTGTTGAACATCAGAAGCGTGTAGAGTTTATCACCTGTTTCCACCTTCTCTGGTGTTGCTATGACAATGGCAGGCGCATAATATTCATTTCCTGTCTGTGTCCCGGTTCTGGCAAACACGTAGTCTCCAACCTGCACGCCAGGAACGGATTGGTTTGCAAGAACCAGGTAACTTGTAAGTTTTACGAGACATAAAAGGTAAATACTACGATATTTTTACATGAATCACCATTCAAATGTGTTCCTATGCTTTAATACGGATCTCTCAAAGAAAAGAATAAGAATTTGTGAGTTATCAGTACATGCAAGGACCAATTTCCACTGAATTCTGGCTCAACTACCAAGTCAAACTGAATGAGGAAAGTCTTACAACTCTTCATTCCCTTGGGCTTTGCACAAGTTTATATGGTTTTAGTACATTTTTAACCAACCTTGGGAATTTCAAAACTGACATTTGATTTTCTATTAAATTCTGCCTATCTTTAGAATTAAATGCCCCCTCCGAATATCAGGAACTACCTGATCCATATTTGCCTTCATTTCAAAGGGAAAAAAGGCATATCTCTAGCTTTAAGGGTAACAAAACAGTTATAAAAATGTTTTTTATATTCAAAACTGATGAACGAATTCTGTACCCTTTCTGTATCCATCATCACTCTCCTGTGTAAAATAAGAATCATCTTAAAAACAACTGTGATTACTGATAGTCAGCTGATAAATTTTAAATAAAAGTAGAAATGGAATACAAAATAATTTTTTTCATTACTATTATTTGCCTTAGCATAAAGTTATTTGCTGGTTTTAAAATATTATGTGAAAAAAAATGGTTATAACCTGCTGTACGTCACATTGTGTGTAAAAGGCTCTCCTGGATTTGTAATCTATGCACTAGGAAACAATCATTCTGCTGGTAAAACAGCTCACCTTTTTCTAGACATAGCCAAGTATTCATGTTTTATAAAGAAAACAATATAGACTTCTATAAAAAAAGGAGTAGGACTATAATGAAACAAGCTACAAACATTTGAAAAATAACATGTTGAAAATGGTACGATATTACTATCACTAAAAACTCTTCTTTCAAATAAACAGATTTTAAAATATTTTTTCAAATCTATTCTTTATTCCATGTGTGATCAAATGAACAAAATTTAAAATGCAGGTTTGCTCTTTTAAAAAAATAAAATTTTTTACCTGCAGATACGGGCATGGCATAGCACCTCCCACAGGTATAGTGAATTTCACAGGCACAATCCAGGTCTCCCCACTGCGGAAGTTAACAAGTAGACAGGTAGAACTGATATTCTTTATCACAGTTCCTAAAAACCAACATAATGAAATACACAAATGATTTTTCTTTTACCTCTTGTGGAAATATTTTAAAAATCCTATAGGTTGTGACACATCACTGAGGTCAAATGTGACTATAATATACATTCTTCATTTTCTTTTAGCTAGAGCAATCTGTGCTAGGGCAATAGAGAAATTTGTACCTAAAAAAAAACCCACAGTCTTAGTAACCATTATGAATAATGCCATAAAAATAAAATGAAGAATCATTTTCAAGCCCAGGTCTGAAATCTGTAAGCTGATCAGGTGGATGACTGATGACATAATGAAACTATTATCACAGTTAAAAATATGCAATTTTGAAAAACAAAGAATTAAAGGTAACACAAAAATAAACACACACACATTTATTTTTTTTTGTGAATCAACAGGACACAATTTTAGCTACTAATCATTCTGGTTCAAAACTCAGCAAAAAGGCAGAAACATTTAATGAATTCTTTGAATACACAAAGGCTTGATTTTTGCCAAACGCTCAACAGAAACATTCAAGGGAGACATCAAAGGGAGATAGGTTGATACTCTCAGATGCTCAGTTACTTAGAATCATAGATTCATAGAATTGCCTAGGTTGAAAGGGACCTTTCAGATCATCTTACGGATTTCCTTCCATACTCTTCTTATATAAATGTATCATTTTTTTCTCACTTTACAAAATGTATATCTTTTTATATATGTATATATGTGTGCAGAAAAGACATATATTGATTTTTCATGAATATGCACATGTAATATTAAATCTGATTAAGCCAGAAGTAGCTAATTATGACCAAAACTAATGTTTTTTCAGTATTAAAAAACTCTAAATAATATTTGAAATGTGGACAAAAATATATACCTGGATAATAAAATCCCGTGACGTCTGATCTTGCAATCACCTTTTGCCTTTTGTGAGTCACAAATACTTGGCCTTTTTGTCTTTTTTTAGACTTTGACTTCACAGTTTCTTCTTCAGGACTCTGTAATTCGAGTACAAATACAATTATTTTTTCCACAACAAATAAGCCAGTCACCCTCAAACTATCTTTTGGAATTAACTAATTAATTAAAAATTTAGGCAATGTAATGTCATGACCTCTGTCGATAATTCACAATAAACAGCAATCTTTTTAAACATTCATAATAGTTATAAAAAGAGGAAGTTATGTTACAGGAAGTACTTATGGATAAGATAATATAAAAGTTTTCACTGTAAAATCCTGCTTTCCATGGTCATAATAATACCTATATTTTAAAGTCTTCAAGGAGTTTACCTACATGAATTATAGCTCTGGCTGTTATTTTCCTAAAAAAAGATTTTGAAAACTTGTACAATTCATATTCCAGGATGAGGTTAGGAAAAATCAATTGATTTTGCAGAATAACTGAAGGTGCTATACACATCCATTTTGTCCAGTTAGGTGGGTCTTCACAATAATCTTATTTTCATTAAAAGTACCTCACTGTATGGAATAACTGATTAAACAAATCAAATACAGAACCAAAAAATTACAAAATAAAATAGCTCGAAGTGTCTAGAAAAAAATGTTTATTTCCAAACTATAAATTAAAGTTAAAATTTTCAGCAGTTCTAAAACATTAGCGAAACATTGAACCACATTTTCCAGAGCTGCCACTGTCCATCATTCTGCCCTGCCAGTTTGGGTTCTTCATACCCTAATTCTCCTCTTTGGGGCACAGCTGCCCAGACTGCAGCTCCTGTAACATACCACAGCCACACATAGCACTGGAGCTCATTGCTGAATTGCTCATAAATATGTCTGGGGGACCACGCACCAGACAATGAGAACTGAAATACCAGTGGGGCTGGCTGTATGTGGACCAGCTCAACTCCTAGTTGAAGTCAGTGACTACAATTAGTAGTAACTTAATAGTAGTAACTTAATGAAGAATTCAAAAAGCACCACAGATCAGAGGCAGGGGGCTGTGGGAAACACAGTGTGTGAAAAATAGTCCAAGACTGACAAATCCCAAGTGGCTCTATGTAAAAATACACTGTCAGACTTTCTGAGCTTCTGCATACTTGACTTTACATTCACCGTATTCTTTTACCTTAAAGCCTTTTATGTCTCACGCTAACATTTTATGGAGTCTCAGTGTTATTTGCCTTTAATGAAATCAGGTTCCGGAATCCCTGGTTTGTTTGTTTGGTTTGGAAATTTTTATTTTTTTTTTTTTTTAACAAGAAAGAATTTCTTCCCATTCAGGGCATCTCTCTTACAGGAAGTTTTGAGAGGATCAGAGTATTACATGTGTTATGTCAGAATGTGAAAGAACATCTTACATTTTGCTTTCCTGAGAAAATTCAGAAAACTCATGATAGAAAAACATTTTCTTTCTAATATTGAAAAGTCTATGAGTATTTTTATAAGTACATTTTAATAATCTTTGAGAATAACACTGTAATTTATATTTACCACAACAATTGCAAATTAATTCTCAAAAAAGTCTACTATTGTCTTCATACAGTTCATAATAATATTTCTAAATATAAATAATAAGCAAATTCAAAGCTAACTAAATTTCCCTGTTAATTTTTAAAACACATATTTATTAGCCTATTACCTCGCAAACAACTTGGAAGAATCCATCTCTTGTACAGTTCTTTGAATCATAAAAACACACAGCTTGAAATCTCAAACTTTTCCACAGATCTCCACACTGTTCTGACAAACCACAATAACTCACATGCTCCTAAACCCCCCTGCTTTCTAGGGTGTGTATGACCTGATTCTTTGTCTGATGATATTTTTCTTCCTAAAAAGATATATTTGATTTTGATACTTGATTTTCCTTAACAGTCAATAATGATGGAAAAGATAGGAATAACTTTGACTAAATTGTTTGTTCCCAGTTTCACTATAACTACCACAAACTCTTTTTTCCAATCTCACACACAAAAATCACAAACAACCCTAAAAAATAAGTGCTAAAAATATGCAAAACACACACACAAAAAGGCAAAGAGATATTTTAAATGGGAGATATCAGAGGGTTTTCTAGTTTATTCTTAACTCCTATAGAATATAAATTATATCAACAGTTCTGTTTTTAAACTCAGTCCAAACCAGAGGGTCCTCATAACGCTTAACTGACTGCTTGAAGTACAACCTAACAAAGGCTGTTTTGAGTGCAAAGACTTAGATCTCCACAGACACAAAAAAAGTATTTAGGTAAACCATTTACTTAATTCCTCAGGCTCCAAAGGGACAGCTGCTGCTGAATATTTATTATCAACTAATTTGTAATGCTTGACTAATAACTTGGGCAACTTCCAGCACTCTACATTAATCCAAATACTAAAGACTGCGCTGGCATCCACAATGAGGATGCCGAGTCCTGCAGAATTCAGATGGCTCAGAAATACTGTCTAAATTCAAGTCCACCTCTCCTTCCCCTCACACAGCCTTTAGGTGTTCAGTACGATTGACACAGACACTGTCAGAGTGCCAATTTCTGAGCTATTGTTCTCCAGTATTTTTATTACAAAAGAGCCCGGTCTGATTCTCAGGATTTTCACCCTGATCAGCTCTGCTTCTGTTGAAAGCAATGCATTAAACCACATGAGGTGAAGGAGACTTTGTCTCTCCCTGCCACTACCTGGTGCATTTTAAAATTCCCTTCCAAAGGGATTACTTTTTGCACTTTCCTACCATGAGTGAGAGTACATTGGAAGACTATCCACAGATCTCCATGTATCTTGGCTCTGACTTTAGCTTTTCTCAACCCTGATGCCCCCAGAGCCAAGAAACCACTGATTTTTCCAGGCTGCCCATGCCAACAAGCTCCTTCTGTCTAAACCACAGTCTACTTTTATGAAAGAGTCTAATTTATTATAGCTACACACTGTTTGTCCAACAGGTTACTTCACTGATGACAATGGAAAATTTGACCAAACATTTCTAGGTAGTTATAACTTCTTTGGTGTGGTGCTATTTGGGATGCTTGTTTTGCCTCGTCTCCCTAAAGAGACACTAGAACAAAGACAAAGGATGCCAAGCTGTTTAGGAAACATAGGAATGCAAAAAATCACACAGCGATTAGTGATCCTTAAACACTGAGGAAGAACGAGGCGTTTAAGAATTAGGACACCAGGAAATAGAAGAAACTGCCAAGGGAGATCCAGAATTTCCGTTCTTGAAAAGAATCAAGTCTCAGCTATAAATATTTAATTAGGAATAATTAAATCAATTGTACAGGAATTCGTTTTTCAGAAAGAACGCAATGAGCCACTAGAGGTCCCTTTCCATCCAAATAAACACACTTTACAAAGCATGGTATGCTTGTTAATTATTTTAAGTTACTTTTATGACACAGTGACCATTCAACAAGATAACAAACAAGTATAGGCCTTGCACATTCCAGCTCATCCTAAGGGAAACACAATACTTTAAAAAGTATATTCTTGGTGAGTGTGCATCCTTAGCAATGAATATGGCTTTATCTCTCTGCAGAATCTGAAATTCTTTCATATGCAGAAACAGAAATATTTAGTATGAGATTAAATGTTCTCCATCCCTCTCAAAGGCCAGATTGTGACACTTAGGGAAAGAAATATTTTGCATTAAAATGTTACAGCTATTAACAGAATGCACCAAACTGTGCTGGAAGCTATCGTGCTTGGAGAACAGTAACACCAGGACCCTAGTAGACCTAAGGTGGTCTAATGAGAAGTGGATAGGGGACCCTGAAAAAATCATCTTACTAAGTGACATCTTGTAAACAGCTTTATAATTCGGTGAGAAAAAAACATAATATGAAATTACGGTCGACCATTATGCCTGACAAGTTCAAAATAGAAAACAGATATAATATTTTAAGTCAAAGCAATTACTTATTAGAATAAAAAACACAAAACAACCAAAGTAAATGATACATTCCTCATTTTTAATATCTTTAGATGTAAACTGAGTGCCAGCCTGAAGAGGAAGAGTTTTCTTAACCCATGCTTTAATCTGTACAGCAAAACGAACGGAGTAAACTAAGTAAAGTATGGGCCTACAATTAGCCCTCCAATTAGGTAATCATCAATGTTCAGTGTTTTATATTTTGCCTGATAGTAACTAAATGCGCTTGCTCATTTCCCCAAGCATTTATTTCTTTTACATCGCTGCAGGTCTTCATCTCACTGCCCTGTGCAGATGGATGTCTACCTACTTCTTCCTCCTCCAATAAGGCACTGGACACCCTACCTTTCACAGATATGTGTGAACCTAACAGCCTGAACACAACTCCCAGAGAAGGTCAGAGCACAAATTCAGTTGTAAGCTTAAACAGAAAGCTCCCCTAGCAAGGACATCCAAAAAGGATTACTAATTCTTTTAAGAAGTTGTGAAGGTAATTAGGAAACCTTAAAAGCTAAAACTAAAAACTTAAAAGCTAAAAACTAAGGAGGGTTATTTTTAATTTAGTAAAAAAATTAGCCGGCAATTCTAAAGTCTGCTTTGTTGAGTAGACCTCCAGGATAATTGTGGGTTTTCTAACATCTCACAATGACAATTTTCATTCAGTGCCATACCAGCTACTTCCTTGCTGTAATGTATTTCAGCTGACAGTTTATTTTTCTTATACACATTCTGTAGAGAGAAATCACAGTTGGGAAAACCTCCAACAGCATTTTTAAAAGGCTCCTCAGGGTTTTTTTTTTGTTGTTGTTGTTTTTTTTCCGACGACATAAACAGAATCCTAATTACATCTGCATTTCTGCCTCTCACTCTTAAAGCCTTTCAGTTGCAGATTAGCAATTACTGAAGATGGTGCTCTGATTAGGCTCCTAAAGCAGGTTGACTCAGGATAAGTGGTTGCACAATGTTAATCACGTCTGAGAACGCACACTGGGCAACAGTAAAATCACAGTCAACAAATGAAAAATGAACATGTTTCTTCTGCTCTTGTATTGGGACATTATATAGTAGAGGTAAATCAATAATCAAAATAGCTGTATAAGCAATGTAGTATTTTCAGACTAATGTAAAATTAATCAAAATCATCTGGTTTTGAAGACATTAAAATGTTTTCAAGTGTACATTCTTAGTGAAACAAATTCTCCAAGATTACAGAAAACTGAACGTGAACCTGCCCATGGGAATTTATTTGCATACATGGACTCTGGTATCATAATATATTCTATTCAATTTAACACAAATATTTTTTTATAACTTATGTCATAGTATGGAAAATGCTATACCTCATTGCGAAAACTATTGCTGAGCTTGATGAAAAGAGAGGCATCTCTTAGTCAAAGAATGTCAAATAAAACAAAAGATTGCCTTTTTAAAGAATACTGGCACATTTCTAGGCATGACCTCCCAGGTAGAGTATATAGATACTTGGCATAATTTACAATTGTCAATTCCAATTGCACATTCCCATGCATTCCTGAGAACTCACAATGTAGGTTTGTAATCTGTTCTTAGAAGAAAGATCCCATGAAAGATTACAGTGAATTACTCCAACATTACAAGGTCTTTTAGGCCTGTCTGTCGGGGTCTATCTATTAACCCACCACAAATTTTGTACCGTAACTGCCTTTCATATATCGCTTCTTTCTCTTTCATGTATATTTCTGCTGTCATTGCAGAGAAGGTAAGATAACTTGCTCATATTGTTTCTTAGAGGCTCAAGTTCTGTGGCTCTCAATACCAGAACTTGTGCTTGCCCGGTACTTCCAAAAACGTCATTGAAAGCTTGTTCTCTTTTTAACTACATTCTTTCCTCTATCCATTTATATAGCAACATCATGTTAAACATTTAATTTATCAGCTACTATCACAGAACAATATTATCCCAGAAGCACATACTGAAGAGGAATATCTGGAACATCTATTACCTTTTTATTGATCCTTATGTGTGATTCTGAGCTTTTCTCAGTTTCCCTTCTGACAGCTTCCTGAAGATCAGAGGCTTGTTGTATACATGTTAATGCTGCCAGTATCTCATCTTCTAACAACATTACATCTTCATAGGAAATTGGCCATCCCAAATTCTCTAAAGCCTCCAGCAAGGCTTCTTTATGTTGCATATATTGGACTGGCCCACACTCTTTAAATCTTTAAAAAAAAAATTTTTAATGAGTAATCACAAGTAGGAAAAAATTCAATTTTGGCAGTACTTTACAAATAGAATCACAAAGCTTAAAGGCAGAATAAAACATCAGATTCATCTAGTCTCTCTTCTGTATACCACAAGTTATAGTGTTTCATCTAGCTACTATCCAGTTGTGTTTAGTCACATCTGGTTTAACCATATCTCATAGAATGACATCTACAGAGCAATTCAAGTGGCTGAGCATAGATGTCTGGTGCCATTTTAGATGTTTTAGAATATGTGAGGCATCAATAAAGAACTTGGAGATATGACTGTGAAATTATGGAAATCCCTGGCCCTTCTGTACAGCAGCAAGGGTGAAGTGACAAGCATCTAAATGCCTATTAAATCCTGATTTACTACATCAGTCTTGTCTGATGACAAAAAAAAGATACAATCTCCTGCTGTTTATTCCTCTGTCATTCCTGTACTGCTCAATTTTCACTCAACAATCAGGAGTTTGCTTCCATCCAGGGTTCAGGTTATGTCAATTTCCACTGGACTAAAAAGCCGTTTTGAACCTATGTACTGAAGGTACCTATTCACAGAAAGGTGAAACAGATACAGTCATCTTGTTGATAAAACCAAACTAAAACCCCCCAGATCAAAAACAGGTTAAATTGTTTAAATTTCCAATTGGAAGTAACATACTTCTTTCTAGTATTCAAATAATTCCTGTGGATCTTCTCTACAGCTTTGCCAGCATTTAAAAAATGTGAAACCTAGACCTGAAGGGAGTATTTAAAGTGTCTGTCTTTCCAAAACATACAGCCATGGTGATGCCTACCTTGTTGCCCTACTTTGTCACTGCTCATCTCTCTTCTCCTCTAGGAACTGCTTTGTATTGAAATGACACTGACTGGTATAGTTATTTACCTAGATTTTGTACTCTGATTTAATTATTAATCTACATTCAGTGTCAAATTAACCTATCTTCCGAGTTGGATCTCTCAACTGTTTTGAACACAAGCACAATATTACCACTTCTCTAGTAAACCTGAATTTCCCTAGTATCTGAGACAGCCTAGACACACTAGTGAACCAGATAGCTCTTCAACCAATTCTTTCAGGACTCCTGTAACCAAGTTAGTAGACTTCACTATCCTCTCCCTTCAGATTACTAATGATTTTGAAAGCATTGTTATTTTTTTGTAATACACAAACATGATCAATCAAATTATAAATTTAGAAAAGAAATAGATCAAATATTTCAATTTCTACACACCAATATTAACAATTTTGATATGCCCCTGTAGCAACAGACTGTACAACTGCTAGGACTTTTTTCCTTACATACATAATTGGCCATGCATTACCAACAATACAATATTTTGGGTACTGCCTTGTCAACTTTCTATACTCTACAACTCATTGTCTATCGACAGACATCTATTTCCTTTTATCAATTATATGCTGTTCTTATCTTTAACAGCCTTCATTTCCTCTCTGCACCAGAATGGGGTTTTAGTTCTCCTTAGTTATTATAGAACTGTGTATTTTTTGCTTATAAGTTTAAGCCTACTTAAAAGCATTCTACTTTTCATTCCCATTTTTCTGCCTAGAATATTTCATGCCAATTCAGTTTTCATTAATTGATCTTCAATGTATTCTCTGAATTAAACAGACACTAACTTCACTGATGTCAGTCCTGTTTATACAGCTGCTAGTTTTCTAAATCAATATACAGAAACAGGCTACTTAAAGTAGGACAAACCTCCAGTGTGATATACAATTCTAGCAAATGCTGTAAAGGTGCTTATTATACCTTTACAAAACAGCCACTGAAGTGCTCTTTACCAGATGAGGGATTTACCTTGATGACAAAGGTAATGACATACTGCCCTCCCAAGGCCCTGTTTACTTTTAAAAGTAAAAGGCACTGCAAGGAGGTGGTCTAGAATTTAATATTACTCCATATCACAAATACATTTTTGAAAGTAAGGTATAGTTCTGAAATATTTGAAAATAAAACCCTTTGGTTACAGAAACAGTGATTAAAAGTATCAAATATTTATGACCAGCCTTTCAGAGGTAAGTCAGAAAACCAAAAGGTGCTAGCTTACTTGTCTCTTTCCTCCTGAGATAGCGCTCTCCAAATTACTAGATTTAGGCGCCTATCAAAGAAAGCAAAACAGTTTTTGAGGGAATGCAGTTCCTTGAGTATCTGATCATCTCAAAACTAGCAAATAAACACAGTTTCTTAAGATATCTGCACTGATTTGTATTCCAAGAACTCTAACATAAAACGGTATCCTTATCATTCAGCTATGAAATTATCAACTGCAAGAGAAGATGGGAAAACATCATCTTCCATCAAGTAGCAACATGTCTATTTCAGGGTCATAGAAGGATTAATGGCAATCACTGCTGCTTCCTGCCAGGATTTTCTATGGATGATTCTCTTCAGCACCAGCAAGCTAAATCAAATAACAAAACTGCTTAAAATGCCAGTTAAGCTAAGCACAGTTCTTCCAATTAAACAGTTTCAGAAAAATGTAGGTTGCAGACACATGGAAAGCAATACTAATTTTTAATTTTTTTTTTCTCCTAAAATAACCCTTCAGTTGTGCTGTTTAGATTTCTACTTCATTAAACTCTGGCTATGAAGAAAAACTACCAACAGGAAAACAGAAGTGATTATCCCAAAGCAATGGAGTTCTGAGATCTTTTAAAAGCACCACTAAACTTTCTGCTTTTGCTTTTTAGACATAAATTATAAACTTTTACTACATCACCTAGCTTACAGTTTTCTCTATTTATTAACATCTCAAATAATTAAGCTGTCACTCAATTACCTTATTTCATGCTCTAAAATAAACCTCTACCAATGACTCTAATTGCTGTAATTATCAAAATTTTCAAACTTACTTTGGAAATACTAGAACAAATGAATTGTTTGGAAAAATTCAGATTGTAGCTATTAGACTTTTAACAGTCTTGCTAGATTTACTGGTGCACATACAAAAAAGCTCATTAACACCAGACTTTGAATATGAATTTCTTGTTGATTCATTTTATCTACTAGAAACCAACCCCCAGCCTTTGTAGAATGTAAATTACTCCTTTCACAATCTGCAGCCTCAGCATGCTCCACTGCCTATTTCATACTTCTAAATGTGCACACTAGTAACTAATTCATTTGTAAAAGCCTCTGGCTATACAAGATCACATACATTTTGAGGCTTCCAGAGCTTTTCTCCTTTGATACTAGATATTCTCTTTGTCAGAGCACAAAATTTCTGCCCTTGCCACTTTTTACTTTCTTGCATCTCATCTATGCATGGGGAAGACATTGTCATGATTGCTTCTGTTCTCGAAACCTGCATGCCCTGACATATTGCCTCATCTATAGAGGTCAGAATAAATTTGGGACCAATCACCATTCACAGAGCTGAACTGCAGCCTTTGAAAATTCCATTACTGGAAAAATACTGTGGCATTTACAGCAAAATAAATTTGCCTGGGTTGCTGTTTCACATGTAAAGGAAAATCAATGAGAAATCTTTTTTACATTGTCAATTATAAGGATCTTCAGACAGATCTGTCTTGTATACATCTTTTTCACAGAAGCAGGGAACTCAATCCTAGTATTGTAAATATACTGATTCATTGACCTCTACGGGTAAACATAAATAAACCATACTCATAATCATCAGTTTTAGGGAGACTGGGAAAACACTGTCAGTAGAAGATCATCAGAGTTTAATCAGAAAACACTTTTCTTTCCCTCAAAATTGAAGTAAATAAATGTAAAATATTCAATGGTATGACACAGCAATGAAAAATTTGAATGTTTTTTTTCATAAGTCACCATTCAAAATATACCGCTTGAACTTTCTATCAAAATGAGTGACAAATCCAGATTTTTATGAGTTCTTCATCAGCCTGATAATAACAGTATTATCTCAGTGACAGAGGACACCAACCCAATAGATTTTTCTCCTGTGAATTCCAATAATTTTAGGTATAGGAGGTAATAAATAATTATTTATTATATATAAAAATATATATCTATATAACCATAATTATTTTTACACAAAAGATAGATACATTTAGAAATAGGAAATTGGGAATAAAAAAGAGCTATTACATACTTTAAAAAGAACTGATAGGATCATAGAGCTACAGAGGAAAAATAAAATAAAAACAAACCTTAAAGGGTTTAAGTGGAATTAATCAAAAAACAAAGACTAAACACTTGTCATCAAGAGGGTTTTGATCACATAAAATAATTATATCTGTAAATGTTATTAGAATACAACCTGTAAAGATATCTCATTTATTAAAACAATTGTATTCAAAGGTCTCATAAGGTTATTGAGTGACATTAGTAATCAAATAATTCCATTACTTAAAAAAAATGCACAAAGTTAGATTAAGGAAAGAAATAGCTTAGAGATAAAATGTCCTTGTCCTGTTTAATTCCAATATGCTTTTACCAACATTTAATTAATAAGCACAATGCATATCTTTCTCATAAAAATAAATAAGTAAAATAGTATCTTACAGGTGTCTCAGTTACACTCTTGCATCATAGTTAGGTGCTAGGCAGCTGGCAGCAAAAAGCAGGCCACTAATTTAAATGTCAGTCTATGGATTTAGAAGCTTTATTCAAAGTTATAAATCTGGCTACTACTGTATGTTATAGGGGGATTTCTCCCCAGGTTTATTGCAGGAAAGTAAAAATTATAATTTTTTTTGTCATTGAACAAACATAATATGAGCAATATATTATTTATTATCTCCTTGACTGTTATCTGTTGGGGTTTTTTTATTTGAAGAAAATAAACATTTCTCCTACAGGTTGATGGTGCATTCAAGTGTTTCAATGAGCAGAATTACTAGTATTGAGCAAAGCATGTGTGAGCAAAAACCCCCTACATAAGAAAAAATCTGAAATTAGACTTCAAACATCATAAATTTCTGATGAGTAGACTTGCCTTTCATAGGATTTAATTGCTTGTTCCAGCTTCTCTTTATAGGCATCAAGATTCACTGCCTGGGGATTAATTAGTGTGATCTGCTTCTTGTCGTTGCTAACGTGGGCAAATGGTAACATCTATTATACAATAAAAGACAAATACTTCATTTATCATACCAGTTCTCTCCACCAGAATAACTGAATACCCATGAATTCATGTCCAAGAATCAGAACAGACAGGAGGATCACTGGAAGGCTGCAGAAAGAAAGATCTGAGCACCCTAAACAAATGTCAGAATTAAGACATAGTTTCCAGCCCGTTATGCAGAAGTTGCAAATTAATATTCTTAACTACTAGTTAATTCTAACCAAATCGGTACTGTCAAAAAAGTCACTGGGTAGGTTAAGTGTAGGTCAGAAGGGAGACAAGCATGTCTAGATCTTGACCATATTGCAGATGGTATTGCTTTGAAACAGCATTCTCCTGTACTTATTAGCATCTAATTCTAGCATACAGATTGATAGTTACTAATTGAAGGGCATTCAATACTCTTATTCTGGAGGATCATATTTGCTATAGAATTAGAGTACTAGAAGTGGAAAGAGATGTTTTTCATCATCACACTGATCAATAAAGAATGAACAAGGTGGATATTGCTCACTGAAACTAGTCTTAATTAACCACAATAGTGCTTAGGAATCTCACAATACAGCATCTACATAAGTCAACTTCATTATAAAACAGAAAGCCATACACTTAAAAGTAGATCTTCTAAAGGTGGAGAAAAGGGTACAAAAGGATGACAGAGAGGAAGAAAGATTCCCTCCCATCTCTCAGTACAAATCCCACTATCATTCAGCCTCTTAAATTACATAGCACTTCATATAAGAAAAGCTGTTTTATATATCAATGTCCTGATGATGATTATAAACAGAAAAAAATCCAAGAAAGAAATGGAGAAGATGCAGAATGTTACTCTCCCCAAAACTGTCTTCAGTACATATGGTTGAGTGTGAATATCCAAGTGTCTGTCTGAGATCAGTATATAGATGACAAAAAGATGGATTAGGTTCAATTTAAATTAAATTAATCCCCTTGTTGGGGGAATAAGACAAGCAATCAAAAAATAAAACAACAAAAAGACTACTTTAATTGACAAAATTTTTCAGTGATGTTTTATTTGTATTTGAATCATTACAGCCTAGCTGGATTCCAAATTACTGCTGTGTGACCATTTTTTCAGGAGCAGTGGTGTGACTTCATATTCCCCTCTCTGATGAAGAGGACGTCGTTTCTCTGATTAATAAATCTGTACCACATCAGTGCCAGACCACATCAAAGCTCCTCATATTAAATTAATGTTAAGATCACTTAGAAGCTACAGTTAATGGGAACATGTCAGTGAAGTATTTTGCCAAAGACAGATGAGGTAAATCTCTGCCCAGAAATGTGAGCCATGAAATCTGGCTACTTGTCATGTCTGGGTGGAGTCTGAAAGCTGAAAGGCAAGGAACTGAGAGTACTTGTCTTCCAGTTCCATACCGCCACAGTTGTTGTCTGCTAAATTACTCAAACCAAGTTTATAAAAGTTCAGCAGAGCTTTGTAGAAGCCCTCGCTTATGTTCTCTTACAAATTCCCAGAGTAGAAACAGTATCATTTTCAAAATTAACATTTAATACAGTTTATAAAACACTTTGAATAGAATACGAGGGGCAGACAAACCTAAACACATTGTTACAGTATTGAAGAATAAAACCAAATCGGAATATGTTCTTAGCAAATAGAAAACTTGAAATATTATGCAACGAAAACTGCTCACAAAGTAAAGTGAAAATTGACAGATTCAGCTTGAAGAAATCACAGGGAAGCTTTTTAGTGCCAAAATGTTTTGTCATTTTTCTAAATCAAATACTTTACTTAAACTTTCATGTCAAAAGAATTCACTTGTTTCAAAATGGCTCATTTCAAAACCAAAATTTCAGATTTTTGAAGACAAAACCAAAGCAAAATAACCCTAGAAAAATCTTTCTTATTTTAGATCAAGCAAGATGTCTTGCTTGGCTGACTCTGAACTTGATTCTTCTGAGCAAAGTGTTAAGTCAAAACTCCATGTCTTGCAAAGCTGTACTTAAGATGCCACAATCTGCAACGGATACTCAGATGGTTCTATGGGAAAGTTTGCTCCAAATCTACCACAGTGCAAATTAGACAAGCCCCCAGACCAATTTCTTCTCTGGATAGGAATCTGATGGGTGGTTTAATGAACTAACCTCCTTGAAATAACTCAGGTGAAACTGACAGGTCACACAGAACTGACATCAACAGGTCAGCCTCCTGTTAATGAACAGTTGTTATGGAAACCTTTTGCTTGCTGCATCCCCAAGGTGAGAGAACTGCTCATAGTTACTCCGTCATAACTGCTAGCAAAGACCGAAAATAAAAATTTTACTATCCCCAGAGAAGCAAACAAGGCTTTCTGCATTCCACAATAAGAAAACTAAGATCTCAGAAGGAAGAATGCAAAAATGTCTATACACGTATTATCTTCAATGAAGTCTTCTGAAGTACTGCAATAATCAAGATTCTTAATCAATTTGTTAATGTCTCATATTCAGGCTCTGTGTCTAGTCCAAGAACCTTTTTTCTGCTTTTCCTTGTTATGCTGGCATGACACTTGAGGGAGAATGGGTTCCATAGCTCATAAATTCTACTGGTTCTACTTGTGTGCAGCCCCTAACCTTCTTTTTCCTTTCTATACGCTGCTCCAGATCCAGAAAAATCCATGCCTCCACTCATAGAACAATAAATCTCCACTGCCTAAGAAACTGAGTGTCTTTATACAATTGATGGGGATTAGCAGGTACAAAAAAGTGGTAAAAATGGTATATTACTTTGTGTTTATATCCCCAAATCTAAAGAAAACCCATGGATCACTGTTCAGATTCTGTCCAGCAGCTGTTCATTCTTAGAACACTGAACACTGAACTTAATTCAGGCCTGAAATAGACTACCATAAGTTCCTGTGAACTACTGTTAAAAATTACCTGTATCGCCCGCTGAATCATAGTTTTGATTATTTTCAAAAGACCATTATGTTATACAAATAACTTTTTTTACAAATAGCAGTGTAAACGCAGCTCAGGATTGTCTGGAAAGGATTCAAAGATGTTTTCATTTAGAAACACGGCAGAAAGGACTCTTCTTAGTAGGAGTATTCAGAAGAAGATGGAAAAAAATGTGTCTGTCCAGAAATCAGTTGTAAGAGTTATGTAAAAGTCACAACACCTTTTGCTTAACATTACTCTTAGAGTAGATTGTTTTCTACAGTTTAGAATCATTGAATATCTGATTTTTTTTTTAAATGGCTATATCTGAGATGTTAAATTGTACAATTTTTAATGTTTTCGATACAAAAAGTGATCTTTTTATAGCATACAAAAAATTCCTTAAAGATCTTGGGTTTGACTTGCTTTTGGTAAACCAGAGGACCTGGTTCTGCTTCAATAATCTGCATGCAATATAGCAAAAAATCCTGTTCCTAAATTTAAAAAAACAATCATGAAAACTTAAAATGTACAAAAGTGTACATTTGTAATAAATATTTACTTCGCTGTATATCATATCCTATTCCAAACCCTTTGCTTACACCTTTTTATTTAAACAGATGCTGGTTAGCTTTTGAGTATTGTTTAATTAGTTTTAATTGTTAGTTAAAATGAGCTGCAGCATATTCGTAAGACTTTCAGAGGATGCATCACATAAGACAAATAAGAGCAACTTGCCACAAAATTAATTTCCTTTAAATGGAATGGAAATTAGAGCTTCATGATACACAATTTATCATGAATTTTGCACCTCCAGAATCTCACAATAGTCTACACCTATCAGAATTAAATTCTAATTACTGAGATGCAATGCTATCAATGTTCTTAGCAGACACCTTGAGAATGCACAAATCCACAAACTGCACCTGCACAGTTTTCCGAATGGCTTTAAGGACCTAAAATACATACTCCAGTGAATCAATACGCATCAGTAGAGGCTGTGGTGATCATGAAATTGTTGAACACCTGATGGCTGCACACTGCCATCAGCTGGTAACTGTGAAAAAAAAATATACAGTTCTAAAACTTAAGGGTAAAGTCTGCAAAAAATGCTATTAACTATCAGTTTTATCTTCTTACTGATGCACGAATGAACATTCAGATATGTATTATACACTTAGTGCACATCAGCCATCTACAATGAACACTAGAGAATGCAATTATGACATTTATAGAAATGAATTTTAAAAACCCTTTTGAAAAAAGTACCAAATTTTATGTTTGCTCTGAAATAGTGTAAGAGTTTTACCTCATCAAATACTTTAGACACTACATGCTTGTCCAGAACTGGGATGAATTTGGTACTACGAGGGACAGCTGTAGGAGCTAAGGCATCCATGATGGTAAGTCGCCTAGCAACCAAGCCATGAGTCTTTAACCAAAGAGCTGAAGGGATATCTAGAGAACTAGAAAAAAGAGACTATAAGATGTAGCACAAGGTAGAAATACGTTTCAGAAGTTTGAAATTACTGAAGAAAAATATAACTGTAATTTTTGTGACATACCGATATATGCACACACTTACCTTTGAGATGTCCTTTTCACAGCTTTCTGCATTTCCAGATCTAAGATAAAGCATTTACATTTCATTGTCTCAGTTTTTGTGCACACAAAAATATATATAAATAAGCTGACAAATAATAGCATCATATTTTTTATTTGAGCCTACTAGCAGTGTCACAAAGACTACACATTAATGTCTATTCAGTTACTAAATTAATCAATAAGAATTATGTCTCCTGCATTTCTTTGTGCTTGATCAATAGTAACAGTGTTGCTATACTCCTCATGTGCCCTAATTAATCAATGACAAAATTTATAAAATAGGTGGAAAATAATTTAATTTTTTTAAAAAAACCTAAACTTTGTATTTTTTTCTTTCTTACAACTGAAAAAGAAAGACTAGCCAGTTTATTCCCCAATTCAAGATATGATACCAAGTACTACCAGGATTGGCTAATTTAAGGTATTAAATATATATATATAGGTATACCTTTATGAAAATTCTTATAAAAGGTATATGAAGAACTAAAAATAAGATGGTGAAATATTTAAAATGTCAAACATCTTTAAATACCATAGGTGAGATTTTACAACAACTTAGAGAACCTACCATGAAGTTCAGAGCTGCATTAATTACTGAGAGAAATTAAAACTATCTGGATGTGTACACAAGCCCCATTGGAGATACTTCTGTCTCTACACATGTTTCTGTCCCAGAGAGCATGTTTTTCGCAAGTCTAAGCATACTAACAAAGTGCAACCTGTCTTACATTGGTACTGCATAATTAGAATAACCAGTCCCAGCTTTAACCTCAACAACGAACATAACTACAAATTACGAGATCACGACAACAATTACTGTAGAACAAGAATCTCAAGATCCATTTATTCTGTTGATAAGAAGCAACTGTGATATCCTTTCAGCAGTCTAAGGCACAACTGTATCACAGCTGCCGCACACCGTGGACATAACTAAGCTGTTGTAAACCGAATAGTTAGGGCACTGGCAGGAGTCTGGCCACAGCTTATATGCTGTGCTACAATACTCTCCTGCATCTCCAGCCCTCTGCATCTCTGCTGCATCCCAGTCCTTTGTACTCCAGGTCTGCATGGTTATGCCTCAAATGAGGTGCCATTAGTTACAAATGCAGCAGGAGAAATGTTATTCTCTGCTTCACCCAGAGCTACCTGTTGTGCCAACTTGCCTTTGAAAACAGTTGTACATTTCTCACTCTTTTTGACAGAAAAACTCTTCTTTTTAGGAGCTATTCCTTCCTCTGGGCTTTTTCCCCTAGATTTCACACTATGGCTCAGGATTCGCAGCAGACTTGTCTTTGTATGCTCTGTAGGTGTTGAAAGGGAAAGGAAGGAAAAGATAACTTACTGCTCAAATACATCCCTGGGAATTTTGAGTTCCTCTTTGGTGTCCAGTCACGATTTTTAAGGGACTGCCTACTCAAGACCTCAAATATAAAATTACTTCAGCACTGATTTGTACTTTGTGCTTTCCCAGGAATGAAGACTTCTTTTACATCAGCTAGGTAAACTTGGTTTCATACTGAAGGCAAAGGATACTTCAAAGAGAGATGTAGTGTTACAGGTGTAGTAAGTTAAATATTAGCTCAAGTAATGCTGTAATTAGTGAAACATAGATCAGCTGTTCATTCTTCCCAATGACGTACTTATTTAGAATAAAGAAATAAGGGTTTAATATCTACTATTAGAAAACTATTTACAGAGCTTTCAAAACATTCTGTCAAAATGGTTAATATTTCATGTCTGATTGGGCCAAATAAGTAAGATGGCTGAAAAGAAAAAAATGAAGAGAAGTTAGTTAAAATTTCAGAAAGAGGGTTATTTAAATCATCAAGGGCTTCGTTTCATCCTACAACAAGGGATGCATCTTGCTATTTTTAAAAGAATCTTTTCAAGTTAGTGAATAAATTCTGCTAACAACTACAGTTCATTCTAGTCTTACCTGCATATAAAGCTTTCTTCCTTCGGGCTGGACTGTCAGCGGTGGTTTGCCAGGTTTGCTGATGTGGTGTCATTGCTGGCTCTCCTGAAGCACAGCATGACCTACTGCTAAGAGTAGTACTCAGCTCTTCAATGTCTTTGGTTTCACAAGACACAGTATGTTTCTGCTTGTGATTACTGATTTTAAGTGACAAAAACAAGAAACAAGCAAGAAGTTATTCAAACATGTATCACTGGTTTAAAAAAACAGTAAGCTGAAGTCTTTTGGTAATTGAAATATTCATTTCAAATGCTTCTATTATCCTAGTCTGCATTTCAAAAGGGAGTTCAAAGGAGGTTAAAATATTCTTAGTTTTTTAAACTATTTAAAAGTTGTCTCTTAATCTATGTAAAAGATGTTCATTACTTTTAAGGCAACATCCTCTTATATTTTAATAAGGTTAGAATGTTCTGTAATAGCCACTTTGAATCCTGGGGGAAAGAGTAAACCTGTCATCAACAATGAAAATAACTAACACACACACACACATATATATATATATGCATATATATACACAAACACACACACGTATATACCTATGTCCCAACATTAATAAAAGATAAAATGTGCAAATTCTGAAATAAAGACTCATACACATTTTTATACTGGACATCCTACCTGCACTTACATACATATGAAGTTGTTCCACAGCACTCTCCACATTCAATTTACATTATTTTTAATAATTTTATTTTAACTTACTGTTTTTAATAAATTTCTGTCTTAAAAATACTATATTTTGTAATGTATTTTTTTGCTTTTGTACCATGACTGCACAGCTAAGGCACAGGACAGGCTATTTTTTCATTAAGGTTGTGCTCCTGTAAAGATTACAAATAACTTCATATCTGAAGCTACAGTTTGTTTCTGTTTCTTCCCCAAAGAGAAACGCAGTATATGCAGACATGCAGAAAACTTTTCCACAGTCACTTAGGAGTCTGCCTTCAGTACACTGTGGAAGGACCTCTTTTTGAATAGTCATTCTTGGCACCAAGAGATTTTCAGCATGTTTTTCAACTGATGCTGAACATGAAAGTATTTTTAATGATGAGATGACTCAACTTTTGATAAAAAACAAGGATAAATATGACATGAACATATAGACACGCTTTGTAAAATCCAAAGTGTGAAAAGAAGTAAGCTGAATTTCATTTTTGGTGTTTACCTTATTTTAAACAAATACACTTGTATGTAATTTATGTTTCAATCAGCATATCCAAATGAGCAGCAATTTAGTCATGAAGTAACAAGCCAGCTCTATCAATAAGACAATTATTTTTTGTGAATTCTCTAGGTCAGAGGGAGCAACTTTATTTTAGCAACTTTACCAGAAAAACATTTTTACCTCTTTGCTTTATTTCTAACCATTTGAGACTACTAAGATATTTAAGATCATTTTGTTTCAGGCACCACAGTATTGTTGTGTTTTTCCAGATTTTTCTTTTCCATTACTGTAACTGTTTAAAAAAAATTTAAAAAACCCCTACAATGAGAAAAAACACCAACAACCTTTCTTTTTAAAAGAGGAGAATGTCAGAGGTTAAAAATGCAAGACAATGGAAATGCAAGACAAAGGAGCAATGGAACAAATAGCTTCCATCTCTTATTAACATAATAGCAGCATGAGGACATACTTATTCTCTGGATCATTTTCTCCATTATAACAATCCATCATCAGACATTCGGCATGAAAGGTCTTCACTGTCTCTAGGTCTCTTTGTCCTTGTTCAATCTCTCTTTTCAAAAGATGTATGTCCTCACTCTAACAAAAAGAAAATCAAATGTTTTATTACAATTACTCCTAAACATGTTTAATTTCTGAACCGGAACTATGCAAGCTCTCATAATAATTTCGAGTAATGATTCAGTTAGGACAGGTGCATAATTTTATATAGTTTTTCAGGTAGTCTCTCTTCTTCCTAAATCAAAGTTTGATTTGTTCACTTTCTTTATGTATGAACAAACTTACAGAAAACAAGATTAAAATGTACTTGGCAATACAGCCTTTCAAATTATTCTTCCTTTTTAGGAAAAGGACAAGCATTCCTTAACAAGCCAGTTACCCCTTGGGATATGAACAGCCATATTTCTGAATGGTGCAATGAGGTCAGTAGCTCCCCTCATTCCAAGCAATTAAGCAAATCAGTAAGCAAATAAAATACAAGATATGAACACTACAACTGTTTTCCTGTCACCCTATAGATCACAGCCATATCACATACTGTCCCTAAAAAATGGGCAGTAAAAACCATACTCTTCAAGTAAACATTGGAACTGAGTGGGAATCATTTGGACTGAGGAGGAAACAGGAAGAAAATTCCAATTATGATCTCTTTACAACTCCCACAAGGCCAGAAGCCTGGAGATGGGCAACACATACTCTGTCTCTCATCTTTCCAACAAACGCAGCGTCGCACAACCTACTTCAGCAGAATCTCTGGAATTGCCCAGTACACTCTCTGATATCTTCCAAGAGATGGAGTATTTTCACATCTTCCTTCCGATCAGTGTCTGCAAAGTTCTACATTTCCTGCTACTGCCTTGTTCCTGGTTCTTCTCATTGTTCCACTGCCACCATTTCTAAAATTTGTGGAACTAATTAACTGAGTTTTAACTTTAATTAAAAACAAGAATATTCTTTAAATGATTGTTTCTGTTAGTCTATTCAGAAATTTCCCATTGTGGATTGTTAGATTGAGCTGCTTAGTCTCACTTAGTCACACTTGATAGGTCACTGCTATTCTAGTAATTTTACGCATTATAGATCTCTCCCCAGTTGCTATTGTGAAGGAAACTTCTAGCAAAATTCATAGAATCATGCATTCATTATCGTTCAAGTTCAGCTCTGCATTCTCTCATTTATTAACAGAATACAAACCAGTTTCATTTTAAACAGTAACATTGCCGAGACAGTAGAGATTACATATGTTTCTTCCAGAACTGAATTTGGTCTATATGTTTTTTTGGGTTGGGGGCAGAGGGAAACTGTTCTGCAACAGTAGCGGTACAAATGTATATTGCATGATATTTGGGCATTTTTGTTGTCGTCTAATAAAATTTCATAAGCAAAAAATGGCACACAACTTCAAATCTGACTAGGATTAACAATCTTTTTTTAATAATCTATTGTAATATGAAATCACAATAATGCAAGTCCTGTGGTTCCTTCAATAGCATAAAGAAACAAACACATTTATTTTCAAATACTCACAACAATAAACTCTGCAGCATCAGGATCAGTCAAATAAATGTTGTAATAATGAAACCGTCCCCCTGCTTCAGTAGATAGTTTGTATAAAAATTTATTAGCTTCTGTATCATCACAGTTGAAGGATACAGTATGGATGGGAATATTACGATGAAGCTGGACTTGAGCCAGAATTATCTGGGGGGGCTGAAAATTGAAAAATGTATATTAAAAAAAACATGTGACATCTAGAAATGTATTTATCAAAATATGAAGAATTTGTAGGAATCTAATCAGTCATACTGTTGCTTTGAGACAGGTATAGGTCTGTTAAAAGCATACATTTTATATGAATTGCTCTTTCATAATTATATAAAAGGACCTAACTCAAAATTGACTTTGAAACACTGATAATGCATTAAGGCACAGGATACTCTAATAAATAAAATCTAAATTATAATATAATCAGTACTCTTTGTTTCTGAAGTCTTATAGGAAATTACTGGAGTATAGGAAATTGAACATTGGTGTTTAGTATCACTGAATGTATATAACTGAATATTTTTGGATGTATATAACTTGCTTTTTTTTATTAAGCTGAATTAGTTCAATGGTAAGTTCATTCAATACCAGAAAACAAAATAGAGGCTGAGAAAATAGGAAAGCTAGTTTTCTTCCTCCAATAAGTAAATTAAAATTAGGTAAGAAAGTAAAAGATTGACTATGTCTAAATATTTTGAAGGATAATTTTTAAATTCTTTAAGTTCTGACACACTTTGGTTGTTCAGAATCTTAATAAATTTAGCTTTCTGCTGATATTTGCAATATATTTGTTTGCTGCACTTAAAAGCATTCTTGGTAATTTCCTTTTTTTCATCTAAAAAGCATAATATAATTCATAAAAGCCATTATTAATTAGGAAAAAAGAAATGAAGTGTTCATGAATTTCTAACTTTAAGAAAATATTAGGATGAAGAATCCTTTTATCAACAGAACAAAAACAAAACAAAAACAGAACAAAAAGAAAAGTGAGCCTTTATGACTTTTCTTCCATATCAAGATTTAAAGGCATTATTTCTGAAAGTTTATGATACTTCCTGAATCCTAGATTTATTGTATATGCTTCAATAATTAATTTTATGTGCCCTTCAGCCCAGCTATTTATCTAAGTCACAGTTTTGCTGCATGTCTGCTATTACAACCAAGCCAAATTTTCCATAGCAAATACAGTATTCCCAGAATGCCAGATAGTTTTCACCATGTATTACAGCTTCTAAGCTCAGTTCTACCTAATTTGCATCATTGTATCTGACCAACAAGTGGGTTTTTCCAGTTTTTAGTTGGTATTATATAATGCAATACAATATGAAATAGCATCATTTTAAGCCACAGTAACAACTCATTTGATTTTATTATCCACTTAAAGTGAGACTTAAAGCAACACCAGTTCTCTGCTACTCCAGAATTACACCTACATGAGATCAAATTTGACTCATTAGGATAAAAATGGAATTTGGTATCATATGGAGACTGAATGGAACAATATTAATGGTAACATCTTTATATGAAAATAATTTAAATTAATAATTAGGACCTTACTCCTCAAACATGACAGCGTTTGCATAAGCTTTGCACCAGAATGTAAGAAGGTGCCTGCCTATAAATTTGATGTGTTCTTTAGGGAAAAATATTGAACACACACTTGGTGGTTGTTTTTTTTTCTTATTTTGGTATCAATAATTTTCTTTTTAGGTTTTTAAGACATCATTATTTTCTGATTTTTAATTCATCAGATATTTGTACTAAGTCAGGGAGATATTTTATTTAACACAAATCCTAACCTTGATATTAACATACAGCTTTAATGTTTAATTAGATCAGATCCTGCAAGTAATTCATGATAAATGTCATGAGCTATCATGCACCAAAGACTAGACTGTGGGCAGAGAGTTTTAATCAAAATCCCTTCAGAAACAACACATTCTTCACATACAATTTTTCAACATTATGACAATATCCAAGAGACTCAGCTCTGCAGGAATGATATTCATCTCATACTTCAGCCTTCTGACACCACCACTGTAGCACCACATTTTCTGTTTTTCCCTTTCATAAATACCTGGTCAGGTCTCCCATCAGTCAAGAGATAAATAGCCTGAGTGTCGGTATCCGCAAAAGCAATCTGGAGAGCTTTGAGTGTATTTGTGGAACTTCCAGCCTAAGAAACCAAAGGAAAAAAACCAAAGAAATAGCTATAAAAACTAACGGTTCTTTGCCTCTGTTCTTAAATTCATATGACAATGTACTGATTCAGGGGATATTACAGAACTGAAATGAGTAATAAAATGGTGACAATATTTATGTCACATAGCTAGAAAAATCAAACCAAATGTCAAAGTAGCATAAATTGATACCAAATTGATATTCAGTGCTTACGGAAGCACACATAAGCAAAATACTGACAACAGAAATAGGAGCTGTAGAAGCGAAAGCAATCACTAAAAGACTATAAATAGATAGCAAGATGTGAGATACAATTTATTCGTTTAAATTTTCCCATTGCTGCTCCTGATGGCCAACTCATCAAACTTGAAACAGATATTTTACTTAAATAATTCAAAAGCTCCACAAAAGAGTTGCATAAGTTTATTTATCAAAAATAAGTAAAGAACTTCCTGGTTTTCTCAAGAATTTTTCCAGAATATCTCCCATCTACCCCCTCAGCACATCAGTGTAAACAACATTTATTTTTTAGCACAGACATTTATTTTTTAGCACAGATGTTAGCTATAACAACAAAAAATATGCAGTAAAGCAAAACTGTGCCCCCTAAAAAATCATATTTGAGTAACACTAACACTTTTCCTGCGTCATTCACAAACTTAGTGATTATGATCTGTCTTACTTCTTTTTGGACTAAATGCAATTCCACACTCTCTGAAATGCATTTCATGGCTTATGGAAACATAAAAACTACAGTTTACATCTTCAGACTTCCACCTTTCAAAAATTCAGTGTAAAAGTACTTCCACATTTAGGGGAAAAGTAAAGTTTTATCAGTATGAAGTGTTTTATGAAGTCTTAGTCTTAGCCTTTCTATGGGGCCAAAGCAAAATCCATGAAATGGTATGAGTGTTTTAAGCTAGTGTAACACCCCAAGTACCAGTCTGGAAGGCAGTGAGGATTGCAGTGGTGTAAGAAGAGACTAAGGATCCACATATATAATGCATTACAGAAAATAAATGTAAATCACCAACATTGACCCATATGTGGAAAAATATGTTTAGAGATAGCACTATTTTTTCAGTCCAATTGTGTTAAAACTTCTTCCAATCCATCCCTCTAGCAAACACTTCTATTAGAATGAGCAGAGTAAGAAAATCAGGTGAAATGGAAAAGTAGATGCACTCTGAGAGTGACTCTGTATGGCTGTGTAAGAATATATGGGCCAGACAACAAGATAGTTCAGATGCTATATATTCCTACCTTCTAATCCACAAACAATCCTTACTAGTACATAGTCATAAGAAATAACTAGGCTGAGCCATTTTGTTTGTGTTAAATATATCTAGTATTCTTAATGTTTTAGTAAGCATTATAAAGTTTTTGGTAAATGTCGCTCATTATTATGTGTTAATTGGCCATGCTGGTTCTTTTCAATAATGGTACATGGTTTTGATTGGATTTGAAACAAAACAACTTCTTCCACTACATCATGAAAAAACACTGTGGATGCTGATGGTGTGAGGGAAATAATTATGTACCTTATCATAAAAGCTGGTAATTTTAGATTTCTCAGTTGCAATTGTTACAGATGGACACTGTTTTTATCAGTGTTTAAATAAAGTTGACACGTTTCAACTACATGGCATAATCACCCCTAAAATTTTAAAGGTTATCTAAAGGATTTTTAAGGAACAGTTAGTTACTGTTTATAGCTCAGCTTCCTTATTCAACATCCTGAGACCAATGTGTATAAAATGAGATCAAAGGATCTACTCTGATTAATATTCCAGAGCAATCCTCTGTTCATTTCAGCTTCACTGTAAAGTCAGCTTTCTGATCTCAGCCTTATGCTTGCGCTGCTTTAAACAGACTAAAAGGTCAGCAGGAGATGCCCACCCCCCTTAAAAAAGTAGACTGTTCTTGTACCGTTCTCTGTACCATTTCAGATGGCTAGATCTGAACATAGAAGGAAATTTATAATCAACAATTCACAACTTCATGAATAATGATGAAAAAAGCCATTCCCAAATGCATATACAAAGATGGTATCAAAGTATAGTAGTTCAAAGTACTATCAACTTGCATGATGCTGTACCACATATATGGCTTAAACAGAGCCAACTTTTCAAGTCTGAAGAAAGGCAGTAAAATTAAGTTTACTAGCCTCAGTTATAAGTATTCACCAACTACACACTGAGGCCACACTAATACTTTCTTTTCTCCATGTGTTTGTCTCTTAGTACTTTCCGAGAATATCAAGTTATTTATCTTGCTTTGTAGTCTCAGAGGTATTATGTAGCTTACCCGATTCCCTCATCCTCAGTAGATTCATGATTAAGTTTGAGGAAGAGCTGTTGTAATCCTGAGGACTCTTATTATATAAGCATGTTCCCTGTCTTAGAAAACATAACATGGGATATATCTGTATTGTTATAGGACTGATTTTCAGTCCTGTGTTCATAACATTTCTGTCTACATTTGACACACTAACTGGTCCTAAAGCTGCTGACAGTTACAGTCTAGTGGTTGGCTGTGGCTAACTACCAGCATTTCTACTCTGTTTCAGGGAAAAAATCTTCAGATCTTGGCTACCGTCAGAGAAAGAATATTGGGTAGACAGACAGACATTTGGTCTGTGTATGGTTGCTCTCATGCTGCTATGAAGGCTAAAGTCAGCTGTCTATCTATGCACCAAAAGAGACTAGAAATGCAATTCCAGCTGGCTGGCACCAATTTCCTGTCCCACCTCTGAACTGTAAGCCTCCCGGTGATAGCCCTCGTCCACACAGCACCCCTACAGCAAGACCGACAAATTTAGACACAGGATCTGAGCACTGTCACGGTTCCTACAGAAACCAAACTGGCCAAAGTTTGCATTGTGGCTTCTAAACATAGCAGGCTGCAAGTTGAATCAATATGATCTTACAAAGAGGCCCACAGTCAAAGGATTATTATACCTGACAAAGATAATATGTTTTACTCAGATCTGCTAAAGTCTATAGGCACCATCTATATTTTCAGTTTACTCAAGTCAAGTGCTTAGTCGATCCAAAAATAGCATAGCCTTACAGAAAGCGGAGACACAAATATAACTTTGTACAAACACTCTTTATGATAGTTAGTTTCCATGTTACCTCAAGACCTTTTATCCAAAGCCAAGCATCTTGCAAATTTTCCTCATTAACTTCAGCAAGTTTCTCTTGCCATGCCACTGCTTGGGCACTAAATTTCACAAAGTTAAATCTCTTTTTGCATCTCAGTTGTTCCTGCAAGAGACAGCATCTGAATTTTACTCAATGTTAAAAGAAAGGATACTTGTATCCTGAAATACTGACTAGTTGGAGTTGGTTTCATTAATATGTAGTTGATTATATGGCTACAATAAGTTATGATAGCATTCAGTTATGGTATACAGAAAGACATACGCAGACAGAGACAATTATTGCCTGCAACTATTAAGATTACATTAATTTCCCAATGTGAGAAATATGAATAAATGGGAACTTAAACTACTTCAACAGCAAATATCTAGGAGGGCAAGAAAGAGAGAGACAAAATTGGGTATGAACAGTGGTATAAGGAAGAGATTTTGACTGCTGACCAAAGGAAATTGAAACCAGAATCAAAGTAAGATATGTTTAGAGGAGGAGAACGTAGAGCACTGGCAAGGGGAACTAGGACAGCAAGAAAGAATTAAGTTAAGAATTTGCTGAAGTTGCTTTTGGACAGAAGTTATAAGGAAGGAAAGATTTGTGCAAGCTAGTACAAAGTTTCAGAGCCTGGAATCTTTGCCTCCCTTTCATCACCATTTCTGTGCAGCTGCCCATGAAACCTTCTGGCACAGTACCTAATCATTTTCTAGTGCTGATCTGCCTAGAGGATCACACCATACTATGTCCTATCATTTGTGCACTTAGCACAAAAACCTCTGTTACAATTTCACATTTTCTAGCCCTAATAATGACTGCTATCAATGCTAGACTGACGGAATTTCTGTCAGTTACTCCTCTCGGGTCTAAATAAGTTAAGATTAATCATGTTTTAACAGTGCCTATTTCTCTCAAATATTAATGTATGCTTAGGTGACATCACTGTAGTTTTCTAAAACTAAGTGCGATAAATCCCATCTAAGGTGTGTTTCCCAGTACTCTACTTTTTAGGTACTTCTGCACTTTGCAAGTCACTTTGCGAAGTTCTGAGTTACTGTAAGATGCAAGCAAGTTCAAAACATTCTACACTCTCTATTGTGAAAGCATGAAAGTGAATATAGAACACACATTTCAAATCACAATATGCACTGCTTAAAAATAAAAATGAAAATGCCAAAAGGTGTTTGATTGCATAGTTTTGGGGGGGGTTTCCTATTTTTTTCTCTTAGTTTTTTTTTAGGAAAGAGATGGCTTGAGGGAAAGAAAAACTACTTAAACTTTTTAAATTTTTAACATTTTCTCCAGAATTTTTTCAAATTTTTGTACAAGTAAAGAAAAACATATAAATTTTTAACTGAAAAATGAGCACACCAAGAAAAATAAAAATATTTTTATAAAGCTGCTTTTTAAAAAATAATTAAAAAACCAAAAACCTAGAGTAATAACCATCAAGAAAAGACCAGCCTACTCTGAAAAGCTCCTCAGTCATCAAAATCATCACGTTGTCACACCTGTATGAGCTGAAATATTTTCTCCTTCACCCATGGCAGCTTATCCTTCATAGAGTGGGATGTATCAATAAGAATATAGACATCATCTTCAACCATATTCCCAAAGAGCCCTCTGCTTCCTTGTTGAAGCCACTTGATCCTGGGGGAGGAAGAAAAAAATCAGAACCTAGTCTGTAAGATCTTTGGAGCTTTGCATATCAGAATCTAAGAGGAAGGATCTTTTTATCACTGCTGTACTTCTCGTTCTCTTTCCCTAAACACCTGTTACTACTCGCTGTCAGAAGCAGTACATTGGTGTGGATGAACCAATCCTCTGTCACTACATAACAACACAAGGCACTTTTATTTTCTAATTTCAGTAGGATTCTGGAGACAGACAAAGCAGACAAAGCAATACAGCACCTTTATAAAGTCAATTATTAGGTAGTTTGAGCTGGGAAATCCACGAGGAAGTAACTATAACTATTGCTCCTATAACTATTCTGCAGTCTGAACTCTGGAAATCTCTTAAGCATATGCTAACATGCTTCCTTTTTGAGGGAAGCGCTTGAGAACCTATTCTGCAAGGAACTTGAGCGCTCTGAAGAGTCTTAATATAATACAGATGCTTCAATGTTTTGCTGACCCTGAACCTTAAATACAGACTTGTTTTACATTTTAAACCGGATTTAAGCATGCCTGCCAGTTAAATACGTGCATACATACTGCTGTGTAAAGAACATTTCCTCAGTAATGGCTGCAGCAGGTCCAAATCTGATTTCCCTTGAGAATCATAAATTACTTGTCTACTGTGAAGCAGAGATATTTAACAGACAGAATATAATGGTCCTGGGAAAAATATTACTCATCTCCATAGAGGTTTAAAAAAACAGTATCGTAGAAATTCAAAGGATACTATTACATTTGCTGCTGATAGCCGTTTTGCCATTAGTTATATCCCCCAAAAGTGTTTGATGAGGTCTACCAAGACTTTTTACTAATGAGATGACCTATTCAAAACAGCAAATCCATAATCTTGGCTCAGACTTCAAAAATACAACAAGATGAGGATAAATGAAAAGGAGTAACAAAATTCTGTTTGACCTTGCTAAATGTATCCAGGCTATTATACTTCTGGTAGAGAAGCTGCAATGAAATGTAAGTTCACATCCTACTTTTTTCAGTGAGACATCTCATTGTACTAATACACAAAACAGAGGGCAACATTTATTCTTTCTTTTGGTTCTACAACATCCATTTTGCAAGTTTCCTTCTTCTCCTAATGTAGATATGAAAGCCAAATTACTTTAGGGCATCTTTAGGACAGATGAATCAGATCTTCAGATTGCCTACTTTTCTTATAGATGTCCTACAAAACCCAAGAGTGTATCTATACAGCTGCAGAAAAGTAAACTACAGAGCTAGCTTGAGCACTGAACTTTTGATCAAACACATTACTTAATAGCTCATGCCGCAAGGCTGATCTAGACTATCCAAACTTGTCTTCAACATAAAATTGCAAGAAGGGCAGATAACCAGTATTATACAGGCACAAGCCAAGCTGTGCTATTTCTTGTCAGAGGTATCACAAGAGATGCTAGGTACACAGGATGAATGTTTACCAAGTTTTATTGATGATTCTAGAAATTATCTGCTACCTTACATCCCAATGTTTTTTGGCACTTTCAGCAGTATTTCAGTAATGTGCAGACTGACTTTCACATTTGTGTTCCAGAAGGAGAACAAAAGACTAAACTGTTCATCAGTTTTCTTACATGGCTACTAAGAAAACCTACACACACGATTCTGATCTGAAAGGGATTTCTGGTGTAGTACTGCTAAGTACTGGTAGTTTACTGAAACTTTAAGTTTCAGCTTATTATGATAGTAAATGTGAAACATTTCAACATCAACGTACAATAATACAAACTGATTTTGCATGACAGAACACTAACCTTCCTTCCACTTGCCTGAGAGCCACCCTCATTTTCTCTTCGTACTTCTTTAACTTTTCTGTACTAACATATACGTGAACTACAGATCCATCTTTCCAGAAGGTATGGACAAACTTATCACAGTATTTTGCATGAATTACCTTCTTCTTTGTCTCCTACAGCCAAGAAAAACATGTTTCATGTTCCAAAACACGAATTTTGAAAACACAATTTTGCATTGCCTTTACTATTTGGCGAGCAAACTTCAAAGGTACATGCTTGTTGCACGCAAACAGGTGCAGAAATAGACATGGAATAGACTGGTTACAGAATTTGCTCCTAGCAGAAGCCAGTAGAAAATGTTTTTATTCTTGTAGCTAGCAAGAACAAAAGCTTAGAAACAGTATAATGGTAGAGCTTGAGAAAAACAAATAGAAAATAAATTAATCCAAATTTAAAGACCTGCAAACACTGGAGTTGCTGTGACCAACACTTCTAAAGAAAAATGAAGATGACAAGCAATCTTTGCCCTACCCCACACAAATACAAGGTAGTGCTTAAGACAGTCCTGATTCTTCCTTGCAGATTATAATGGACTAGGAAGGAGTCCTTTATTTTCAAATAGCCCTTTGAAACAGTCTTATTTATGACCATCTTTGTCTCATTCCAAAAACTACAATACAACGGAGCATACACTTTATCATAAATTTATCTATCAGTCAAGTTTTCAAGCTTTAAAAGAAAAACCAAACAACTGGCTGGAAGTCAGGGGAAACTAACAATACTCACAGCATCAGTTTGTGAAGATTCATCCTCTGGTTTAGTTTTTATGTCAACAATCCCATCTGCATGGCGAAAAGTGCAATCAGCAAGTGCATCATACAATGTGAGCTTCTGAGCTTTCAAGCCATACTTCTGCAACCACTTCTCAGAACTCAAATATTTGTCAGATGTATGCTTTTGTAATGGATGATCAGTTTTGATTGCTAGTAAAGAAAATAAATCAAACAAAATCTCCTGTATAACACGGTTCATTTTGGATAAGCTATTTTCAAAAACAGGCTATGATACTGGAGTTAACATTCTCAAACTTGTTCTGCTTGCACCAACAGCATTGGAGTAAGCAGATATTTCTGACTGATTTTTAATATTCTATACTTTTGTTGTGGTTTTTTTTTCTTATCCGACAATTCTTCACAACTAATTCCTTTTTAACTGGAACAAACCCATGAGAAAGATAGAGTGAAGAAGATAAATAGCTACAGGATCAACACATAAAAGGAATATTCTTAGTTGTATGAAGGTTGACTTAACCTTCCTACTGGTTGAATCGCAAAATGCCAGAAAAGATTCCTGTATCAGATGTCTAACTTCAAGGAGAATCATTTGAGAAAATGAAATAATAAGATATAATAAGATAACAAGATATAATTCAAAATACAGTCAAGAACATTGGGTAACATTGCCATTGGTCTTTTTCAGAGAAGGCCATTTAAAGAAAAAAGGCAAACTACAATATTTTTGGGAGAGATTTTACTGTGTTTCTCTGCAATATTGCCTTTTTATATGCTGAATATTGCATCATGTATCCCAAGCCACAAATCACTTGTGTACCATCTTAACATTTTCTGTAGTTCTATACCCTCCTTCTAGTATTTTTAATTGATACTGAAAGAAACAGGGGTTTGGTTTTTTGTCTGATATGATATGACTGTTCTCATGTTTACCCTTTTATGTCATATTGTCTTTGAAATTTTCAAAGGACCATCTTAAGGTTGGGCACTGCACATCCCTGGTTACTAGTAATAGGATACAGGGCTCTACACTCACTCATGGCTAGTTCAATAAATCATGCCTAAACCAAACAACCCAGCATTGGGTCTCACAGCAGGGTGACTTTATTTTGTCACACTTTAATTTTGGTGGACCTGGGTAGTATAATGTCTACTCTGTTTAGATGCAGCTACACTGACAACACTACTGAGATCCTGAGCCTGTAAGCAAATCTATGGAGACATGTGCTGCCTTAACACACACAGAAATCAGTCAGCATCAGGGTAGGTGCAGGGCCAGAACCTGTTCACGTGGAAACATTTGCTTTCTGATTGCTTGTGGTCCTTAGAACAGCCAGTGTGGCAAGTGTCACAAATGCACTCATATAATTTTGAAAAGAAAACTAATTTTCTTTCTTCCACATGCTTTATGTAAAAAGTCATGTTGCAGTTAAGGTAACTAGTGTATTATCTGGAGAGTCAGCTGTTTTTTCTCATGCAAAACATTGCAATCTTCAGAACAAACTACATTTTGCAGCAGAGCATTTTAGACAGATCAGGAAGGCCGAATCAGGAAGAAATGCAGGCAAAGAGAAAAACTGCAGTTATTTGGATCAATGGGCAACAGTGAAATAATGCTGAAGAAGTGACAAAATAAATCACGATGTAATTTAATTTCTTGTAATTTATTTATGAAGTGATTATGTATGAAGGCAAACACTAAAAGAACACTAAAGCTGCATAGTCAGGAACACATAAACAAACACTGAAATTAGGGCTGCCCTTGCAGCTTTATTGTGGTCTTTTTGTTCATATGCATTACGGTATAGCTGTTTAACCTCATATGGGAAGTCCTGTAATTCAGAAGATGCTATTATCAGCGTAAAGAACTGTATTATGCCTTCACAGAAGAAAAAAAAACAGAAGCTGAAGTCCTTCAGAGTTATGCTATGGAGAGACATGCAAACCCAGCGCAGGCAGCTTCAATTCTTCACCATCACCACCCTAGTCACGCATCTGAACACACTGCTGAGAGTTCAGATGTCAAGTATAGGTGCTACGTGTATATACACATTTCTGAGAAAATCATCCCCAAATTGACATACAATCAAAACTGTTCACAAATAAAATATTGATCATGACTATAATGGTAACTTTCTTGAAAGAAACATAAATTATACCATCTTGAGAAGCAGGCTGGTCAGATTCTGATAAAATTTTCTGAACTTGTGTCACTGTACTCCTGGCTTCTTCCAATTCCTTCCAGATCAAAAAGACATCCTCACGGACACCAGCTACTGCAAAAACAATCATTTAAAAAAATTGAAATTTTGAGACAACTTCTAGTTTAATTAACTCCTCAATTGCCACAAAGTCATTCATCCACATGTTGCCATATAACCTTTTCCTTAGGTCCCAAAGCAGTGACAAGTGCTGTTCTTTGATAGACTTCAAAAAAGGGCTCGAAGATCGCACAAGGATGTAAGAGGTGCTTAGCCTGGTGGAAGTAACCTCCAGAGTTGGCGACATATTGCTCCCGCAATGGAAGCAAATCCTTTTTAACACTTTTGGATAATAATAAGGGAACTCCACAAAGAAATTCACATGTTGTACCCTGGAAATCATTGCAAAAGCTTGACTCCAAATATTAGACCCAGCTTTGAAAATTTAAATAGAAGACATTTTCAATTCTTTCAATAGCCTTAAAGTACATAAATACCTGTATTTAAATCTTCTTTTCCTGAAAAGTATGTGATAAAATTTTGCTAAGTTTATTTTCATGCTAACAATTCTCAACAGTCATAAATAAACACTAAAGAAAAAATGCTTTACTATCAGGCCATATTCTCAAAAAATCAGAAAAAATCCAAACCTGGAATTGACAAAAGGTTTGTTAATCTAAATAGGTATATTTGTCTTGATTTAAAAAATTAAAAATGTGCATTTATTTAGTAGAGAAAGATTTTTTAAGTTAAGGCACCATGTATACCTAAACAGTATGAACATTACTAAAAAATGTGTTCAATTAGGTTAGTCTCAGAGTTTAAATTGCAATATAGAACAATACAGAAAAACTGTGTGTAGTGTTACAGCAAAAACGTAAAAGAAACTGAATTGTGAGCTATCCTAACCACAAATGAAGATTACAACCTACTGCAGATTGCAATCTATTACCGAATTGCACATAAAGATGCTGAACGAGGCAAACTGTATCTTATCATCTAGTGGTTCAGTTAATACACAGTGGTGGTTCACTGTATAAAAGATAAGACATGCAAACTTGTCTATTAAAGTAGGCTATCGGTAAGCAAACCAACATGATCATTTTGTTCTTTGATAAACTTCCCTGAAATAATAATATGAACATTTTACAAAATAACAACTCAATTTTAATTGTGAAATGCTTTTAGTTTCCAAGAAATATTTTGAAATGTGTTATTGTACACTGCCATCTCCTGGGACCTTCCTGCATTTCAAAAACATCTGTTTCAGCCATTAGGACAAAGATCAACATTTCCTAAATCATAAAAATCTTTTGTAAAGCAGATGATTCCATACATAAAACACAAAAGGGAGGAAAAAAACTCAAATTGTTATCAATACCTTTTAAGTTTAAGAAAAGTATTCTGTTTGAATAGTTCAGAAAGAAGTCAACTTTTCTTTTATAAATAATCCCTCCCCAGAAATGTAAAACATACAAAATCTGAGCATTGGCAAAATTCCAGCACATAGGGAGCTACAGATTTTCTGATGAGTAGTCAGCCATTGAATATATATAAACACACCTGTTGACAAAGTTAAAACCACAAAACACATGCATTCCTACTACACACGCACATATTTCTAAGTTTAGGGTGTTGAGAATGCAATTCCTGTGGAGTTGTCTATCTGGATATCCTCCATAAGCTATCACATACTGGAATCCAGATTTAATTTTATGAATGTTTTTAATGTTATGTTTGAAAATATTGAAAGTATATATATTTCAACTACCTTTAAAAGAATATTGATGATATCATTGTGTCGGTTCATTTCTCCTTAAAACTGATGCTATGCACTCATCAAATGTGCAAGATAATTGTTACTGTCCCCAGTAAGATAGGTGTACTGAATTGGTACTACACAAGAAGGTGTTTTATCTTTATTTATGCTGCAGCACAGCAAGGTAAAACTGCATGCACTTTTGAAGCAAGTATGTTTGATGACCCTTATTCAGGCCAAATTCAGGCACCAATAACTGCACATTGTGAAGGTCAAGTTGCTTAGAAAACCTTTTATCTGCCAGCAGCTTTTCCTGGATTCAGATGGGAGAGCAGGCTGCAAGCAGCAACAACTGAAGTAACCTTCTCCCTCTACCCTGGAGGCTCACCTCCTCCTCCTCCACCTCGGCCTCTTTTCCTCTCCAGCTAAGGAGGACTGGCAAGGAAAAGATGTGGCTTTTGAAGCTGAGCCCCCAAACTCCAAACAGAGGTACACGTACAACAGGTAGTATCTTCCAGGTGTGGTTCTCAACCTCTGGCCAGTTCCCTCAAAGTGCAGCAGTGAAAAATGACCAAGGAAGCACAAACCTCTCTTTGGTTTCAATTCCCTGCTCTCGCACCTCAGCTGTGCCATTCTCGGGGGCACACCAACAGAAAAGCAGCTGAAATCCACCACCACCACCCCTTTGGGGGTGCTGTCCCCAGCCACTCCAGGCCTGCTGGCCCTTGCACTCCTTCAGGCACCCGCGCCCCAGGAAAAGATGTCTTAAAAAAATTCGCTTTACCCCCAGAAGCAAAGGGCCCTCCCAGTCCTCCCCGCCATGAAGTACTTGCCCCAGCCACACTGGCTGGCAGTTTAACGGCCACCGGGGATGAAACCCTGGGGACACCCCACCCCCCCGCCAAGTTCCGATACAAAAGCCACCACATGGCAACAGCAAGAGGGCGGCCACTAGACACGCATGAGGGAACCTGCTGCCTGGCCCCTGGCACCTGTTTCAGCTCTCTCCATGGCCATCGCCACCTGGCAGATGGGTTCCTCACGCTGGGGAACGCTTCAGAGGGTGCCCTGCCCTGGGTTAAATGGCATTTCTGCTCTGAAGGAAGGGGGCCCTGGAAAAGAGGAAGAGGATGGGGAGGGAGGGTACGGAGAGAGCCTGCAGCAAGGGGCAAAAGCATTTTGCTGACACCAGTGAATTAAGAACCGGGAGGGGTAGGCCTAAGCGAAAACACAAACACACTCGCACATGTGCATGGAAACTCATAACCACCCTCATTTCCATTTCCCAGTTATTTAACGCTGTCAGGCAATCTTAAAAGAAGCAGCTTTCCACACCTACCTTCCAGCAGACAAACTCATCCAGTTTGACAAGTCACTGTAACTCATTTGATTTCATATTCAAGATACAAAACCTGCTGAGAAAAAAAGGCCCATACACACACACACACACAAAAAAAAGCCTCCAAAATCTACAACATCTTTGAAACATCAAGCAAATACCAATGCAAAAGCAAGTCATGGAAAACAGAAGCATTTCATACTTCTCTGATTATCTGACTTAGACCGTGGAAGCAAGCGAATCCAAGTATAATGGAATAAGATCTATTTTAAACTTCATTTGCCTGCAAGGCAAGATGGGCAATTTAATTTCTCCATTGCTGGTCCCTTCCTCAGCCTCTACGTGGCAGCAGAACATAGCCCTATTCCCTCAAGTGTTGATTTTTAATAATCCCCTCTTAGAGGGGGGTGAGTGGAGGGACAAAGGAGCAGAGGAGGGGAGCATGCAGCTTTACCTGTGTACCTGCCAGGTCAAGCGGTGCTGAAACTCACTGTAGGCTGGTCCTGCCCCTTTCCCACTGGGCAAATGGACAAAGCAAATGAACTTTGTATCCCATGTGGTATTGCAGAGCAGCTATCTGCATCACTCTCTACACATTAGCAAAGAGATTTGCCAGGCCAAGGTTAGGCTGCTAAGACTGGACAAAGCACATGCAAGGAAAAAGTAGAGGCCATGATCTTTGCTGTAGCTTGTAGGCAAAGCAGCTACTCTGAAATCATTATCCTGGCTTTCCGACAGGAAGGCTCGGTCTCTCCCACGTCTGCATACATAAACAGTGCAGAGTTCATTGACTTCAGTGTCACAGGGGAGGCTAGAGCTTGTATGCTTCCCATTTTACACACAGTAACCTGAAGTTTTCCCTGTGATCATAGGTAAATGTGGAAAATCAAGAACACCTAAGAATACAGCCTTATGCTCTTCACAAGGAGGTCAGACACAACCTCTTTGGATTTGTCAAGTGAGTCAAATCCTGATTTCAGTCCATTTGCATTTTCTTTACACGTACCCTTCCACTTCTTCCAGCAACACTGTGCAGAGATTTATTGTTGTTTCTACTTCAGCCAACAAGGACTCATTATTCATTTCAGGATCTAGTTCAAAATTGCCATTGCTTTTCAAGCCCTGTTTATCACTTATCTGCCTGTCACTCCAGCAATGACACAACTGTGCCCCTTTTCCTCAAGAACCTTATTCTCCACAGCTTTTACCATCATTTGCCCTCTATGTCTTCAAGTTTCAAATTAAATTTGATGTCCCTTCCACATTTTAACTACATAACAGGATTGCTTAATTATGCAGCTTTTTGCAGATGAAGAAGCTATACGAAGAATTTAGGCACAAGTGATAACAGGAAAATCAGTGCTAGATGAGGAGATATCACTGCACTGGTCAAGTTAGGCTTTATGTAAAAGCCTTAAGTAAATCTGAATCTGCCATCATAAGGACCTTAATTCTTTACTGGCTTACACCTTTTTTGATCTCGAGCACTCAAAAAAAAATTCAAATTTGTCAGTTTCTCACGCTTGCTTTCTAAATGACTGCTCAAGATGCAAAACAGGGGAGAATGGAGCTCTTATCTGAAGTTTTAAATAGTTGACTTCAGACTTGTTTTGGTTAAGCAGATGAAAAAGAGTGAACATGAAGATATTCTGTATTTGCAAAATGCTGTTATTCAGTGGATACACAGAAAACTATCAGATGTCCTTAAAACAGCTTTTCCAGTCCATAAAGCATAATGATGAGTTTCAGTTTCCAGCTGTTGCGTTTGTGGTGCAAAAAGAAACATAATCAAAATATTCCTGTGCCTCCCCTTATTTTCAAGAAACACTATATTTGGAAGATTCTCTGGTTCATTCTCTACTTATTTCCTTGTGTAGTTTATGTCAAACATCCAAGAACTAGTTTCAGAGCCCATTAGTGAGTAATCGACACTTTTATTATTATTGCCTTCTACACCCTTGAAGGAGTCTCTGAAACAAGAGACATCAGACACAGACCAGAATAATGTCTCCAGTGCATTTTCTTTTCTGAAAGGATTTTAGATTCTGCATACGACTGAAATGCTCCAATTGGCTGCCAGTGATGTCACGACTGGGCTTATAATACCCTATAAATGCAGAAAGCTAATTGTGTTCCTTTTTAATGTGTAAATCCTACTCCATAATAGCAATAAGACACAACAGACAATGCACTTCAAGGAGATTACTGCCCTTTTGAGCGATTAAAGCTATTCAGCTTTCAGCTTTAGAAACAGTGGTGAGGAAGTAATTTCAGTCATGCAGGAGCTCCAGGCCCATCCATTGACACAGGCCGGCTGCCCTGGGGGGAAGAGGAAGCCAGCTCCCCCCATGCACACCCCCAGACAGGGTCCAGCAAGGAAGCACTCAGAGCAGACTGAAGGTAATCATTATACTGCCCTGAATTAGTATGAAATGAGAGAGAGAGTTTTGAAGCATTCTCTGCTATTGGTTTCTAAACCCTGAGCAGGTGAGGCTTGAGTGTCCCTTCATGAAGCATAAAAAGCAGGTGATACCTCCCTCTCCTAATTCTGGCCCCCTAGTATAGTTCTCTCATACTGTTATAATCACAGTCCTAGTGAAGGATATGCTAGTACACAAGGAACTTGACTACAACCCAGGGACAGTTAGTCCAGGATTGACAAACAGCTTCTGGTGAGTCACTAAATTCACCTTGTACCATATATTTCCTAGCAGTAAGAAGAGGATAACACCGTTCTGCCTCTGGGGCAACACTAATGCTCCCCAGCCATTAGAATAAAGAGGTCTTACGCCTCCTGATATTTAAAAGAAACATTCTTTTTAATTTAATGTCATGCTGATAAAGATATCAGACTTGACATACACAGCCTCACTTCACACCACAAGCTGGTCTCCTCCCAAGCTGGCTGAAACCCCAGTCCAGTCCCTCTGAACAGTAAGACTGGCTTATCCCAGAGGAAGTAGCACTGTGACTAATAAGAAACACACTGAGCGCTTTCTGCACAGATGCACCCCCCAGTAAAAATGTTTCTTTCTGTTACTGGTTTTCTCCTGATTTTTTTTTCATCAGTTCCCCACCTCCCACCCCTCATTTGCACCTTCTTCTGTATGGTTATTTTACTGTGCTCGTGGTCCGTCTTTATAACATATTCAGATCTTGTGAGAAACAAGTCAACTTCATGTGGATTTAATCCCCTTATATTACATATGAACTTGCCCTGTATTGATGTGGCTGTTGTATCAAATGGTCTTCCATGCTATTCCTCTTCCTTTCTGCCATTTCTCTCTACCTTTCCACAAGGTCACTGGCATAAGCATACCAATACCATTTTTCGTCTCCCTAAATAAATGTTCTTCTCCGGTTTTTCACTTCTCTCAATTCTCACATGCACACCCTTATTCTTTTCACTTCTCTCTTTTCCTTTCCCCTCTCCTTCCCACACACAGAATTTCCATTTGACCAGTCCTGTTCTCACCCCACCCATGCCTACAGAAGGCTTCTTTGATTTTACACTTAGCAAGTTCTTATATTATATTTCTATTCTGAAATCTCACTGAAAAAATCAGTATCATCTTGGTTTCCTTATTGTCTACCTAGTGGCATTCGTCCTCTCACTTTTCTGGAATTCAGAGCAATTAGACCTTTTCCATCCTCTTCACATTTTGGTGCAGGTCCAGTAGCATCTCTATAGTCATTCTTCCTAGCAAAAGCATGGAATCTGTAATACAAAATGAGTTTTCATCAGTACATAAACTACATAAATACTTTCCTAATTTTAACAAGAAGTATGTCACACATGCAAGATCATAGTGGTATACAACTTCAGAATTATTTGCTTATCTATGCAATATATCCAAACCTTCATCTACAAGAACAGTCTGAAAAGTATCAAATCTCATATATACACTTATGTACATTCTGAAGTCTTTTCATGAAGAACATCCTTTCAGTTTGTATCATTTACGCTGAGGCACCTTTCTTTTCATTCTCCTGGAAATATATTTTTAATTAATGCTTTTAACATGCTGAGTAAACATGTCATTTGAGATGTCCGAGATGACACTAACACCTTTTTATCAGATTATCCTCCCAGTTGAAAGCCTAACAGAAACATTTATTTCATTATCGACATACAAAGCAGGAAGTCAAACAGACAAGCTAAAATAGAGAAGCTCTCAGAGCAGGAAAAAGATGCATTTCTAAACCAGAACTACACTAGAAACAATCTCAAGCCATGAAAAGGCCTTCAACTTGGTCACTCCTATAGGAAAACTGACAAACTTATAGACAGGTATCGGGCAAAAACCCACCAGCAAGATACTAATTTGCCCAATAACTCTCTGCACTGAAGCTAGATTTATGCAAAAAGAAGATAGTGGGAATCATACCAAACAGTGATTCATCTCAGCTCTCTGCCACAACCCTTCATGCCTCTTTCCCTACCATACAAGAAACATTCACTTTCCTTTTATAAAAGAGGTAAAAACTGTCAAAAGAAAAAAGGATGGTAACCAGCAACGTACCTGATATTATGGAAGTACCATGGCTCTAAATGACCACAATCATTTCAGACAGACGTCAGACCAGAGCAAACATAACACTTTCCCACAGTCTTGTTTTTTTGGCAGACACTCCATCTCTTAAAAGCTACTTCTAAACACAGATGGCTATAAAAAGAGCTAAGCAGCTGCCATCTTACCAATTGCTTTGCTGTCATTTGGAGATTTCTACTGTTGGAGGTCTTCCCACTCTTGCACAAACAACAGTGAAACAGAAAGAGCTAGAAGCCATTTCACAGCTCTGTAACCCACTGACTCCTACTGCCCTCCTGATGTTCAGTGTGAGTTTGGTATTGTGGGGTTTTGCATTTGTTCATTTGTTTTGCTTATTTTGATACCAGAATCAAGATTAGTTTTATTATCCCATTCTACTAAAGGCTGTTTCTCACTACGTGACTGATTCCCTGGATGAAGTAGCCAACAAGCCAGTTTCCACCACCATACCAAATAGATGCTAGAGAGCATGGTACAGAACTGAATTTCCACACACCAGGGCCTGATGGATAACACCACATCAATTTTCTGTTGTTCCAGGAACTTCCCACATAAGACAGACGTTACCTTTTCAGTACATGTCTGTATGGCATTCGATCCAACAAAACTCTAGATCCTTTGCTGATGCCTGTGGGTATTACCAGAGTACAAAGCAAGACAATAACATCTTGCTTCAATTTATGTTGTGACCCTGTGACTCTATTTAAGTCCTGCATTTTAGTCATAGCTCTTAAGACTATTTTCCTAGTTGCCCCAGGTCACTTACTGAACTGCTTTGTCTCATCTTCCTCATGAGTAAAACAAGGATTACATTCAGATATCTTCAGATACCATTCCTAACAACAAAGCACTTTACAAGTACTCAAATCATTACTGTGCTGCTGTTTTGTCATACCTGCCAGAGGCCAAGCGGCTCAATTCTTTCAGGAAAATAATAGTTTCATCTTCCCTAGCATTGAAAGATACCATGTTGATGGGACAGGGGCCATGAGAAACCTTCTCAAGGAGTAGATGTTTTGTGTCCACTGGAATATCACCCACAGCAAAGTAATAAACAGCTTCAACCTGTCATTAAACAGAAAAAAAATTGGGAATTGGAAGACATTGTTTTATATAGATGCCTGGTACTTATTCAAGTACAGCACTGTCCTGTGCTGAGTACTGGTAGGAAAATTTGGTAGAAATAATACATTACTACAATGCTGCAAGACTTTCAGATCTTTGATTCTCTCATTTATGCTAGTAATTCAAATGAAGTCCACACAAAATTTCCTGAAGTGAGAAGATAACCTGGCCCACAGCCCCTGGATCTGATTCTGCCCTTTCCACAGAAGTTAAATGAAACCAAAGAGAGGTGTAAAGGACAACTGTATTATTAGCCAGGAAAAGGTTCTGTGCCACATTCCACTTTTATGAAGAGAGATGCCACATCGGTGCCTTGCAAGGGCTGAAAATCAGTAGGAACTTATACACTAGACATAATTTTTCTGGCTGTATATATTATGAGGGCAGGAAAGATTTTTTTGAATGCTGGCATTTACAGATAATTTGGTTTTTTTATACTTCCTAAGGCAGAGGAAGCTTGGCAGGTTTATTATGACCACACACACTCATATTCTGATAATGTTATTGCAAGAAGAGAGAGAAGCTGAATAAATGTCATTTAGTTATTGCTTGAGTCTTACATTATGAGGAATTTGATGTCACCTGCACTTATCTATGCTAACAATCCTCATGGTAAGTATGCTTCTTGAATTCTCACCATCATTAAAAACAAATGAAACGTCTATCCCATCATGATGTTCAAGACAATAAGTATAGCTTATCAGTCCTATAGCATGGTACATACCAACTGATAAATATCTGATAAATAGTGGTTTAACTGAAGAACTACAGTCAAGTATGACTAGGAATCCTGGGACATGCACCACAAAAGAGAGGACCACTATTTGAGTCTGGGATAGCACTGAGGAAATGTTTCTGCACCCACATAATTTCATCCAGTAGTAAAGCAAATTCAGTATCGCCTGAAAGTGAGTCTATGCATTTCCACTACTGCTGTTGATACTGATTTATCTTTCAGCTCTCTGAGGCAGCAGTCTGGCACATGAACACCTTTTGTCCAGTTCGTACTTGAAGCTTTCAGACTGTAGGTTCCCTGTTCTGTCCCACATCATAAGCGTGTTGATACAAACTGTCACAGACTTCAGGATTTCAAGCTCTCTCCCTCCTCTACCTTTTGCCACAAATACTTGGGCTAAGTGGAAGACAACTCTCCAAAGCAGCAACCCAAACTCAAGCTAGACCAGGCAAATTAACGAAGAAGTACTTTGCCACCTCAGGCTTCCCTTGGATCTTGTAGAGGGGTCAAGACACTCCGTTGGGGAGGCAGGGCCCATAGTTGCAGACCACACTTGCTTGAGAGCAAGCAGGTCTGTGGCCAGCCAGATGTCCTGGCATCACTGTTAACAGCAGACAAATACTAAGGTTAAAGAGAAGAATGAATGTGTTTCATTAAAGTGCAAGACTAACAAAATAGTTCTTATCTTTGGAAAAAGGTGCACAGAAACATAATGAAAGAACTCTTGCATCCATCTGTGCTTTAGTTCAGTTTTACAAGGTTCCCTCTCTCTTTCATCCAACTAAAAAGCCACCTGAGCATGCACACAGCTCTCCCAGCTGAGACCCAGTCCTTGGATAATGCTTTGTTTTCGTCTTCCTTTTGCTGAAGAGGCTCCTGAGCATGCATATTACACAACCATTTTTCCCTGTGTTCCTGCATATTCACATCTTCTCCCCCTCCCTCCTAAGACTGCCAATAATTCATAAGCTTGATATTCAATAAGTATATCAATTTTCACACTTCCTCCAAAGGATTTACTGCCTGCCTCTGCAACTTTTGAAATGCTGACATTTCTTGGACATAGCTGATGCAGAATCAACTCCTCACAAGAAAACAAACAAAATTGCTAGCCACAGACAATTCATTCTACTTAACTACAAACCCAGCAATACCGTGCCACAAGGGAAATGTTCCTTACAGATTAGTGGGGAAAGGTTAAAACCTTTACATTTAGTCCTTCATATTTTGAAAACTATAATTTATGCAGCCATCTAAACATTCATACAAGAACAGGAAGGAGAACAATATGAACAGCTCCTCACAGTCTTTATCTTGGTGGGGAGGTGTGTTTTGGATGGGTGACCAACACTTTGCAGAGTGGCACCTGTAGAGAACTGTAAGTTAAACACTGTGGATGCACCTGTAGCAGGTAGAACTCAAAGGACTGCAACCTTAGCAGAGTCATTGTGAGCTTGGGACTGTCAGGTTGTGAAGAAAGGAAATCTAGGCAGTCACCCCAGATGGGAAGAAAAGCTCAGCTAAAGGAATGAGAGGAAGAGCCAAGTCTAGGGAAAAAAGAGCCATTGTTTTGGAGCAAATTCTGTTGATGTAGCCAGTTCTGAGGAATGAGTCATTTATAAGCTTTTGCTTAGGACTGAATGGGATCTCTCCCAGCCTCCAGTACAGTGAAGCTTGCACTCAAGTGAACTGTCAGTTATGAATGACAATGAATCATAGAATCATAAAATCATAGAATAGTTTGTGCTGGAAGGGACCTTTCAACACTATCTAGTCCAACCTCCCTTGCAATGAGCAGGGACATCTTCAACTAGACTGTATTCAGGAGTCATTGAAGTTTGTTTTATCTTGAGCATCTGCCACAACCAACTCCACAGATTACCCATTAGCTCACCAATATACAGGAAATATAATAGAGGTCTCACTGTTGGACAGATTTTGATTTCTGTTTATTCATACACAGACCCACCAGCTTCAACAAGCCACCTTTTCATCCAAACAATACTGAAATCTTTCATTTCCCACCAGGAAATCAGTAATATACTGCAAATTGAAAATGTTAATAAAAATTATGAAGGAGGCATTTTAAAAGGCAGTCATAAAAAAAATCTTATTGTTGCACAATTTGTTCCTCACCCCATCCTTTGTCTGGATAAGAAACGACCGGCACAGGGAACCAGAAGGAAACTCAAGACAAATTTACCTTCTTCAAACAGTGTCTCAGAGATTTACAAAGGAGTTTGGATTGGATCTGTGCACAGGTGTGGGTCTTAATGGCAATGAAAACCAATGATTCTAGTCCACACACAGTAGACCAAATTCTCCATTAATTTTGGGTGCTAGGGAACTGAAACCATGTATGTTGTAAGCAAATTTAATAAAATATCTCTTTAACAACACAAGTTTTATGTGACTAGCTGAAACGATGGCATATATGTTTTAAATCTTGTGACTCTGCTATAACGAATATAGTAATATGGCACTTCTAGAAACAGACAGAATTATGCTTTGTCTTTTTGTCCAGAAAAATACTCTAGCTATAATCTGGCTGATGAGAAAGGATTTGCATATCCCTACCATGAGTCGATGCTTAAATAAATCTCTGTACTTACTATTTTGGATTTTAAATCTAATTTTTCATGAGCACTTTGGATACATAATGAAATAAAAATGTTTTCCCTGTCTTCAATAATGTTGATACAAGCAATTTCCTCATAAACTGGAAGCCCGCAAAACATATATGGCAAAGAAAGTGGAAGGGAAGACGTTTCCTCTTTCCATGAACGACGAATACGATTACTCTGTATACTCTAAAAAAGAAAATAAGCAAGTTTCTGCATTCAAAATGCAGTACATTTACATAAACAGGCCATCAGTAAACATAGTATGCAGCTACACTTGGGGAAAAAAAAAAATCCAAATGCTGTCATTAATATTTATCTTTGCAATATTCATCAGGGCAAATCACAGTAGCCAGTCTGGCACTGAATATTCTTGGATTTACTTGAGGCTTCTGAAAAGATGTATGAGCTTACCGCTTCATCACTCATGGCTTCCTGCAGGGCTTCAGCAGAGCTGGTATGGCTGGCAGCTGTCATATGGTCCAGCTTCCAGAGCCACGTAACAGCAGACTTTACAGTATGCTCAGACACAGGAGTAGATTTCTGTTGCCACTTCGTAAGATCCTGAGCAGCCCTGAAAATTACATTAATTATAAATCAGGAGTAGTGAGAATAATGCTGGCAGAGTAAGAGAGTGGAGCTCTGCTATTGTTATTATTGTTTAAATTCTTAAGTAATAATTACAATAAACCACAGATACTAAATCTAGACTTGCAATAGAAGAAGCAGACGAAAAATAAAACCACTAGCAAAATAAAAGCCCTTGGAAAAATGCTGACATTTTATTAAGAATTTTTTTTTGAGACAACTGTTTCCAAAACAGGGTCAAGTGAGTACTTTAAAAACTGTTCCTGATTCTTGTCTCCAATTAACATAAAAACGCAATCAAGTTTTTAAATATGTGTATGAAAAAAAATCTGTCTTCCAGGGGTCTCTTTCCACAACTTGTTGCAGGACCTTTTGTCAGACCATTTTAACTGACATGCTTTTTTTTGTAGTAGGGCTGATCTTTATCTACCCATCAAAATAAAATTCATGATGCTAAGCTTTTTGATATTTTAATTGATCAAAGGCCTTAGTCTTGGCGGAAGAGAAGTACAAAATATATGAGCATGTATTCTTGTGCATACATGTACATAAAAAGACAGAAAGCAAATAAAAAAAATAACTGGTTCAGGTCTCTGTGACATTCCATCAAGCACTATTTTGAAGATTTTCCTGCAAATCTAAGAGACAAGCAGGTTTTCCAAGATTCTTCTAAGGTAATAATTTGTTCTTTGTCTCCTTCCTGCACAAACAAACAAATCAATTGACACAATTATTGTGCCTCAACTCTGGCTTCTCTTTGTAGATCAGTTTTAAGAAAATGTTTTATGTGCTTCTCAAAAGCTATGAAAGTTACCTTCTGCTTTTCAAATCTCAGTTGTATCACAAGCTAGAGAATTAAGAAAGGGTGCCAAATCTGTAGGACAAAGCCTGGGTAAAACAACTTTAAGAATCACAGCATAGTTGCAAGTTTCATTGTGGAACCAATTTTAAAATCGTACAACATAATTTATGCATCATTTTTTTTCATAGTCACAAAATTTCACTCATCTATCCAAACCCAAGTTTACATGTTCAAACATTTATGCATATATGAGAATTTGTGAATTTGTGCAAAGATACATAAATTTGAATAGCTGCTTCTATTCTTCTGTTTGTAACTAAACCCAAAATCGTTTACTCATGTAAATCGTTTACTCATTTGTCTTTTGTTATGGAAATCTAGTATTGTTTCCTAGCTCTGCTACTGATTTCTGTGACCATGGAAATCTATAGAAATACAAAAGACTATGCCTGTGCCTTTGGCACTTGGGGGAGTGTACACTTAGCTGTAAGGCAGGCACCTGTAATGCATAAAGACGCAAAAATGCCTAGGCAGTCAGATGGGACCTCACTGTTAGTTAGATGCCTGAAGAGCATTACTGCTATTGCAAAGTCCCCCTTATCTTGTAGAAGGCATATACCAGTATTTGGGTTCTGTTGTCTTTATCTGTTCTTCAGGGTAACAATGGTCTTCCGCCAAATGGAAGTAGTAAGCCCAGCATGACTGTGGGTGAAATGTGGTGGAAAATCTGTAGATATTACCATGACACAAATCATGACAATTTTCATTACAGAAAGTGTATTATTCAAACACATGTCTATATGATATAAGACTCCTATTCTGCAGTAACAGACAGACATGGACTTCTTTGCTAGCCTGGAGAAGAGAAGTCTCTGGGGAGACCTTGTTGTAGCCTTTCAATACTTATAGGGGTCTTATAAGAAAGATGGAGACGGATTTTTTAGTAAGGGCTGTAACCCCATCCCTGGAAACATTCAAAGTCAGGTTGGATGAGGCTCTGAGCAACCTGATCTAGTTGAAGATGTCCCTGCACATTGCAGAGGGATTGGATTAGATGGCCTTTAAAGTTCTCTTCCAACCCAAACCATTCTATGATTCTGCAATTCTATGATTCTCTCATAGAGAGCTTACCGAATGAGGTTGAATTTGGCAATTTGGGCCACCTGTTCCACAAGTACCATAGAAAGTGCATCCCGACACAGATCAAATTCATTTGGAGATGCAGTGCCAAAATCCAAAACAATGACAATGCACTGTTCTTGAATCACTCCAAATATCTGCCGGCTCTCACTGGTTAACCATTCCATTCGCTGCTTATATAGCTCAATAGCTCTCATTAAGCAATCCACAAGATGAAGAATCAGTTCTTTTTTGGCTGTCAGCTTTATGTAAATAAGGGAGAGAAAGAAATTGAACATCAAAACAAATAACACAAATGCAGCCCCAAGCTTAGCACAGCTGCAATAGGTGGTTTGCAAGTGCCAGATATGCCAGCCAAGGTAGCAGTGAAAACAACCCATTTTCTTCCACTATTTCAAGAGCAAATACTTGACAAATACATCTAAGCTATAGGAGAAAAGACACTGCATTTTGTCCTAATTGCTTTTCATAATCTTTTTATACAAGCACGGGACAGTGCCAATGGGCTGTCTGACTTGTCTGTCTCAAGACTGGAGCAATTAGAATGAGCTGAACATAGGCTAGGATGTAGAAAGGGCTGCAGAGCAGATGGGGGAACAAACAAGGACATAGAAACTTTGTACCTCCTTAGACTCGAATTTTGACTGGCTCTTAAAATTTTGGTTCCCCATACAAGGCATAAGGTTTGGTTCTGGGGTACTTCAATCTCCACCTTGTCTTTAGCATTTGAAAGGAAAATATAAAACGTTTCCTGCCCAGCATTTCAGCTTAACTATTTGTGGGTAGGTGCTTAGGCAAATTTAGTTCAAGCAGCTGCAATCAACAACTAAAGCATCCTATACCATATCAGTAAAATAAGAAAACTACATTCAGTATTAAAATGAAAAACAGCTAACCCTCCCTATGAATATATGTATATATGTTCACCATGCAAAATGATTTATGGGTATAAAAATTCACTGCAGGTTGCAGTAAAGACATTCCCCCAGTTTCTTTGATTCGTGTAAGCTAATTTACTGGCTACCTTCTACCTCCAACTACCTTTTCAGGACTGAGTACAAAACCTTGGAGATACAAGTGTATTTTAAAAAGAACATTTGTCAGGAAGAAGGTATTTTGTGTGTCAGTCTGCACACTTATTCCTCTAATATGTCTTTTTCTCTGTTCTTTAATGTCAGCGAGGGCCCTATAATGTGCCTCCCAGATACAGTCTTAGGCTGCCTGCCAAAGCAATGTGGGCCTTCGAAGGAGCATTTAGAAAAAACAGTTTCCTCCTTATGACAGCCAGACTCATAGAAAGAAGCGTATTGCACTACACCGACCAAACTCCATCTTAAAAGCAGTTTTCTTGTACCACGCCTTCACGTGAAGTTGCCCAGTCCAGATTCACATTTCTCTGAGGGCTGGAAAACTTCTGACTGTCCAGCCTAAGTTTATTTATGGCAGTTCATACCCATTTATTCTTAGACTAGCATGCCTTTTAGCACAGAAAACTTTAGGTTTTCCCTATCCCTGTAATTTGCCTTTGTGTAGGCACTCCAGAGCAATAATGCTATCCTTTGTCAGTCTTCTTCAGTCTCATGTATGTCAACATCAACCAAGCCCTCTTATAAGGTCAGCACTCCACTGCAGTTCATCCTAGTAGCTTTTCTCAGTACCTGCTCTGGTTTTAATTGCTTCTTCTCAACCTGTAGTAACTGCACATAATATTGTACACAGCATCCTAAATATGATCTCACCAGATCTTGTGTAGTGCCATTGCTACCTTAACGCTACCAGAAATGTCTTTCCTACCGCTCCCAACATGTCCTAAAAATATTATGTAGATATTTCACATGGAATTACTGGGGGGAAAAAAATTAGGGGAAAAGGCCCCCTGAAATTATTCTTTTCTCATTTTTAAGCTTTGTGCCTCAGAAGTGGCTCCATTTATCAGAAAAAAAAAAAAAAAAATGACAAGCCATTTGCTTTTGTAAAATCCTTTATGAATTAACTCTCTCCCCTCCTCGCTCACATGCATATCACTTCAATCAGAATCCATCCTCTTAACAATGGGGCCGCCAGCAGCTGTTGCTAAGACATTCCTTAGAACATGAGCCTGGGCAGAGCTCCAGCTAGCTGTCTCTATAGAGTAGGCTGAGCCTTTTGTGACCCGCTGGCACTAAGAAAAGCAGCGCTTTGCATTGGCAATGGCAGCGCATTATGTCTTCTTATTTCAGCATCCCCGTTTGTTTTATTGACTACAATTTTATTTTTTTTAACTCAGCTGAGCATCTTATTTTTAAGTGTTCCCTCTTTCAAGACAGGGTAAATGTTGCTTAGAAACTACAGTCTTGTCTGGGAAGATTTACTGCAATGCTGCACCAAGGCAAGAGCCTAAGACTTTGCAAGGAAAAAAAAAAAAAAGAAAGAAGATATCTAGCTTCTCTCCCATCAACTGTTGTTACTAACAGTTTGTCAAAACAAAAAAAGAAAAGATCAAGAAAGAAAGTTCTCACACAAAGAATATAAGTATTTAATGCCAAAGGGAGACAATTTTAGTCACATCATTCTGCTACAGCGATAATAAATTCTAAGTGCACGGGGAAGTTACCACAAGTCAGTCACACTTACATTATATACGCTGCCATCTTGTGTTCTCTTGTATTGAGGAAATAGACCATCTGCATACCGAGAAGCCACAAATTTCCCCAAAGTGGTCACATAATCTACAGGAAAGGTTACAAAAGATCAAGTTGCTAATCATAAGGATTACTTCAAACAGGTATTTTTCAGGTTGACGTGCATAACATTCACGTGTGAGGCACATGCATCTGTACTGAACTCCAATATCTAATTACGTTTTTGTTTTACACTGTTTTCTGGTTATGTTTATGTTGGGACCCTAAGGGCACCAACAGGCCTTGATCACCCTCACCAGCCATCCCTTGGGGTTTCCACCCCCAGGGTACTCAGTCCCAGGCACCCAGTCTTTGCTTTAGCTGGGTGACAAGCTCACCTGTCTCAAATTCTGCTGGTGGACCTCTCTGCTGGATAGACCTCTCTGCCCTATCTTACAGCCTTGCCTCCAGTTCTGTTTCCTGGATGTGGCTCTTAAACCTATGTGGTAGCCTTGTCTCCGGTCTTGTCTCTGGCCCCATCTCCTGCTGCTCCTGACTGCACTCCGTGACTGGACCCTGGACCTGGTTCATCACCTCACCTTGTCTGGGACTGTCTGTGGACACTGCTAGCAGCACACTGCTCTGCTTGTGGTGCTTGGATGCTGCAGGACTGCATCCTAGTCAGTGAAGGCACTGACTGGGCTTGTGGTTCCCCCGTGGGCTCCTGGTGCGTTTACCCCCCACAAAACAGCCCTGCTCTTGCTGGTCCCTGCCAGTTTAGTCAGAAGTGGGGGAAAACCCCACAAATAACTACTTGTAGGCAAAAAACCTACATGGGTATTTAATAAAGGAAGGGTTTAGGCAATTAAACTTCTGTATTATCCGTTTACCTCACGACAGGACTTGCAAATATTTGTCCATCAAACAAAATACAAAATCTGGTACAGGTAATGCTGTCCTCTTACACAACTAAATGGGTGCAGAAGAGGGTGCAACTAAGGAAAAGGTTGCACTCTGCTCTTTCAGTAGCTGGAAATCTTCTACAGGATCTCCACTGATAGGAAAACATTAGGGGTGGGAATATTTAACGTCACAAAAAACAGTTATTCTGTACAACATGCTGCCCTGATAAACTAGTACATACTGCTCCTAAAATTACACTGTAACGACATTAACCCTGCTTAACAGCTTCTTCATCTACAGCATACAGGATTTCAGGATCTGCACTGTTGATCTTTGAATAACCCATGGACATAAGCCAGCCAAAATCTTAAATTATGCAACCTAGAACAATTGCAATACATTACAATTCCTACTTCTCAGGCGGCAAGCTCTTCAAAGAAAAGAATATTTTACCATGCTCTGCAAAGCACTATTATGGCAGTGATTAATAATTATTAGCAAACTCTTCCCCTCCAGCTGTCAGATAACTGCAAAAGAACATTTTTCTGTAGTCTGACTAGTCTTACATAAAAGCAGCCTGAATTCTAATCAAATTCAACTGTATCCTTAAAGCTGGATCCCTGGAAATAATATGCTACCCCCAGAAATAATATGCTATCCCCAAGCAGGCTGGATAGCTTTGATAATCAAATAGTGGATCACAGATTATGGCATGGTATGCATTATATTTGTCATCTAAAAATGGACAGAGATGTTATGGTGTATTATTTGCAGGAAAAAAAAACTAACAGCCTCAGCAGCACAAGTTATTTCCCAGATATAGCTAAATTAGAAAGGATTTCAGCTGGAGCCTACGGTAAAGCAACAGTACAGTTGAGTAAGGAAAGCTGTTCTCAGATCCTAAATCCTTCTCAGATCAAAAGGAGATGGAGTTCCTCAGTTCTCTGAACTGGCAATGTCAGCAACTATGGATACAGCTTCCCTTTCTTCCATTATCATAAGATAAGAGACAACATGAAAGTCTCCTCTGTGTACAATGGTGTGCAAAATGAGCGTGACCCTAAAGACTATTCAAGGTTTTTGGTTTTTTATTGTGCTATTATTGATTTGTCTTATACCTTTCCTATGCTGGAATCCAACCTGTGACAAAATCTGGGATAGGGATAATTTCTTTCTTTTGAGCCCATGAAGCTGAAGCCATTTAGAAGATGAAATGAGGGGTTGTACATCCATGTCCCACTGACTAACTGTGAGTCTCCTTTCCTTCTCTTCTGATTTCTTCCTCTGCACCCTGTGGGAATCTTCAGGATCTTGTCTGTGCTTTGAATCAAAGGCATCTGTTGTAAAGAGAAATAAGGGAAACACAACACTTAACCATAAGATTCACTTGAATTGTCTCCTTCCTCTACCTGTATTCTGATGGACTCTGTACACAAACAGCTCACCTCTTCTTTTCTTTTGTTACACTGAACAATGTTCTTAATCTGGAAAGCTGCTCTCAGTCCTATACATCTACTTGCTGTTATGTCTTTTTATTCATCCATATACATTTACCTTCAATTTATTAATGAAAATGTCTCTTGTATGCTGAAATCCAAGCCCTGAAAGCTAAGTCAAGTTTGCCAAATGGCAATTCTTCTGTCTCCTAAGACATGTCTCCTAAATCTTGGGAATCAGAACTCGTAACAGGCATTAAAAGATTTCCAGACCATCACTACATATGCATTAGAAGCATTATGCAATAAACAAGGATTTCTTAACAATGATATGTTAAACTCCTACCATGAGCAGTAACAGTGTCAGCAGCAGATCCTGACTTTATTGCAAGGCTGGTGAAACTCCCTCTCCTCACATAATTTACACTTGGTTCTGGCTGTATCTGCTCCAGGCTATGATGCATCATGTGCATGCGCAGGAAATCATGGACATGAAGACCCAGTTTTATGTTAAGTTCTACTGAACAACAAACATACCCCAACACCAATGTATAGTTGGCTGGGCCACTTGAAACTGGCCACAGAAACAGCCCAGAGCCCAGAGTGGCTGAGGCAGAAATGGAAGCGATGACAACAGTAATGCCTCTGTTACTCAGCACAGAGGTTCTAGGACGACTTTAGTATTTTCTGTTTATTCCCAAAATACTCTGCATGAGCTAAACTGGCTCTAAGTGGATTAAATATTCTTGCTGTAGCTAAGTTTATTTTCTGCAGACTTTTGATATTTCTGTCCATTTTCCCCAGCATCAACATTACTCAGAGGATCCCAGTGCCTCATTGCCCACATACTGTAACCTGGCTGTAAATCTACCACATGGATCAAACTAGTCCAAAATACAAAGAAGGGTACTTCTGTCTTTAATGACTAAAAAAGAACATTCAGTCTAGTATAGAATATAAACAGAACTGTCTAAGATCAAATGTTACAACAACTGAGCTGGTTACAAAGAAGGTTTATTACATAGACTGTTTCTCAGTTAATAGTACGTAAAGAAAATGAGACTGTATCTTCAGAAATCATCTCTCAGTGACAGTGGCCTTCTATATGGTGCAGTCTGGCACCAGCTCTTTCACACCCATCAGTCCTACAAGCAGGGCACTGGGCTGGCATACCTGTAGAGGCTGGCATTTCACCAGCCCTCCTCCTCTGCTCGATACAGAAGCAGCAGTGACAGATGTGAGCTCTAGAGAGAGAGACAGGTGAAGGTTTGCAGCTCTTTGAGCTTGGTATATAGTCAGGGACTGCTTATAGTCATTTGAACAGTCATTCCCAGTTTCCTCCTCCAAAAATGCAGAAAGGCCAGCACAGCACCCCGTATACAGCACAGGTGAGAGTGGCAGAGCTCCAGCATGGCTTGTAACACAGCTAGGAATGTACCCACCACAATGCTGCAAAGGAAACTGGAAGCTATCCAGGAAAACACAGAAACTATGCAAAAATAGTCCTGAAATACTCACAGTCACTCCAGGCAAGTCTCTTAGATGGATTGCCAGTCATGATAGATCTCAATTGGCAGTTCCTTTTTGATTTCTTCTTAAAAACCTGAGGAATTATTATGTTTTTAAAAAATTAAAACATTCCCATGCACACGTCAATATGAACTGAAGATCAGCTCCACAGGCCTAGGCAATAATAAACTGCAGAAGGTTAAGATCAAAATGTTCCTTAGGGAAAACAATATTATAAATGAAAAATGATAGCTGCTCCGCATGTCAAGAAAGGCTCAAGTCAGATTTGACAGGGAACCCCGTACTCAAAAATGGAAAAGTGGGAAATTGGTAATGCGTTTTCCCTTCCTTCCCTCTAAATTATCATAAAAAAGAGCCAATGTGGAAGTTTCCACATAGATAGATAGACTAGAAAAAATGAGTTTGGTGTTTAGGCCTGCTGTCAGCCAGCTGTATTATATTCTATTATTGCTTTGCAATATACCTTACCTCTGCTATTATCCAATTTATGACTAAACCTGGGAGTACCTGAGACACAATTTTGTGAAGAGATTCATAACTTTGCCTATAAGACTACAAGACGATTCACAAAGAAAAAGAATTATGTGTGTATACATGTATGTATATGTGGTATAAGGCCCAACTGTGAATAAGACATAACATATGAATAAAAACCCAAGCACCAGACAAAGCAAGGTAGCATACATTGGCTGAGTGTATTGCTTTGAGACATGGAGTTTTGCCACTTATTTGGTCCTTCTTTTAATAAAGAAGATGAATGAATGAGGGATATTTATGAATCACTAGCAGGCCAGCTGCTAGCTATTGCCATCAAGCAGTTTTTCCTAAGCGAAAAGCAGAAACGGGATAAAATAATAACCCAAAGACTTAGCCTCCTCCCTCTTTCTTCATTGCAGAACTAAACACGCTATTTATTTCTCTTACATGGTTTTAAATACCCTTATGGAAATGTATAAACCAGTCCAGCCTTTGTCCTGCTCACTCAGGAACAGTGTGAAAGGCAGAGAGGACTTTAAAAGAACAGGACTCTGTTCTCACCCTAATGCCCTGGGCATTGCTCAGGTATCCCCCAGCAGCACAACCCCTGAGTAGCCTGGACTTGGTGCCAGCGCAGTCAAAAGGAGCCCTTGCCCCAGGGGACGTATGGCAGGCAGTGCCCACAGTCGGCTGCCACAGCAGTCCCCAGCCACCAGACCTATGCCATTTCTCTTGGGCTGCAGAACTAGTGCCACAGCTGAGACATTTCAAGCAGCAGCCTGCATCGGAGAACGAATCCCAGGTGTCACCTCACCTTCCAGGTGCCCAGGGGTGCGGTGATGGGATTTCCCTTGGGATAGCCTCCAGCACCACCCCCAGCCACTTCAACAGCACCTGGACCTGAAATGCTGGAGCTACGAAAAAAAAAAAAAAAAAAAAAAAAAGGAGCATTTGAGAGGAAACAAAGCGACTTCCAATGGAAACAGCGAGTTTATCTCAACTCTTGGAAAGGCAAGCAAGTCAAAAATGGTGACAGTCAAGATAACTGTCGGCCCAAAGCCTGGATCAAACCAGGTTATTTTTGAAAGGTGAAGAAGAGTTCACCTGGGCACCTCTGCCCTTCCGCTCTGGCCAGGGCAAACAATCTGCTAAAACCTTCACCCACCCATGTGATTGGAGTTTTTAACAGATTTTTAACAGTGTTGGCCAAGGCCATATGACCCGCCTTGTCCTGACACGTGGGGATGCCTCAGGAAAGCCCACGTGCCTTACGGCCACCCCACGCCACCCAGAGCCCTGAGCACCAGGTGAAGGGTGGGTGGAGGGGCAGAGGTGTCCAGCTGCCCCGCTGCAGGGAAGGGACAGAGAGTGTCACCGGCAAAAAACACAGGGGGGCGGTGAGGAAGAGGGGGAGCGTAGGACAAGGTTTGACGCCGCCGCCGGGGCCACCCAAGGTGAAGCGCGGCCGCGTCACCCACATAAACCCACATGTCCCCAGATAAACTGCATGGAAACGGGCAGGGGAAGGGGAAACACGGGCCCCTGGGGGGAAGGACTAAAAGGTCCGTGTCATACCCCAACCCCCGAACCTGCCGGGCAGTCCCCGCCCGCCCTCACCTGCCTCCGACCGCCCCGACGCCACCGACGCCGCCGCCCGCCCCCGGCATGGCGTCGCCGCCGCCCCGCTGTTGACCTGGAGACCGCCCGGTTGCTACGGCACGGTGTCGTTCCTACACACACACACACACACACACACACCCGCCGCTTCTCCCGCCAGAGCCCAAATAGTGGAGGACGATAAAACGAGTGGGCAGCGCGGCCCGAGGGTGGCAAACGTTCCGGGCGTGGGGATGGGCGAGGGGATGGGATGCGGGGAAGCTGCCGCGGGGAAATATGCCAGGAATATATTCATCGCCATGACAGACGATGCGCATTCCTTTCCTTCGGAGCCAAAAAAGACGCGAGCCAACTCAGGAGAGTCGCAGAAATCTATATATAGTGGATCCCAGTCTTCTGGTCTTGTTAATTCTTAATTTAGACTGAGCCACTGACAGTATTTATACAAAGAGCAGCCGCGTGTCCTTTGTTTAAGTCAGGGGAGTGATACACACTGCCCGGGGAATTGCTGTGCTCCTGGAAAAGCCTAACTAAAAATTATTCTAGTGTCGTGATTACTCTATTTGTGTAGTGAAGTACACAAAAAGGTGCACATCATAAACCTGAATTTGATATTAAAAAGCTCCTGTTGATGTCGAATAGCCAGAAACCCAAGTCTGTATATGCAGTCTTCGTAAATGTTTGTGAGCATAAGAAACAGCGCTGAGCTCTGCACTTTCTCTGTTTTGCTTTGGTTTGCTACGCAATCACAAAGTAATAAAAGATCGGTCACTTTATAGGATCAACTGATCGGTCTTATCTACGTATTGATGCTCAGATGGAAGCACTCTCCACAGACACAGCCGGGGCCGTCCTGAGGCATGCCAAAGCGTTGGCTTCAGCTCTCTGAGATGGCTTGGTAAACAGAGATAGGAAAGAAAAGTTCCTTATAAGGCATGCAGTTGGGATGGGAACGTGGCTTTCTGGAGCTCCAGCTTCTCATACACTTGGAACCAAGGGTTTAAAGACTAGCCTGGGCATGGCAAATCATTCAGGATTGCACAACTGTTCCCCTGAGGTGTAGAAAAGGCATTTATTTCTCAGGCATGAAACAGCTTCCGATTATATCATTAAAAAGAGTAGGTACTGAATGTTCTCTGGATACTTTAAGGCACCACGACTGTCACAGGACAAGCTTTAGGGACCCATATTTTGGGAAGGGGCATTTTTTAAAAATTTCTCTTCAAAATGCAAGTGCAATGGGGTTATAAGTAGGTGCCCAAAAATCAATATAGTCAATCTCCTGATTTGTTTTGCTGTTTCCAGCAACAGAAGTTTTTTATCAAACAGCTAAAATACCTTACTCTGGTTGCTTTTTCCGTGCTATACAGAACAAGCCCATCTATCCTCATGCCTAGACATCTGTAAATGTAGTAATTACAATTTAAAAAAAAAAAAAAAAAGATTATATGTGCTGTAACTTTCTATGTGAAGAGTCTGCCAGAAAGCTTCACTCTAGGCTTGGCTACATGAAACAAAGTGTTGCAACAAAACATTCCTTACAATGCTTTGAATTGAGGCGCTTGTACAACTGCCTGACAAGCCCAGGGGCAAAGGCTGGCAAATGCAAAGCCACTTCTAGCTCCCACAGGCTTCATGATCAACTGGCTGTGGTCTCTTAGGTAAAGTCCTTAGGAAAATAAAATGCTCTCTGCACATCAGATAAACATTGTTCCTTGTTCATGTGGAAGCCCTGCCTTGGCCACTGTCTGCCCTGCAACTCGTGCGGAAAAAGAGGAATGTGTTCTCCAGATGCGGCCTGCTGAATGAGGCAAGGCTGAGTAATAAAGGAGGCGGGGTTCCAAGTAACTGGGAAGTGGGAATAGCTCCTTATACAGGGATGATAAAAATAAATCTTGAGCCATTCTGCCATCTGACCTTTAGGCTGAATGACAAAGTGATATTGATGAGTGGAAAGCACATTATTATGTCATTCATTAGAGAATGTATTGTAACATGAGCCTGAGATTGCATTAGCAAGTATGACTTTGCCCTATTTCACCTGCCGATAAACATATTTGATCACTTTTTCTTATGGCTAAAAATCAGTATTGTCAGCATTTACTCTATATTGGTGCTTACAACATGAAACTGTTGGCTTGGTTTTTATGACAATTCCTTTTCAACCAAAATAAAAAGATAATCCATTATTTTCCTGTCTTCCATTTAAAAGAAAAAAACTAACTCTTTAGCATAGCATCTTTGGTTTTTAGATCATTAAAACTACATTTAACATAAATTTGCAAAAGTTCTTTATCCATGCAAAGCATTGTACATGGTACATCTAATCTAACTGCTATTGTATTAAGAAAGAGACCGTCTCCTACAGTGGTACTTAGTAAGTAAGGATTATTGCACTGATGCTTATGGCTATGATAGTACCAAGAATGGAGCTTCTCCAGGAAGTTTGACATTGTCACACATCCTGCCCTGTGGTGTCATGCTTCCTGTTGACTCCATCTCAAAGAGAGACAGGAATCAGTGGCAAGGGGTAAGGAAGAAAACAAAAGCAAGTTGGATATAAGCTGAGTTAATGCTGTCCTTGCTAGACACATTGTTTACACTGATTGTCTAAAAAAAAAATTGCATACACCTGCAAAACAGTTCATCAGCATAGGCACAACATAGGAAGCATTAAAAAAAAGCCAAAGAAGTGAAATATTTTAAATACTCCTTTCATGCGTACATTGTTCTCAGCTTTCAAGAGCCTCCTAAAAAAAATTTCTTCATAGTATATCTACAGAAGTCAGAGGTAAATGACTTAGCTGTAGAAGAGCTGCCCCTGGTATCAGCGGTGGTGTTGCAACATGAGTGTGGCATTTCACCTGTTCCTGCCTAGAAGGCAGGCAAATGAAGCATGACACAGCATCGGGCAGAAAAGCTGGATTTAGGGCAGGCTCAGTCGCATCTGTATAGCATTGCGCTGTACCTTGTACGCTTACTACAGACAAGTATTTTAAATTTCTATATATTTCTTAAATTGTTCCTTCAGTTTTTTAAGTTATTCCTTAAGTTCTGCATGCCAGAACTGTGCAGCCTAGAGCCTGTGATTGACTTACAGCCCACGGACACCCTAGTCTATTTAATGTGAACGTAGAAAGAAGTAATCACATTTTTGGATGAGGACATTCTAGGGAGGTGGCATGAAATTAAAAAATAGGCACTGTGTAGTGGGAGAGTGGAGGATAAAGGGAACCACAAGAAAGGGCAAATGGGGATAACCTAAAATTTTAGGGGGAAGAGTTAGGGACAGAAGAGGAGGATAAGGGATATGTGACACATGTGCGAGGGTAGGGAGAAGCAAGAATTCAAGCTGTGTAAGTGAGATATGCATTAAAGAAGTTGGTTCACATAATAGGAAAATGGGGAAGGGATACACTGGCATGGTGGAAGTGATGTGTATAGGAATTTTTTACCCCTTTCCCCACAATCTTCATAAAAAATTGGATATACTGCATAGACTGTGAGTCCCATGCTGTAGGAGCTCTGGACTGGAGGAGGAAAACATGGGAGTGGGAGGCCAATGCTGCTTCACATAGGTCTAACCAAACTGTAATAGCTGTAGGGCTAAACTGTTAGCTATAGTACAGTAATAAAAAGCTGGGCATCTCCTGTGAATGGCCAGCAACTGGTTGTCTTCAACAGCCCACCTCTGGTTTTTGAGTTGTGCATCACTACTACATAATCATCCTCTACTGTTTCTGGAATCTGCCATGTGCAGTCTTGCAAGGACAGTTGCTGACGATGCATGTACCATTCTGTGGTGTTTTTTTTTTTTTCTCTTCTTTTTACTTTTCTTTGGATGTATACTTAACTGAAAGGAGTAAATAGAAACTTCTCCATCCCTGCAAATTTCTGTCTTCCAGTTACTGTATGTAGCATGACCAAGGTGCTAATGGAGATGAGCTTGCTACTGAAGAAGCAATGCTACTTGGAACAGTGCATAACAGATCAATCAGAACTTAAAATTAAAATTTAAAATAAATAAATAAATAAGATAGCAGCACTCCATGACCTTTGCATTTAAGATAGGGGCAGCACATCGAGCTTTGCAGCTCCCTGGTACCCACATAGTGTTTGTGTCTTCTAGAATGGAGGATGAAAGATACAAACGATGCCGATTCCTCACTGCCCCAGGGTGATACTGCCTTACCTGTATCCCACGGGTTTCTTTCCAGGTAGCCTGTTTGCACAAGCACAAAGCCTGCTAGCAGGCACTGTGCCCGTCCTGGAGAGACTATACTCCAAGGAGGAGTACAAGGCCTAAGCTGCATGTAAGTGCTTCCCGTTCTCCCCAGCAAATAAAGGAGAGGCTCTCGCAGTCCTTGTTCTTCTCCGAGTCCACCGTCAGTGGACTTGCCCTTTCCAGAGTCACTCTTGTCCTGGAGCCGAGTGGTTCTTTTTAAGGGGAGTGAAAAGAAGGGGAATTGGTTTATAGCGGAGGTCTTCCAGTGAAGAACTGGTAAAGAATGCCTCATCCCGTTTGCCATGGTATCTCTCTCCATCATTTTCCCATCTCTGCCTTTCTGTTCCACAATGATTTTTGTTAAAATGGAAAGAAAGTCCTTGCCTGCTACCACAAACATCTGCCTGCTAATATCTTCTGGGCTGTGAACCCCCAAGACATGGTATATACACCGTGGAAGATCTGGAAAGTGCTTTGAACATCCTAGGCAGTGGTAGTCTAGAAATAGTTTAGTGAGAAATGAGGAAAGCCAGAACAGGTAAAGAAGCTGGGAAACTTACAGAGAAAAAATGACAAAGGACGGACAGGAGGTTTTCCCGATGTGGTGGTGCAAATGAAGTAGATTAAACTAGCCATTAATTATTCTAGCTTAGAAAACAGAAGAAAGTTCTTAAATGTCAGAACAGTGAGGACCTGGAACAGGCTTTAAGCTAGAGTATTGGTGGGACATAAGCTGCTTTTAAGATAGAGGTGGATATACAAAGCATGAAAGTGAGCAAGAAGGTCCGGCCTAGTCATCTGTTTTCACAAGTAGATATACAAAAATTATAAATGCAAGATATAAACCAAAAGAGAATAGAAAGGAGTAAATGGAGAGAGACGAGGTGTGAGAGAAGGAATTTGCATTGGAGGGGAAACTGTCAATAGGGAAGTTGGAATAAGAGCAAGTGAGACATTTATTAAGATTTCCTTTGGGTTGAAACACTCATTTACACCAGCTTAGAAACACCAAATGTGGAGAGACATTTGGGGCACAGCTCATACACACATACTGACAGCAGATGCTTGGACTCTTTGGTGCCAGAAGAGTTCAAAAATCTAACAAAACTTCTGCAGATACATTTAAAACCTAGATGGAGAATGAACTGCTTCCTTTAGTAAGGGAAGGTTTGGCTTGTCATAAGCACTAGGAAGCAACAGTGCTAAGTCATGTAGTGGTTTTTGGAAACCAACAGATTCAGTGTTGGGCACTAATAAATGACAATTGTGCAAATGAAGTGAGTGTCATCAAAAACACTGAAATCTTTCTGGCAGCATCTGGTGTGAAATGGTAGAGGGAGGTCATGTATGACAAAGTCATCAAGCTACATCAGAGTTCCTGGGATTACAGACAGGTCAGAGGCAATTTTTGATAGCATCTAGAGGCTGAATTCAACTTAAAGGATGTTAATTTATAATGAAAACAGCCTTTATGAAAGTTATGTACTTTTATTTATAAATAACTAGAGCCACATCATTGCATTCATAGAAATCTAGCTGTGCCATCATCCTGCCATTCATACTCAAATGCATGCACAAGGAATTCTGGGTTTGCATTTTATTTTCTTAAGTGCTTGCCAGGGTGTTACATGTATTTTTATCATGTTGTCTGCCTTCCACAGAGAAACAGGCATTCCCTAGAAGTCCTTTTTACAGTGACTAAGCCTATGAGACCAGGGAATGTCAGGAATGCCAGAAAAAAAGACCCCTTATTGTTAAAAACAAATACTTTCTTTAAGAAGTTGCCCACCTTGTATAGCAGATAATGCAGGAGCTTCACTGCAAGAGCAAATCAAAGTGGGTATGTTAAGATTTCTAATCAAGCCTAGACAAGCGATATTGTAATATTATTGTATTACTGCCAAAACTACAGCAAGGGTGGGGTAAGGGAGGCATCAACTGAGGAAAATACGTCCAAGTCCCTGAAGCGACGGCTGCTGCAGGTGGAGGAGGCGTGAGAGTGAGCCAGAGGCAGCTACAGATGAACGGAAGCACAGCAGGAGACAGAGGAACAGGAGCTGCCCCAAGATATCCTCCTGTTCTGCAAGGTATACAGTATTAAGTAACAATAAATTCAACACTTTAATGTACAAATTAAAAGCCTACACCAGTAAAGTCCTCCAGTGTAAACCAGACTGGGTATTTTACTGTGGGCAGCTGTGAAAGCAGCTTTTTCCATGCTATGTAAAGTTGATCTGGACTCATTTGCTCTTCAACCAGTAAACATACAGCAACGGACAGTGCATCATTTATTTAAGCTAAATGGTATTGCTTTGTTTCATGCATAGCATTTAAAAGGGATAACTGGAGATGAGAACTGCAGGTGGCATGCTGCTGGCCACTTAGGTTCACAGAAAGGGATTTGCCTCACGTGACTCTGAAATCTCTCATGTCATCTACGAAACGGGTGATTAATCAGAGCTAGTCACCTGCCCTCCTTGACGAGCCGGTGGAGAGAGATGGGTAGCCGTCTCCCCATACCCATGTATGCTCTGGCTGCCCGGGCTGAGCACGCCAGCTCGCACCTCTGCCGAGCAAGAAATGTTTGCGGTCTGTCCAGCTTCAGAAACGATGTGAATGATGGGCAGGTGTGGCCCCACCAGCAGGCTCAGACCTGTGCTAGCAGCCGAGACAAGACGTACCTTCATGTGTCCCGGTGAGAGAGGAGCCTGTTTTTAGACACAGCGGTCTGTGGCTCGCTGTTTGCTATGCTCCCACCATCTACATCTGCCCCAACCCTCCATAAAGCAGCAAGGGAGATGGGACTGACCGCGTGGGTGAGGGCATCAAAGGTCTGATGGACCTGAGCTGCTGGGGGTTATGTGCCAAAAGGAAAAGTCACAAAGCTGACTCCTAAATCTTAAGCTAAGATTGCAAAGCTGGCAGCTCAAAGGGGAAAAAAAGATTTGTTTCCTTTTGTAAATGCAGCATCAGTCCCAACAACAGTCACTGAGACATGATAAATATTGATCCTCAAAGCAACGCTGATATCCAGTCACTGTGTTTATACCTGTGTTTTGAACAGTAAATGAATTACTCTACATTCATTCATGCTAAGGGCCATTTGGCAAAAAGAAAAATACCATAGACAACAATTCTTTACCCAGCAGGATGTACACTGGACAGTTATTTCATACAGAAAAAATATCTAGAGTATAATTTGCAAAATGTAGAAGAACATTTAAGGATTGGCTTTCTCTCCATTGGCAGATATGCAGCCTTTTCACATTATATAACTTACATCAGGTTCTACTGAAAGGAGACTTTAAACCTATTAATGCTATATTTTAAAATATTTTACTGTCTTTTAACAATATAAAATAGATTTGGTGTTGATAAAATCCTGCACAACAGGAAAATACAGGAAATGAAACACATTAAGCAATTAAAACGTGTTTTTCACCTTTTATTTTTGATATATTTCCATTTTACATTTGTGATGGGAACATATTTTTAGGCAGGTCTTTTTGTTAAATAACTTCATGTGTCTCCTCACTTTAAAGCCTTTTAAAATATGTTACTATCATGGAGCTCATTCAGAAGAGATCAGTAACTTCAGTGTGTTGTAATTATTTTTCCAGTCCAAGCATAATTAAGATAATACTTCTCAAGTCTGAATAACTCTTTGCAGCATATTTTCATAAATACTCTACGGAGTTAGGAAATAATTCATAGATAAGAACTTTCATGAAGTACGTGCTGACATTTTAATCCCAAGTTGTCACTATGGGCAGGACGTGCTCTTAAAGATAGCGCAATTGGGACACTGCCCAGGTGATTTATAACTTGGCCCCGGTTCCTCCTTTTGGGATTGTCATATGATGTCCCTGAAAATGACAGTGACACACATCATTCTGTAGTAACCACCAAAGAAGCTGTATTTAATGACATCTGTGCCCACAGTCCTCCAGGTGAGGATTTTGACTGCATGTGGGTTTAGAACAAGGAAAGAGCCAGAGAGCTGATGCTGGAGGGGATGTTTTATAGGGAAGTGCATTTTGTAAGGACTTTGAAAGGTGATTAATAGCATCAAGAAAAAAAAAAAAAAAAGAGAGAGAGACTTATTATGTACTGATGGTGGAACCTGCCGACTAGGCTTTTTGTTTTAATCAGTGCCTTTTATTTCCTTCCACCCTGGCTGACAGCTTCATCCCACAGAGCAGGAGCCGGGATGTCTGCTCAGGGCTGTCTTGCTGCACGGCTGGCAGGAGGTGCTGATACCGAGGTGAAACCAATTCGCTCCCTGATTTTGGAAGCCAGATTCATGGGTGTAATTATGCTAATCAGTGGAGTTATGCCCCTCCCACTTCTCCCATCACTTCCAGCGGCAGTACTTTTATTGTAATTGAAGTAGTATTATGTCACATTAATTTTAATTTTCCGTAATACCCCCTACAGTTGGTGTGTGTCTTCATAACTCAGGGCCCATTTTACAGATGACTCATGTAATAGTCAAAGTTATTAATTTATTACAAGACTGCCTGCAATCCCAATTTTTACAGTGTTCCTACATTGCTCACAGAGTTAAAATCTGGACCCACTCATTTTACTCATTAGTTAAGCAAAATAATTGGAAGCGTTAGTGTAACTCTTGTTTTATAGGGCCCCGGGCCACGGCATTACATGCTGGAGAGTCAGTGGAGTCTCTTGTCCCATCTAGGTGGCTTGGAGCCTTCATCTGCGCCAGGAAGCACCTTGCTTCATGAGCAGTCCTACAGGCTGCGATGGGGCGACTCTGAGGAACGCCTCCATGCCACATGAGTCAGGACACCAGAATGTGCCCCTTAGGTGCTAATTAAGGTCCATTTCACGTACAGGAGTATACTTCCAATTAACATAGTAGCCCTGGAATGCGTTGTGGGATGTGGAGAAGAGCAGAAGCTATTGCAGAAAAAAAGGTAATTGGAGCATTTAAATGACAGGGCCCTCGTGATTAGTCTACGTCGACGTATGAATTATCCCACAATAACCCAGCTCCAGGTTCCAAAACAGATGCTCACATGAAAGTTCTTCCAGGACTTCCAAGAGCTGGGCCTTGCAGCAGTCCAAAAATCTGAAGAAATCAGGCTTTTTTGGTTTCCTTGCTTTTGAACTTCCTACGTTACAGCATAGTCAAGAGCCGGAGCTCTTGGCTGTTTGAAAACCTTAAAGGACAAACAAATATGTCATTCAGAATGCTGTCCTGGAAAAAAAAAACTGAAAATCTCCTTCCATGGGAAATCTCAAAGATTATTTTTTTGTTTTGGAATGACTTTTTATTTTGGAATTTCACTTGGAATAGAGATTTGAAGAGCTTGCCAATTCAAGTCTCAGTTGTGATTCAGCTGCTACTCGTGCACAAAATCAGTAACTTTATGTCCTGTTTCTTAATTCTTAGAAGTTTATACTCAATTTATCATTACCCTTTCTCAACCTTCCCCAAATACTGTGCAAAGCTCTATTCAGGAGAGAAATAAGGAGAAGGAGAGAGACTCTGTCTGAAAGACTGGTGAAGCCCAGGATGTTTGTTTTTCTATGGAGAGCTGGTATATTTTGCTTTTTATTCTGCTGTGCTTAAGGAAATACTGTAACAAGACCTTCCACCATTTTGCATCTAAAAGTTGTGAATCCTGTACCAAAGGTCCACTTAAACAAGAAAACCTATGCCATCAAGTAATCCCCAGTATTCCCAGGGCATTTGCAAACAATAATCACAGCAGACTTGCAGTTACCTACATTGGCTTCAGATGCAGTTAAATTGTCTGTCTTGCAGCGATCTTGCAAAGAATATTTATATGTATATAAAGCTGTGATTACACAGTGTCCACAGTTTGTGGTCTGTGCCAGCAAAATAAAGGCTCTCAACCCCAAAGAACTTCTTGAGTTTAGCCATAAAAATGAGCACCAAAAGCAGTTTAAGGCGTAGCCAACTAGGAAAAAGGGTGTTGGCACTTACAGTTCATATTCTTTTTGCTAAATCATTTACTTTTACAAGTATTTAAACAAGCACACAGTGACAGGTACACAACAACTTCTGAGTAGCTTTGGGTTTCTGATATTGTCATCATGTGACAACAGTAAACACAGAAAATGCTGTTGCCTCCAACGGCAAACAAGGACCTCCTTGAGAGAGCTGCTACAGAAAGCCCTGCTCTCCCTCTTTCAGCATCTTGGTAAAGAGTCTTCGCAGAGACTCCATCGGTCTTCCCCTTTCAGGTCTTCCCAGAGCAGACTCAAAGAGACAGAACAAATCTCACTGCTGTAACAGCTCCTCTTCCACTTTTGGACAGAAGGTATAAATATGCAGAACCAGAATCTTGCCCAAAAGTATCTGGTTTTGAAAAATATTACCAGCATCCTGGAAACCAGAAGGCAGGATGACCCAGTCTTTAGCCTTGGTTAAACATGTGGAACTGAGGGATCATGACTGATGGGCTGAATGAGAAGAACTCATGAGTCCAGAGCAAAATAGAAGCACATTTTGCTCCCTCTGCAGTCTACAGACTTTGATGGAAAAATTATTTTGCGCTGCTCCAACAGAGTCTTCTCTTATGGTTATTTTGACACTACACTTGCTTTCCTTTACCTTGTCC
>JAOQGH010000001.1:138143742-138163885 GCA_025769975.1 Gallinago jamesoni
GAATGAGAAGAACTCATGAGTCCAGAGCAAAATAGAAGCACATTTTGCTCCCTCTGCAGTCTACAGACTTTGATGGATCTGCACATGTGGCAAGTAAAATAGAATTATTTTGCGCTGCTCCAACAGAGTCTTCTCTTATGGTTATTTTGACACTACACTTGCTTTCCTTTACCTTGTCCTGTAATTTCCATCCCTCTGAAGAAAATTGTATTTGGAATACACAACTATATGATTGGAATTTTGGGGGAAAGGCAGAGACTGAGGCAGCTGGCAGAGGAGGGCTAATGGTTTTGACAGACAGAAAAATGCATAAGTCAGCACAGCTTATTGGCATCTTCAGGTACTACCCTATTTGTATTCAGGGAAGGGCACACTTAATTTCTTCCTCCCTGTTTTTACTTGTTATTCAGTAAACTATTCTTGTAATAATAAAAAATGTCCTCAGCATATGCTTCACTAAGTGTTTACATTAATCATTTCAGCACATATGTAAAAACTTTCCAAATAGACATGAACTTTTCTTAAACAGCTCTGCTGGAGGGAGGAGAAATCACTGTAATTCCATACATGAAATTTAGTTAGTCTGAAAATTCAACCTGGAGTGTCGATAAGGATTTCCCTGTCTCCCATAGAAACTCAGACTTTCTCCTCTGTATTTTTCATACCTCGTTCCTTTTAGGGTCAAACCCCAGTGTCTTGTCTACACTACAGAAGTGTAAATGTATAACTTTTCAATATATACAAGTGATAAACAATCAACTTTGTTGTTTAGATGGTAATAAAAGATGAACATAGAGCCTGTCACTTTTCCTAATTTATCTTTCTGAGGATCAGCTTCTAAGTGTGAGCATTCATCATAGATATGCAAAAAGGATCCAAATTTTTACTGAAAGAGAGTGTTATTCTTCTGGTTGAAGATTAACTTAGTCATAAGTTCTTTCTTCCCTGAGAGAAACAGCTTCAGATTTTTGAAAATATGCAAAATAAAGCTCAGCAGCTATTCTTCTATTTGAACACCTGCTTTACTTTTCCAGAAGCTAAAGATTGTTTTGCTCTGTAAGAAGAAAGTAAAGTATTCTTCATTTTGACAGCCATATACATATATAGCCTTTAAATAATTTTGATTTGATTTAATTTTGCTTGTAATTTTGATTTGATTTGATTACTCAAACAAAATTTGAGTAATTGTTATATTTTTCATTGCCTGTTTTCCTTTTTTCACAGATATGTTTGGTAAATATATAAACATGCTGTAGTTTAGAACATAATAGAAAAGCAGGCTATTCATACTTCTGCATATATAAAAATAACATCATATGCATGGCCTGGGGTATGGCTTCGCTGGTGCTAATGTTCAGAAAAAAACAGTGCGATAAGAAACATGGGATGCAGGTGCAATTCAGACGCTATTTTTCATCTATTGCTGTTGACATCACATAGGAAGGAAAGGAATGAGCATGAGGACATTTCTATGCAGAACACCCAATCCCTCTGTGTTTCTCTGTCCCTCTCAGTAACATGGAATGAAACGCACTTACATTCATCTCAGGCAGATGTCAGATTTACTCTCCAGCTAATATTTGCAAAGCACAGTAAAATGGAATATGCTAGACTACGGAGCTGTAGAATATTCTTATTTATTCATTGCCGCATCTGTGGCAGCCTTTTGGAAAATTATTCATCAAACTATGCATTTATAATTATATGGTTACTATTACAATGGCAGAGGCCTGCATGTTTTCTTTTGTTATATTTTTTGTAGAAATGTGAAAAAAAGTCCTATTTTTATATTATTCCCTTTTTCATTGGTGTTAACATTAACGGTTTTCTTATGCGTTGCTCTCTCTCATCTCCATATACTCAGTAAAACTAACGTAAAAATGCACAGCTCTGGGAATTAATACTGATAACTAAGTCCACATAAAACACTTCTCAGGCAAAACTTTAAGGAGTGCAGTAATAGTTTCATTTAGTAAATACCTAAGGAATTTCCCAGATATTATGATTAAGATGTTACTATATTTTTAAGTCAGCTAAAATTATTTCGTATGGTCTTTGTTGCTTTTCCTTTTGATTTATTTTTTTTAATGATGCACACACAACCTATCAGACCTATAGAACTGACAAAAGAAAGCTTTAGAAGAGGTTAACATTTGGGAATGAAGAATCTAACTACTGCAAACACATCACACATATTATCTATTCCTGTAAGCTTTCCTAGTTGATCAGTCAGATGAAAAACATGTGAAAATGTAAATGTGAGTGACCGCCAGCATCCCCATGACAGGGAATAACAGCGATATGTAAGAATCTGCTCTGATGTAAGGCATTGTGTTTGGAAGATGATTCCTGGTTTAATTTTGAGAGGGGAAGCTGGGTCCACAGCCCATTTCACTGTATTGTTGTGAGCAGTTCACCCCTCTTTATTCTGTACAGAGAGTTTGTCCTCTACTACCATCAGTTTCAGAAATGGAGAGCTGCAGGAACTGCATTCATTTCTGAGATTCATTACCGAGGGTAGGTGAGGATAATGAGGGCTGATAGAAATGGCTGGAGAAAATGGCCAAGATGCAGCAATTTAACAGACCGTATATAAAAAAATAACATGGCACTTACGAACTCTGGCTCTTGGCAATTAGTGAAAGTGCAAGGTGATTATAGCTCTGTTACAGCAGAGGTCTTCCCCTCTCAGTACTCCCAGGTTACCATTCAGGGCTTTAACATACCTACAGCGCAGAACAAATTACCATCCTTTGGTAGGAAATCCCTTTCATTTGCATTGAATTAGGTCATTGCCCAGTTGACTTTCCCACAAGCACAGGAAAATGCATAGATGCTTAGAAAAAGAGGGAAAGGAAGCTTTCCATTTCCCAAAGAAGCAGAGGCAGGCAAGTGAAATGTCTGAGAAATGACACTAAGCATAAAACAACCCCGCTCTTCTACTTTTAATGTGTTTTCTTATTCCCACTGATCTATGCTGCTGCTCAAAAGATAATCCTGCTCAACATAAGTATAGCCACAGAACCAGTCGAAGACAACAATATATATACAGCTGCGTATTAAAAATGAGAGGCAGAGCAAATTTAGCCGTATTTAAAGCACAGCATAGCCTCACAAAGGTGGCTTCATACATTAATACAAGCAGGAAAGCAGCTACAGCTCGCATCCCTCTGCTGCCTGCCAAAGCCCTGGTGTTGAGGTGGTGTCGGAGGCAAGAGTGTAGGACTCCTAAATAACACTTATTTCCTAATCTTGCCACAGAGCTCTACAAACATGAAGCTAATCTCACAGCAGCACAGGGATGTAGGTCTTATCACCTTCTTCCCAAAGTCAAATGACTTGTGTAGCCACACGTGGAGTCACCAGGGCAGGGCCAGACAGAGAACACAGAAATAGCTGGGTTTTTTGCAATTATTCCAATTGCTCTCTATTGAAACCATCCTTAACTGCAGACCTAGTTTCTTTCCTGAGAAACTAAATTGCAAAATTCACCCTGAATGCCGTGAATGCCAAACAGTGCCTTAAATGCAGCCTTTTCAACCCAACACCATGGAACATCCAGCATTTAAGGATTATTTTATTGCTAGTTAGGGCTTGTTGCCTACTATGGTTTCAACCAGGCTTTCCATCTCAGACTGTAAAACTGAATTCCTGTGACTATCTGAAACTGGCAGTGGCACTAGCTAGTTTTACACACCAGAAAAAACTATTTTCCAGCTGTTTTTGCCAAGCAGTGAAGTCCACCAGCAGCAAAATGGCTGCTATGTAATCAGCCTCAGTTAACTGGGGCTGGGCGTACATATTATTATTTTTAAATATGCAATTAGCATTTATAAGAACCTCCCACATGTTGCACTTCAGTTGCCCTTCGTAGATGAGACTCTAAGAGAATGAGCCCTGTAGCCATTTTGGAGAAAAGGACACTGTCAGATGTAAAAAACCTGTAGCAGAGTTTCTTACACTTTGTTTTACAAGTGCGTCCCTCAAACAGTTAAACGGCAACTGTTTTCTTACAGGCACCACAGCAGAAGAGGGACTTGAAAATGCATTACAGGAAGATGTGGTGACCTCGGGGGGGCTTCTTCCATGCAGAAGATGATGCCACGGAGGAACATGTTACGGAGGGAAAGGAGAGAATAAAGTATCATCACAGAAATCACAGATAAAAGGGCTGCAAGAAATGCATCCTACTGACATTAAATCTTAATTTTCCTGACTGGTGTTTGCCTGTTAAGTCAGGAAGATTTGTTGAGTTTCAGTTCAGAGTCGGTGAGGTCTTCTTAACAAAAGCTGTAGGATTGGCTTTAACTAATGCATTCCCCAGCCCAGTAGCTGTAGCTGAAGCAGAAAATATCTCTTGGAAAAGGATTTTGAAGTTACTTGTGAAAGAGGAGAAATCTTTGGCAAGTTGTCCAGGGGTTATTTTCCTTCTGAGTTAAGACAGTTTCAAAGATTTATTGGGACCAGTCTGGGATGCTTGTGCTGTCCTTTAAACTTGTTTTTCACACTGTGTCCTCCTTCTTGCTTATTACTCTAATGGCATTTTCATAAACATTGCATTTCTCTCAGCATGTTCTCAGCCTGTAAAGACCTGTACTGTGCAACTGTCATAAATGACAGGACTGCAGCTGAAGACAGCAGCAATAATATCAGGCTCTGCATACAGAGTCCTATTTTTAAATCTTTCTTTGTTGAGAGGGGAGGGGGTTTCCTGTAAGTGCAATGAAATGGTGGTTGGCTGAGTGCTACAAATAATTTCTCATGCAAATTTTACCCAAGGTTGTGTGTAAGCTTCTCTTACAGCCTTGAATAGAGAAAATAGTGTCATCCATACAAGGAGAATAATTTATTTAGAAAAATAAAGTAAAATAAAATAAAATAATGATATGCTAACTTCACAACAAAAAGGATAAAATAACTTTCTCTAGAGAAATAGGCGTATGAAAATAATGTACCAAAAGCAATTTCTGCAAGACAGCTCTAATTCATTTAATTGAGAATTCATAGGAATCTGTGGGAAGCATCCCGTAGCCATTGGTGTGCATGGGGCAAGGCTCAGGGGTTTCTGAACAGCAGCTACTGAGAACCTCAACTCCAATCCTGCTCCTCTACTGCAGAAGAGCAAAATCTCTGTAGTTTACTATAGTGCAGCAGTGAGATGTTCACATCTTCAAAGCTCTGCAACGAGCTTCCCAAGACATTATTATGCTGCTCAAGAAACAGTGGGAAACAATACTCTAAAATAGTGTCTAATTTAATCATTGAGTCTTTCTGCTAAATAGAATGACAAGTCAGTCATTCATGATTTACTCTAAAAGTGGATTAAAATATGCCCACCACTGAAATCAAAACAAAGCTTCTAAGCTAATCTCAGTAATAAACAGTCCAGTCATTTCTTTCTGGCACGAAAATTTATGTGCTGCAGTCAAAAAATTATTATAAAAGTTAATTAGCTCAGTACAGTTAATTGATGGGCTCTGTAGCATCCTTGAAATTTAAATTCTGTAATTTTAAGTCATAAATTAAATAAAATTAAGAAGCATACTTTAATTCTTAATCCCATTAAATTTGCACTGTATTTTAAGCATGAGCGAGCCTGAAATTCACAGTAGACATTTAATGAATAATGAGATCTGGAAGATATAATTTGTCATAGCCACAGAAAGAGCTTGGTAAAAACCAAGCCTGACAAGTTAATTAAAGAAGTCTGAATATCCTGGATGGTAAAAATATTTGCCAGCATTTATGTGTTGGTTTTTTGCTTTAAAATTTATTTTGGTGTCTAGAAAAAAAAAACAAAGACAAATAAGAAAATCCACAGCATATGGAGTTACAAATCTTGACAAAAAATGTAGTTAAATATTTAATGCCTATTGGATGCAATTCTCCAGGCTTTTTATACAAAATTTCCTTCTCAGAAAACTCAGCCAGTATTTAAAAGCATATTTTCATAAATGGCTTGGCCTTACAACCCTTTAACCTGATGAGTCATTCCAGATCATGCTAAAGCTTACTCATGAGGAAGAATGCAATTTTTGGATCCTTAGCTTCTGACCTCACAAAGTATGATGCAAACTTTACTACCATGACTGAGAAAACTAAGTGCAGTATCAGGGTGCTGGAATTTCTTGCTGGTAGAGACAGAGCTCTTGGGCTCCTTCATGGGTAGCTCATATTCCCCAATGACTACAACCTCCATCCACATGAAAAACTGCTCAAGTGGATGAAGTGCTTCCAAGAGCCAGTCATAAGTTTACTGTCTCCTAAAGGACCTAGTCTGGCAGCGTGCTGGGTCTTCTCCAAACCAGCTATGTACCTTCAAATTTTCACTAAGGTTTTTTATTAGCGGGATGGCATTGCCAGTGATTGCCTTTCAAAAACTGAAATCCTTTCTTTCACAAAGATCATGAGATGTTTTTCTCTCTCTCTCCCTCCCTCCTTCCCTCCCTCCATACAAGTGGACAGATACACATGGACACACCCATCCATACAATAGATATACATATAGCTGTGGGTGGACAGGTGTATGCATGTATACATATGTACACATTAAAGGTTGGTTTGTTTGCTTTCTCTTTTTCAGGCTTCAGGAAGCCTGTAGTTTGAAATACTTCCACGATGGCTGCCAATATCATCCTTTGATAAGAAGAGAAGGACAAGACGGAAGAATCTCATAAAATCCCATGACTCGGGACACTGGAATTCAAGATAAAACCTTGTCATTCATAAGGCACCTGTGAACATTCGCAGCAACTGAACCAAGCCCACAGCACAAGTTAGCAATGGTAACATGGTTTCCCATTTCGAACCTTTGTATTTTGAGGTATATTTCTCCTACTACAAAAGCGCAGCTAGTAAGAAACATGGTATTTCTGTGACATTAAGAAACTGTCATAATTTAAGCATTAATGATCTTTCAGAGTAATAACTAACTACCAACTGTTGCACCAAAAATACTATTTCAGTGCAATTGCAGGTAAAGGTTTGACCCCTGGCTGGTGGCTTGTTATCATATAGCAAAAGGTATGTTTGGTAGGAACTGGCCCAAGTCAATCCCCTGACACCAGCTAGCCACATCTCTAGTAGAACCACATGGCCATAAAACCTCCCTGTAGCTGTTGCCTTTGCTGTGGACCCTGTCCAGATCCTCCCTGGCAGCACAGAAGACATAACAGAAGATATATTGCAGCCCACGATGCTCTATTCTATAGATAACTTTTCTGCCGGGATCAAGGCTGACAGTGACCCCCAATGTCTTTTCATGCTCTTTCCTTGTAATAGTTCCCTGACTGCAAATGAGGACTCTTCCTCCCGTTTCAGAGGAGAGACGGCAATGCTGGGGAGACGAGCAGTACTTTCTCTGCTCACACATACGCTCCCTAGGCTGAGTGTTTACCCCCGCTCTTCTGCCACTTAACAACTAGGGGCTGCATTAGTAAATAAAGCAAGCACCGAGCCTGGAATGGGAGGTTAATCATTCTGGAAAGTCAGCAGTTTTAGTCATGGTGTAAAATCTCCCGTGACGGCATTCCATTCTGAAACCTGATCCCAGAGAGAACAGCTTACAGAGCTGAAGGGATGCCAGGCAATGATCTACAGCCCTGACTTCCTGAAATGTATTCCTCCCCAGCATCTGTAAGCTCTCAAGTCATCCATGTAGTCCTCACGTATGTGTAATACATCCTTGGGCCATTACTTTTCTCCTGTGGTTCAAAGCCGCGTTTTCATGTGGCTCTGAGTGCTTCAACTATGCACAATGTTGGGATACAGGTCCAAACAAAATAATTTTCTATCGGCTGCCCTGGTTTTGGAAGGTAGCTTATGACCTGCTTGGCTGAGTGAAATGTTTGGGAATCGCCCTCAACAAACTTCTTGTAGGCTGAAAGTCTGAATCTTACAGCTAAATCTGGGCAATCACATGATTATGAGTGTAATCAGGACCATACATCTGAAGGATGTCTCAGCAGTTTCCGGGAAGTTTGGATCTGTCACAAGAATTGCAGAATTTTTAAAAACTGAGTACTCTTTCTGTTCAAACCTGTTATTACATAGAGTAAAATTGTTTCTACCTAAATAAATTTATAAACCTTTAATGATTTGAGGGGTTTTCTTCCAGATTTTGGAACCAGTAGTGGGGGAAGGAGGGACAGAGAGGACTTCTCCTTGGAAACCTAGGCATTTAGACTTTTACCAGCATTAATCTGATTCCCAGAGAAATTGTAGCCTAAATCATAAATCAACTAAAGTAAATGAAGTAATTTTCATAAGATATATTGGTGCTGAAATGTTTGATCTGTGTTTGGGATGGATGTACCATGTTCAGGACTTTAAGCCAACCTCTGGAATTAATGCGCATTTTTTCCATTTGAGCTGTTATGCCACAAATTCAATGTCACAAGTGGCACAGAGAGCAAAGCAGCACCCAGAAACAGAAAGTAGCTCTTCGGCATGGTATATAGCTGACTGCATATAGGAAAGGCATGACTGTCTCCAGGTGCCTTATTTCCTGGATAAAGATGGTCAAAATTTTAATTACTTTTGTGACTTTATCAAATGTTTCAAAAGGCTTTCTAAGGACAGCACTGCTTATAATAGCATCTTGAAATGCCAGCTGAAGGCAGTGCTGCTAGCAAGGAATATCTGTATCTTATGGTTCCTTCTTTTATAATCTGGTTACCAAACCGAATACTGAACCTGCTGTGGTTTCCCACAGTGGTTGATCCTACGATCTAGACATAAGGTACACCTTTAATTACTGATATAATTATTTCCACCAATGTATGGGTTATATTGTAGAATCCCATAAACTACATAATTGCCTACAGGTAGCATTCATGTCATTATCCATGTATCATAGGCACAAAACCACATGTTCTTTACTGAAGAAGTCCTTAGTGTCATTTCTGTACACTTCTCTCCAGAAATTCTCCTGGAAATACCCTTCAAGATTAAAAGAGGTACAATTTTTAGTTACCAGCTTTTTTTTTGACTTCACATGGAACCAGAGACTGCCTTGTCTAAGAGCAAAGCCCAGCCTTTACAACCAGCATAATTCCTGCTCCACATTAATTCTCTCATCTCCATCAAGAATTAGGGGTGGCTTGTCAGAGGTAGGATCATTCTGGGTTGCAATGATAATTCAGGGAATTTTCAGCACACAATGATATTTGATTTTTTTTCCCTGATAAAACAGGCAGTGAAAGGTCACCTTACATTCAAGGTTGCCCTACAATTTGGTAAATATGGTACTCTGTCTGAAAAAAAATTCAGCTAATCAAAATGCAGGCAGTTTTCTACTGAAGAGCATATTTTAAGTTTGATCAGCATGATGGCCTCCCAGGACAGATAACATATATTACTTGGCATTTATACTAGGATCTTCCCTTTCTCTTTCTGAGGTCACTGAAAACTTGACATGTCTACAACGTTCTCTGTAGTCTTTGAAAATTATTTACAGTGATAGGAAGGGATCTGGTGGCCTCTCATATTTGTCTTGACTCTTTTCCAATTAAAGAATTCAGGCAGAATTAAAACTTCAGCTGTATCTGCTTAGTCAAAAGAAGCCTGTGACCAAAAGCTGTTCAGCAGTCAAGCACAAAAAGTGGTGGGACAATGAAGATACAGAAAATCATCAAAGGAAAATGAGCAGAAAACACAACTTTGTGAATACCCAGAAAAAGTTGATGTCCCTGTTGTAGCTAGTATCCACATCAAATAGTTGTATTGAAGTGATTTCTTTTAGCATTTTAAAAATTTAGGTGGTTTTATTCTTCATTCCTGCCTGTGTAGGAATGGAACAGATTGAAGAACTGAAACACGCATGTATCAATCCTTCAGCAACATGAAGCATTTAGCTGCTTATTGGTTTTATATAATACTTGCAGAAGTGTCTAGTAGCTGGAAGAAGTAAGAGGAACAGTCTATGATTGACCTCATTATCACCTTAGAAAATAATTGCTTTTATAGTTGGGTCTTGTTTTTCCTAATAAAACCTCCTGGGTTCCTCTTTCATCAGAGACTTTTACTGATAAGAAAAAGTTTACAGTATGCTAGGAAAGAACAAGGCGCTTGGATTACCAGGATTGATGGGATTAGGGCTAGAGGCTGCCAAAGCACAATCTCCCTGCTCTGCAAAAGGAAAGCACTGGAGTCATTGCACAGGGATGGGAGAAGCAACATTGCAATCCCAGAGGAACAGCACATGGATGGGCAAATCTCAGATATCTTTGGCAATGAGGATCAATAAATGGAAGTTTATTGAATTAAGAAAATTGAGAAAATTAAGAAAACTGGCCTTCCTTCAGCAAGGAGGAGACAAGCACAGATAGAGGGATCTCGGACTTGCATCCAGTATTTCTATTCATGAGCCCAGAAGGCCCTCCTTACTAAGCAATTTTCCCTTCAGGGAATTAAAAAAGGCAGAGCATTCTGCATAGAGCCTATTAGACCACACTCACTGTTTAGAGCCATCTGATACCCTGGGAGAAGGAGAAAGCATTTAAGTATCTTAATCCATCAGAGTGAGGACTGTATAAAAGAACAACTATGTTATCAGGTGATGGCATATGCTATAATTGCTAGATTGTTTTGAAATGACATTCAGCAGCTGTTATTTTACCAGCATTACTAACTCTAGTTCCCCCATAGACATAAATGAATAAAAAAGCTGTCTGCTGCCTACAAATCTGAGATCACAAGCCATGGGCCTCAGAAAGGACATTTGCCCTAAATATATGCATTTTATTAAAGTGGTAGATATACATCATAAATAAACTAAAATATTCATTTGCTTGGCCACTAAAACTAGTCATCAATATGCTCCTCCAAGTATGAATAGAAGTTGGAACTACATGATCTTAAAGGTCCCTTCCAACCTAAACCATTCCATGATTCTATGTGGACTAATGTCAAGTGAGTCATAGAAATAATAAAACAATGTTGTTTATCTTTACGTCAGCCGTTGTGCTATATGAAAGTCATTCTACATCACAGAGCTTATAAAGTTAAATGAGATTGTACTGCCACAGTAAGAAATTATTCTAGGCCTTCTCTGTGAAGAAGTAAAAAACCAGAACAAAAAACACTCTGTACGATTCTAATGTTAATCTTCATAAGAATATCTATTTTACTTGAGACAAAGTGGTAAACAAATGTTTTATTTCAAAGGTATTGCTAACACACCTGGATCGGTGCCTTAGATTACCCCACTAATCTTTGACCACACAGTAACCATAAACCAAATTGGCAGAGGTATGAGTCAATATTCTTTCCCTCTGACAATGAGAACAAGACAGCTTGGCAGACTGCCTTACTTGCTGTTTGTTTACTAAGAAAAGTATATTAGCAGCAAGCCTGGTCACCTCAAAGCAGGACTCTGCAGGTCTAAGTCTCAGTTCAAGGGCCAGGTTCAGGCTCAGAACAGTCTTGTGAGTCTCTCGTCATTGCCTTGACTTGACTTAAGCCTTCTGCAAGCAGTCCCAAAAACTCTGCATGGCTTTAACTCAACTACTACATTTCTGGTAGCTCAGTTGCCTCTAGGTTACAGCCCCCAGCCCCTGCTCTCTCCTAGGTAGGTGAGAGAATAAGTAGTTTAAAATTATTAGGCCAGACAGCACCTCCTCCAAAAGACAGTGCTGTATTTTATTAATAACACACTATGCAGCTTTATACTGTAATTGCTGCCTCTGAGCCAGCAGCAGTAAAGGAAGACAACGCTGCTCCCTGCTCTGGGCACGTTACTGCCTTTCCCTGGTAGCCTTTGCGTACCTCACACCCACAGCAGTGGGCTCAAAACAGAAAAAGCATTTCTTCTTAGAAGACGTCTGTTGGCCTTGAGAAGGAGGGCTTTCCAGTCACTGACCTAATACTTTCTGAGTGTAAAGGGAAAGCAGGACAGTGTTTTGAAAGTGTTCTGCATGGCAAGACCAAAGACTTTGGCCACAATTTTTAATGTGTAGGCTGTGCATCTTGTAAAGTACAGTCTTATAAAACTTTTCTTGTTGTGACGGAAGGAAAAAAAGCAGAAATGTGGCTCCTTGGAAATGCCAAATAAACAGCAAACCACAAAGGAGCAATAGGAAAATCTCCACACGGGCGGTTATTTGCATTGAGGAAGCTTTTGCTGGGGGTTTCCCTCTGCTTCTGATCAGAAGATGGTTTAAGTGAGGCATAACTTTGTGTAATGAATTCAGAATGAGTAACACAGGGAGACTGTGTGCCCAGGGGGAGGCCATCAGGAGCTCTTGTATTAACATTTACTTTGAAAAGAGTTTGCACAAAGGCATAGTTTGTTAGCTGAGGAAGATAACGTCACTGATGATGCCATGGACAGGCTACTGACCAAGTTCTAAACACTGAGACAGAAATTAAGGGTATATTTTAAAGGTATCAGCTGTGAATTCCCAGCCTCAGGGTGAGTCATTTAGACCAGATGCAGCATTTCAAGGAATCATTTCTAGTGAAGTGACTGAAGAGTTGGAGGAGGCCCAAGTGCAACGCATTCATAGGCATCCCATGGGTCAGATGAAAGAAGCTGTTTCTTAAGGGGGCCCTGGGACAGATGGTATTTGCAGATGATGTAGAGACAAAAGCCAAAGGAGGTGGAGTTGCCCAAATGGAGGGAAACCTCATCCAGGAAAGCAGGAGCTGCAGAGATGTTGGCACACAACAACCGGAGCAACACGTGTCAAGAGCTGTCCAGGCACCTGCTGCTCTCTGCAGAAATCAACAGCTGAAAACCGTTGTGATTTGGTGAAAACAACATCCACGAAAAACACTTAGGAGCTAAAGGGGAAGAACTTATTGCCAGAATAACACTGGGAGCTACTAATGACTGGCTGATGACCAAAAAAAATTAATTTCCCATCACATTTGGTGTGTGTGAAAATTCAGTGGTTTATGTTGTGTGATCAGTATTTCTATTGCTATTGTACTGAGATTTGCCTTCATCTAGGGACCCTGGAGGCATTCTGGGCTAGTGAAGCAAGTAAATGTGCTCTGGAGCAGAACTGAACCCCTCCACAGAAAGCTGACAGGAGGGGACATGGCTCCAGGGACTTCTTTGGGCTTCAGGTGCTTCTAGAATGAGTATGGAGTGACAAAGATTAATTGTTCCCTGTGATAGCTCTAAACTAGGTCACTGTGCAATGGTATGCCTAAGTGAACCTGTTGGAGTATTTGAAACTACAGCTGTGCTGTCAGGTTTTCGGCTTGTCAGGACGCTACCTCACACAGCATCAGAAGTTGAGCTCTAAGTAAGAATAAAAAATGTGATTGACATTATCAGACCCTAAGGACAATAGCCAAACTTGTCCCAGCATATCATGGCAAGGAGTGAAACTTTTGGTAGCCTTCTTCAATGGCATTACAGTGTTGGTGCATAAGGGAAGGGCAACTGACATCATCTACCTGGACTTCTGCAAGGCATGTGATACTGTTGTGCAAACATCCTTGTCTCTAAATTGGAGAGACATGGATTTGGTGGATGGACCACATGGTGGATAACGAATTGGCTGGATGGCTGCAATCAGAGTTGTGGTCAACGGCTCAATGTCCAAGTGGTGACCAGAGACGAGTGGCATTCCTCAGGAGTACAAACTGGGACCAGTGCTGTTTAATATCTTTGTTGGTGACATGGATAGTGGGATTGAGTGCACCCTCAGCAAGTTTGCTGACAACACCAAACTGTGTGGACTGGTCAGTGCCCTGGAGGGAAATAATGCCATCCAGAGGGACTCAGACAGGCTTGAAAGATGGGCTCATGCAAATCTCATGAAGTTCAACCAGGTCAAGCGCAAGGTCCTGCACTTGGGTTGCAGCAATCCCAAGCACAAATACAGTCTGGGCAGAGAATGGATTGAGAGAAGCCCTGAGGAGAAGGACTTGGAGGTGTTAGTGGATGAGAAGCTCAGCATGAGCTGGGAATGTGCACTCAAAGCCCAGAAAGCAAACCATATCAAAAGAATGAGCTGCATCAAAATAAGCCTGGCCAGTAGGTTGATGGAGGTGTTTTGCCCCTTTACTCTGCTTTGGTGAGACACAGCATCCAGCTGTACATCCAGATCTGTAGCCCTGAACATAAGAAGGACTTGGACCTGTTGGAGCAATTTCAAAGGAGCGCTACGAAAGTGATCAGAGGGCTAGGGGACCTTTCCTATGAAGACAGGCTGAGAGAGCTCGGGTTGTTCAGCCTGGAGAATAGAAGGCTCTGGAGATTCTAGTACAACCCATTTTTCTTAACTTTGCAAGGGTTTGAGCAATGCAACTGGGTGTAGTGTCAGGTGACATACCACAATGTGCCCTTACACCTTTTTTTTTCCCTTGTCACAGTGGGTAACTGTGAGGGATTACATTGGGTGGTGGAAAATGGCCTGACCGCATCTACATCTTCTTGAACTTTCCATACTGCAACAATTAAAGAAAAAAAAACAAAACCACCCTCAACAACTTCCCCAATAACTGAGTCAAAGCTTTGCAATAACTACGAGAAATGTAATTCAAAATAGCGGCATACTTTCCTGCTGTCAAGAGCAGAATGTCTTATTGGCCTTGACTGGGAGTCTGGGTCATCCAATTACATTGACACTGACAAATTAAGACAGAGCACAAACCACCAAAAGTTCTGCAGAGCACCCTTCATATTCATGCATATGCCAGAGATATTTCAGAGGATGATAAATTATCTAACTCAAAATATGAAAACTGAAGACACACAAGAAAATCCACAAAAGAAAGATCCAGCCCAGGCCAAAAGAGCTCTGAAAGTTTTTTAGAAGATTATTTAAGAAGTTTTAACTCACATGGAATGTCATTGGCTTCTGCACTGGAGCCTTCGAGAGACAAACTGCATGCAATGGATGGGCCTGGTCAGCAGAACAAGCATTTGTGTCTCACTGATAATCTAGAATGAATAATGTGGGGTATCCCCCAGACTTGAGAGAAAGTTCCACACTGGAGCCTGCAAAAACTGGTGGGCTGCCTGCAACCACAAAGATGACAGTAGTGATCAAATTGCTAATATTTTCAAATTCTTCCTAAACAAAATAGGGAAAAGTTGCACGAGAAGTACAGAGAATGCCTGATGGTGATGCCATATGGTTGTCTTAGTGGGAAATTGCTGCATTTGTATTACGTCACACTTTCTGATGGGTGAGGACAGGCAAATATGCACTGGGACAGAGTTTTTACACACAGTGTTCCCCTAAGTCTTAGACTTCTACGTGTGAATGATAAAACAATCTAGTAGAAGACAGCTTTACATACAGCTTTATATAGATAAAACAATGCCTATTATACAGTCTTCCATACTAAAAGTATTCCCAAGATATTTGCTTTATTCCACATCTGGTCCCAACTGACTGAGCAAGCACCAATAGGAGCCTCACCGTACCCCACCCAGACTCTCTTTGAGAAGATCAGTCCTGTAAACCACAGGATCTGTGTGTGCAAGAACTGTCCTTTATGACCGTATAACTACACAGATTTTTAATGTATTTTTTGAAAGTTCAGACTACAAATCAACACTGCTGTATAAATAAAAAATGGCCACCTGAAATAAGGCCTTATCTATCACCACTTGTTCAGTGGGGGAAAGCAGCACATCTGGTCCCTTGTCCTGCAGCTGCCTGGCTGAACAGAGCTTGGGAGCACTGAGGAGCTACCGCTGCCTAGGAGGAAGGGAGTGCCTGGCATTAGTCACCAGAAACCGGGTCTGAATCAGTCCATGGAGTCCTAATTCAGCAAGTTAAACATTGGTGTGAAACAGGAGATGAGTCCTCAGCACTGTGCACTGAAGTGGAAAACTGCTGGGAAACCCGAGGGCACGCCAGCCACGTGGCTCTGGAGATCCAGTGGGACCTGGGATCAGAATGGGTCATCTGGGTCTCCACGGGCCTTGATCTGGGGGTGGGATATGGGTGTGTTGGGGGAAGGATATCCTCTCTCTGATATCCTCCTCTCTGCTGAGCGGAGGGCAGTGACCACAAGAGGAGTATGAAGTGGCCCTGGAAGTCCACAGGCAAGTTGAGAGTTTGCTCTTCCCCTGTCTATTTTTGCTTACCCTGGGTAGGACGATCCAAAGGCTTACACTTAGGCCCTCCTGTGCCTGAGAACGACTGCCCACAAATACACAAAGCAAATGTGTGCTTGGGGAATGCCACATCAGCAGTCCTCCTAGGTTGCACGGAGGATTAGTGCCAGCCTGGTATGATGTTTACATAAGAAGATTTGATCCGTGCTTCCTAGTGTGATTCACAGGGCTCTGCCCTGCTGGAGCAGCTAGAAGTTAATTCCTGTGCTGTACCTGGTCCTGGTACTCTGCTTTCTACAGCAACTGCATAACAGTAATATTGCAGCAGGTGTTACAGTCCAATTTTTACGCAGATATTTTAAATCATTGTTTTTGTTTTCCACATATATTTTCTAACTGTATTTTTTGAGCTTACAAACTTAATTTTCAACTGCAAATCCTGCTTGCTTTATTTAGATGAAAACCAGAACACTAACATTTAGAAATACAAAGTTGCCAGCACTGTTTAAACACCCTCCTTTTAAATTCATAGGTTTACAAAAATGAAACTGGTGCCTCTGTATTTTGAAGAGCTAAAAATGACACTGGTTTCAAAGATATGAAGTATGAAAAGAAAAGAAACTATGAAGAACTCCGTTTTCATTGTTGCTCCAAAAACTTGCATAGTTTTCCATATAGGTACCCACTAGGGCACCAACTTATTTTTCAATAATCAAATGTACTAAGAAGTTTGAGAATTTCACAGTATGTCACTGTAGCACTAATTATGGTTTTTTATTAAGGACAGAAAAATAAGATTTCACATCTTTTCTATTAAAAATTTACAGGTCTTCTACAGAAACAACATGGTTCAAAGCCTTGGTGTTCCCTCTTCCTGCCTTTCTGTCACTGTAACCATTTTGCATCTCAGTTTTCCAACTTTAGAAGGATCACAAGACTTATGAACTGCACAAGAATCTAAGAAAGCTTCACTTAACAATACTTTCAAGTGTTTTGCCTTCCCATGGACTTGCAGGTAAATCAGAAGGGATGGTAAATAACCATGTTTCGAGCAGGATCAAGAGTTTAGTACTCGCAAATTCTGGACGTGACCAGTCCCTGTTGGTCTCAGACTTCTCACTACATACTGATAATCTTTGCTCTCTATATGGCATGACTGCTGCTATGCAACATTTTCATGCAGCTTCACTGTTAAAATGCAGGTTATCACAGCAAGGATGTACACTTTGGCAGCTAATTTGTTATCTTGCTTTGTTCTTTTTCTTCTTGCAGATTTATTTGTTTGTTTCATTTTTAAGTGTGGTGTGGCCTTCTGTATACTTCCAACACCAGCAGATGTTGCTTAAGGGAGAAGCTGGACTCCCCAGATCCATCCACTGTCGTTGTTTGCCCAAACGGTTCTCTGGGGATATTTCTGTTACTAGTGTTTCCATGAAAGCAGGCTGATGGCTGACTGCACAATCCCCAGAAAGGAAGTCTCCTTGGCTGCTTTTAATCTAATCCCTTTCTTCTGACACGTCCACAGCTTTGGTGGCCTACAAGTAGTCAGGCCTCCTTCTGGAAGAGCTATTGAGTTCACTTGAGACACTCACACAATTGTGCTGTGTCAAAATACAACAAAAAGCAGAGAAATGTTGGCAAGAGAAAATTCTGTATAAGCTATGATTAACATTACCAGGATGGTTTATTACCCAGTTTTCTATCACAGCAACCAAGATCAGAGGTTTCTATTCCCCTGTGAAAACCTTACATGGATCAAATTGAGTCATAGTCAGTTTACAGATTTTCTGCAAGACTCCCAACTCCCTCCTACTTGGGTTTTGCAAGAACTTGCAAGTGTACATTATTCAGCTCAGCCCTCTGTGACCACCTCCTCCCCATTCACCACCTAAATCATTTCTACACAAGTAAGTCTGGATTTTGTTGCTCACTGTCTGTTTTGGAGCCACAAAAACCCCATTATTCTTTGAAAAGCTTAATTTCATTTCAAAGTAATTTTAAATATGTCAATTTAGAGCTGCTCTGGTTGTAATTAATTTTTCCTTTGGTTTCAATATATTGTCATTTTTACATTTTACTTGAACAATACAAAAGAGATTATATACTGTGAAATATGAAATTATATAGAGCGCTAGTGCTGTTGTCACAAGAGCAGTTTGCTTCCACTGTGTTAACAACTGTCAATTCGCTCATGTATGGATATATGGCTGCTGCAGAAGCTATCGTGAGAGCCGACTACTGCAAGTAACCAAAAGTGTCTGGGCAGAGCGGTGCATGCCGTTGCTTGTGGTCTGGGCTAGCTGGATGTAAGCCAGATGGGTCTGGATACTAGGGAGCTGCATTAACCAAAAGCTCCGAGCTGTCTTGGTAAAACCTGCAGAGAGAGTGTTTATAATAAATGCGAGCACAGTGTCACATCACTGAAGTTTCGGTTTTCGTGTCAGAGATGGCCTGCATCCTGGTAAGCTCAAAATGTAAGAGTAGGCAAGCAACTCTCCACACCCATCCATGTAGACATAACACCTGAAGCATGTATAAGGTCCTTTAATGGGAGTGCTTGTGGACAAGAAGCTTAACATGAGCCAGCAGTGCACACTGGCAGCCCAGAAAGCCAACCTCATCCTGGGCTGCATCAAAAGCAGCATGGCCAGTGGGCCACGGGAGGTGATTCTGTCCCTCTACTCCGCTCTTGTGAGATCCAACCTGAGATATGGACCTGCTGGAATGGGCCACGAAGATGATCAGATGGATGGAGCACCTCTCCTATGAAGACAGGCTGAGAGAGCTGGGGTTGTTCAGCCTGGAGAAGAGAAGACTCCGGAGAGACCTTATTGCAGCTTTGTGGCATCTAAAGGGAGACTTCAGGAGAGATGGGGAGGGATTCTTTATCAGAAAGTGTAGCAATAGGACAAGGGGTAATGGTTTTAAATTAGAAGAAGGGAGATTTAGATTAGATATTAGGAAGAAATTCTTTCCTGTGAGGGTGCTGAGACACAAGAACAGGTTGCCCAGAGAAGTTGTGGATGCCCATCCCTAGAGGTGTTCAAGGCCAGGTTGGATGGGGCTTTGGGCAACCTGCTGTAGTGGGAGGTGTCCCTGCCCATGGCAGGGGGGTTGGAACTCAATGATCTTTAAGATTGCTTCCAACTCCAACCATTCTATGGTTCTATGATTAATATTCCAGAGAGCACATCAGTAGCAAAATGCTCTGTCTTCTTGTGGCTCTCAATTCTCCCCCCTGTTCTTTCTGTTAGATGAAATCCCACCTCCATCCATGTTGCATGCCCAGACATCTATACCTCAATTTGGACAGGCAGGGCTCACAGCTCTTGCATTGTTGATGGGAAAGCAGTACCTGAAAGAGCAGCTGCTTCTTACTAAAAACAAACTTCTTCAAGAAAATTGACTACTTATTCAGGAGCCTCAGTTCAGGCTTCCTTGGCCCTCTAACATACTGCAACTCCTCATCCAAGGCAACGCTTTATCTTTTTGAATCTTTTTGTACTCCAATGTATAACAATAGACGGGGATGTCTCACACTCAGCCACATCTCTGCTTATGCAGACTGGGATTTGATAGACATTAGGTACAATTTTGCAGGACAGTAAGACATGCTAGCCCAGTTAGGATTAGCTGGCACTGGGAACTGCAGCCAATTCCTGAGCCACCGGCTATATCCTGTTCGTGGGACTGCTCAGCCCTACGCTATTACCGAAGCCTCTTGTTACTCCTGTCCCATTCAGCTGGGGCCACTTCTGCTTTTCCTGCCCTGACAGATCTGGTATATCCTCTGAAGGGTGAAAGGGAGGAGACAACACTCATGATCCCCCTACCTCAGCTCTGCAGATTCCATTCTCTATAGCACAAAAACAACAGCACAGCATGTTTTGAAATAACATGGGAAGGTCACAAATAAAAGTGGAACTGAGTTAATAGAGCCTTGAACGATCATACTAGTACAGTCTATAGACCCTGGGATTAACCCTCACCCATAAATATCTCTGTACAGCTTCTTGGGAGCCTTTATTTCCCAGTGTGAGAGATGAGATGAGATGAGATGAGATGAGATGAGATGAGATGAGATGAGATGAGATGAGATGAGATGAGATGAGATGA